>QXTE01000147.1:1436073-1547032 GCA_003942145.1 Platysternon megacephalum
GCCCCCGCCACACCCCACATCACGACACCCTGCCCTGAGCCCACTGCTGCACCCTGCACCCCAACCCCTTATCCTGAGCCCCCTGCTGTACCCCGACCCCCTGCACTGAGTCCCCTGCCGCACCCCGACCCCCTGCTGAGCCCCCACCGCACCCCACACCCCCTCCTGTGCCCCCTGGCAGGGAGGGGGCAGAGTTGGGGTGGGGATTTCGGAGAAGGGGTTGGAATGGGGGCAGGGAAGGGGTGGGAAGAGGCGGGGCAGGGGCGGGGCCTCGTGGAAGGGGGGGAGTGGGGGCGGGGCCGAGGGCGGCGGGGGGGGGGGTGTGTCAGTAAATGCGGCCCTCGGCCCAATGTTCTAGTCCTCATGTGGCCCTCAAGGTCATTTGAGTTTGAGACCCCTGATCTAGAAGTTCTTTTATTTATCCTCAGAACAGACAGAGCTCCATCAACAGCAGAAAAAGCTTTCACATCAATGCACCGCTATTCTGACTTGGATGAACAACTTCTAGGAGTGAGAGGAGTTGAGATTTCATACCCACTCACTCCTTTGACAGCTCTACTGAAACTGCAAAGGTGTCCATTAGTGGCAACTGTGATGTGGGCACCTCTGGCTCAAGACCATTCCACAGGCTGCTGAAAAACTATCAAATGATAACGTGGGCTGAATTTGAACCTAAAAGGTGAAGGAGACTATCCCATTACAATCATCCAGGCAATCACAGGTCCATGTTCACAGCTAACCGGCCACCTGGAAAGTACACTCATGGTTGTTTGTTGGTTTTTATTTTCTGGTTATTTTTTTTAAAACTGCACAGTAGTTTTGATTATTATCCATCTCAGCGGAGTTGAGAGTCATGAGTGACTACCAAAACCGGGCATCATTCTCTTCCTCTTTCATAGGATAAATAGACTGTGTCATCCCAATTACACTAATATAGAACAGCAGTATCAAACCCATTTTCCAGGTGGCATTAAATCACAAAATTATGACAAAAGCTTTAGCTGGCACCTAAGTAGAATAAATAATTTAGTATTCTGTCCCCAAACTGTGCATTTCTGCATTACACCACAAAGCCAGCCAGCTGGCTATGTGAGGTGACATTGATTCCTTAGGCTTTTTACACTATTGTATTTTTTTAGCTGGTTAAATAAATATTATAAGAACATAAGAACGGCCGTACCGGGTCAGACCAAAGGTCCATCTAGCCCAGTATCTGTCTACCAACAGTGGCCAATGCCAGGTGCCCCAGAGGGAGTGAACCTAACAGGCAATGATCAAGTGATCTCTCTCCTGCCATCCATCTCCATCCTCTGACAAACAGAGGCTAGGGACACCATTCTTACCCATCCTGGCTAATAGCCATTTATGGACTTAGCCACCATGAATGTATCCAGTCCCCTTTTAAACATTGTTATAGTCCTAGCCTTCACAACCTCCTCAGGTAAGGAGTTCCACAAGTTGACTGTGCGCTGCGTGAAGAAGAACTTCCTTTTATTTGTTTTAAACCTGCTGCCTATTAAAATATTGAGATATCAAGCTGTTTCAGCTACGCTATTTTTTTTATTTATAACTCATTAAAAGACAATTCATTGAGAGCTCTGGCGAACAAATGATCTCATAACAAGACCAGACACAAAGAACACAAACTTTGCTCAGCTATGCATGACAAAGCACAGGTAGAAGGTTGAAGCCTTAACATTAAAAACTGCCTGCTCCTAGGGAGTGAAGTGAAAGTGCATCTCGTATGAAAAGCAGAGCAGTAAATTTTTAAAATTGTAAGCAAAGTAATGTCTGTCTGTAACAGCTTTAAGAAATACCATCTATGGGCTGTCCTCATTTGGCCTGCCAAGGTCAATATAATCCTTTATACACAAGGGAGTGTGTATGTGTAAAGGGGGAAAATGGAAATTACATTTTATCCTCCCACGCTGTAGCATCTGCCAGCTTGCGAGGGACTGGCACTAGCTTTAGATGTGGAGCCAACTGTTTGTGTGTCTGATTGGATAGATGAAGGGTACTGGGAAGAATCCAGTTTCTGCAACAGGAAGCTGAAGGAGGTGGGTAGAAGGAGAAGAAAGGGAAAAAAATACAGTTAAACATAGCAATGTAGCTATTCTCATCTATTATAGCTTGAAAGGGCTTAAACCAAAACCCGGATGAGAACGCTCCTGTGCCTTGGGAAGTCTGAAACCTGGCACTGAATTTTGTGAGACTCAGGTCTCTAACTGTAAAACCACCCCTGGGAATCCCTGCCCCAGAGACAGAGTTGTGAGAACAAGGATTGTAAATAGCCTGTAGTATAAATAACTGTTAATAAAGTTTGGAGTATAATTCCAATATTTTCTGGAAGACAAAGCACAATGCACAGAGAGTGAATTCGGGAGGCTTCCACTGGATTTCTGCTTCTTGTGCAGAAATTAGATGGATGCAGACACAACGTTCTGAATTTCCAACAAGAGACTCATCTGTGAGGGTTTGCCACCAGAATACTTGACCATTGACAAAAAAACGGTAAAGATACAAAAGAGCCAAGAAAAGGTGGTAAAAGGAGATGGGTGTGTGTAAATGCTGCATCCTGGCTGAGCAGGCCCTTCTGTTTCTTGTGGGCAGCCAGGGAAGGAAAGCCCGTCCTCAAAGGCATGAGGCCATAAACTACAAAACCACCCTCCCACCACAAAAAGATTTTGTTTATACTCCAAGTAGTTGTCAAAAACATTAATGTGAAGTGTGAATTTAACCACAAATAGCAAAGGCATTTGCCCACTGCAATTAAAAAAGCACCCCCCTCCTCCAATTGAGACCAAGTTTGTAAAAGCCTTTGAACTTTACGTGCTGTGCCATATGCTAAGTGGATATATAAAATCTGACATTCTGTTTGAGGCAAACTAACTAAACTTTCAGGAATTTTATTTTTGCCTGCTTCCAATGAAGAGCAACAGACTGGCTAGTTTTACTGCCAATGGTGACATCTCAGCATTGCATGCCATGTAAGAAAAATAAGATTACAAGCTCTTTTTTTAGTTCTTTTTGTTTTTTTAAATAGGATTTCTTGGTTTAGGCAATTTTTATCAGTGTTTGTTAGTGTTTATTTTGAGACACATTATTCTCTGGGCAGGGTGAGAGGGAAAAGAAAATTATTAACTTTTCCTGCTTCTTGAATTAGATTAAAAAAATTAATCTCTTCCAAAGTTGACCATCCAAGTAATTGTGGGAGACTTTTATGGCCTACTTTGCCTACTCCATAAACAACTGTAGACAATACAAAAATGGAAAGTTTGATGCATATTATAGCTAAGGCTAAGATTTTGTCATGGTTATTTTTAGTAAAAGTCATGGACAGGTGACTGGCAATAAACAAAAATTCATGGAAGCCGTGACCTGTCTGTGACTTTTGCTGCTGCAGCTCCATCGTTTCCCCCACCACTGTGGTGGCTGGGAGCTGTGCGGTTCCCCCTCTGCCCACACCGGCTGGGAGCTGCACGGTGACCATATTTCCCAAAGAGAAAATGGGACACCCCCAGCCGCTCGCCCGAGGAGTTCCCCTTCCCCTTGTGCAAGGCTGTCGCCCATTGCTGGAACCCCGAGGAGGGCCCCTCAGGAGTCTGCCACCTGTCCTGGAACTTTGCAGGGGGGCCCCGTCGCTCGTCGCTGCTGTCACCTGTCGCTGGAACCCTGCCAGTGCTAGGGAAAAGGGCAAGAGGAGCTGGGAAGCTCCAGCCTGACAACTCCCCCGGCTGAGGCCTTGGTCAAGGCCTAAACAGGTACTGGGGCTGCAGAGGTGCAGCCCAGGGATAGGCGGACTCAGCAGGTCTAACCCCCTGGCCATGACAGACTGCAGTTTGCCCCAGTGAGCGGGGGCTAGATGACGACTGGCAGTAGCCACTGAGGCGAGGTGGGTTTAGAGGGTTGGGGGTTCCCCAGAGAGGGGAGACCCAGAGTGTGGGGGTACTGCTGGGACAGAACCCCGAGGTAAAGGGCACCGGGGTCCGGGAGGGACACGGGGCCAGGGGCAGGTGAGACACCGGCTTGCAGAGGGTGCTCTGTATGGTGGAAAAGAGCTAATTCCCAGACGACCAGCAGGAGGCGCTGCACCAGTGAGTCGTCGCTTCGCTACAGATTGGTATAAAACATCCGATAGGGAAATCAAGGTACATAAAAGTTACACTGAAGTTTTCCAGCATTAGCTATCAAACAGCTCCGCTTCCTCAAATTTCTCTCTTCCTGTTTTATCCCACATGAATTGTGATCTATGTGCCAGTGTCCAGGATGCACATTAGCCAAGGTTCAAAGAGAAACAAGAGATCAAGGTTACAAACTGGAGACAGTACCAGGTGTGAAGAGCCATTATTGTTCACCGCAGGAAGGCTTGCCCAGCGTTCATTTTCCAGTTCTTCCATCACTTGATTCATTGCACTCTTCAACCACGTATCAACAGACACCCCTATCTGCTTTAGCAGATCAAGACGAGCCTCTGCTTTGAGTTTAATTATCTGAAAACACAAACATGGAAAATATTATCCAAATTCTTTCACATTTAGATTTAATTTCTTCTCACAATTAAAATACACCCTATTCTAATCCACCAATTAGACTACACAGGAATCTTAGAAATCAGTTCCACTTTGGAAACAAGTCCAGTTATTCATTTGTTTGCCTGCAGAGATGCAAAATACCAGCTTATCCAGATTCCAAAATGGGATTTTCAACATCACGTCCATTCACGTATACACACTTGCTCTTTGTATATTTTATGGGAAATTTGTCATCTAAAAAAAAATATCAAAATTTAAAACCAATTTTTTACATGTAAGATGCAGAATTACTGGAACTGAAAAATAGGAGAAAAAAATATTTCTCTGCTTTTTCTGTAAGTTTACTTTATGCATTTCGCAATACTAAATGAATACTATACAATACTAAATACAGTTCCCCTCATTTGTGCAGACTTTTCACACTGGAACAGGGGAGAGAAAATGTTTATAAAAATAGGAAAATGTGATTGTAAAAATTGATGGAGGAACTCAAACAATGGCAGTATCTGAAACTACTCCCTTTTTTAAACTGACAATTTCAAGTTGATCGCACCCCTTTCAGAGTAACAAATTAATAAGACAAAAAACACCCCCGCCCCTGCAGTTCACTCATATCTAAAACTGGAAGAGTCTGTGGTTTCGTCCAGTACACAGGAGAAATAGATAACAGCTCTCTGCATGAGTGCAGTTATCATGGGATATGGGGTTTTAAGGAGCTACTGCAGCAAAAGTATATATTACTACTTAGCATTTAACGCTGTGTCTCCAAGTGCTTTAGAATTATTACTACTTGTTTACAGAGGCCTAGAGGCTCCACCTGAGATCAGGGCCCAATTGTATTACAAACTGTACAAATTCACAGTAACACAGTCCCTAACCCAAAGAGCTTACATTTAGATAGACAAGACGAAGGGTGGGGAAGGGAAACTGAGGCACAGAGATGACGTGACTTGCCAATAGTCACACAGCAGGCCAGTGGCAGAGCTTTGACTAGAACCCAGGTCGCCTGACTTCCAGTCCAGTACCGTAGCTACCAGACTACCCTGTTTGCATTTCACAGTTGGGGAAGCTGCGGAACAAAGATTATGTGATTTACTAAAGGTTTCAGAGGGATTCGGTGACAGAGGTGGGAGTGGAAACCCATTTAACTGTCTTGTAGTTTTTCCTGTATTTCCTTTCACAGCATTGTTAATTCTTAGCATGTTGCGCCTGAAAAAAGCGGTCTCCTTTCTCTCTTGCCTGGTTCTTCCACTGTGGTCCCAGACAATACATTTTGATATCACTGAATGAATCAGGAGGTAACCAGTCAGAAAGGAGAAAGTTTCTATTTCAGATACAATATGTTGGTAAATCACCAGTAATAATGGGAAGGGAAGCAGAGAACAAGAGTTGGCGAACCAAAGTGGTCTAATGATTTGTTTCAATCTTCAGTTTACTAAAAATTCTCTGGATAATGATCCATTTTCTCCTGCTCAGTGTTCACTGTTTAGCCTAATTTGAAATGGGAATTGCACGCTTTGATAAACAGTCACTCTGTTTAACTGTCGATTCTCTAAAGTAATTCTGTGTACCCAGCTAAAATATTGTTGTGTAACCACCGACAGGAAAACTCCTAAATTACAATATACAACGCTACTTCTATACAGTATAAACAACTAGGCCGACCTATTGTTCCTTCTTCCTTAGTGGTGGAAGCACAGCTGAGTGTACCAAGAATCTGTATTACTCTGTATTAGAACACTAGCTTACTCTACAAGATAGTAATAATTCTTGGATGTAAAAGAATATGCCTAGTAAGTATTAACAATGTTATGGGGATTTGGAATCATGTATCTTGCTTTAGTGTGATGTTGGTCTGGATCCTCAATGATCCTACTTTTAATAAAGAGGATAAATCAGAAAATCTGTAGCATTACTAAGAAAAACTTTAGCTATAACAGCTAGAAATCGAACTGAATGGAACTTTATGTTGCCCTGGTGTACATTCTTACTCTGATCAAAAAGAAGCAACAGTGGTAAGTATAAGTCTGTTTCAAATTACAGGACTATTTTAAAAAAAATCTTACTTTAAACATGAGTGCAGTTATCACGGGATATAGGGTTTTAAGGAGCTATTGCAGCAAAAGTATATACTACTACTAATAATTTAACGCTGTTTAAAGTAAAAGTAATTTTTTAGAGTACACAAATATAACAGAGGACCTAGAAGAAATTCTGAAGTTCAGGAGAATCTGCCAAGATGCTGTTAGATGCAGATATTGGAGGCTGGGGCAGGAGGAATTCAAAACACATTTTCCATGGGAAAAGGCCAAAGCCACTGAACCAGGAAGAGTTTCTATTTCTCAGTTAAGCATGCTTAAAAAGTTAAAGATAGTTATCAGATAGCCATTAGTTGAATGATTAATGTATACTGTGGATATAGTTCTCATATGTAAACTTTACTACTGAGAAAATAGTAAATTAAAGATGTTAACATGCACCATATGCACTATGTTATTAAACTTCAAAGAATACTGATTTAAATAGAAGAGGAAGGTAAAAGGAGCTCCTGACACTATAATTGAAGATGGAGCCACATCTATTATTTTATGTTGTAAAATGGGTCCTTCCAATTTATCACAGCATTAAGCATCTCTTAAAATGCCAACAAATCACTGACTGAAGTGCTTGTTTGTACTTTTGTTAATATTTAACAAGTTCTATAGCATAAACAACAGTAAAATGAGACTTGCATCCGAAGAAGTGGGTATTCACCCACGAAAGCTCATGCTGCAAAACGTCTGTTAGTCTATAAGGTGCCACAGGATTCTTTGCTGCTTTTACAGATCCAGACTAACACGGCTACCCCTCTGATAGTAAAATGAGAGTAAATCTGGAATTCCCAGGACTCCCAGACAGATCTGGTGAATCTTGCAGTTATAAGGAACATGTCATACCTGTGTGTTTCTTTTTGATTGCACCCAACGCTGCAATCTGAGTATTCTAAAGCCTTGGGTACAGACGGAAGAACTCTTGATTTAACTAAAACAATAAATCCCCTTGGGGGGCACTCTTATTTCAGTTAAAGATGTTTATATCCATGTATCTTAAATTGATTCCTTACCAAATTAGGCTAAATTGAGATAAGAGATTAACTGAAATCAGAGTGTTTGCACAAGAGGGCTGCACCAGCTTAACTAAACTGACATAGAAACCAGTATACCTTTCTCATGTAGACAAGGTCTAAGACTAACGCTCTACAACACTTTCTAACCACACCTGGCCACAGTTCCCTACAGACACTGGGGGAAGGTGAGTTCTAGTCCATCTGAAGGGATTCTTTGGTAATTCATCCATTCCTCTATTTGGAGCTGCCCATTCACTACCTGGCCCTATTCAAGCCAAACACATTTGCTAATGACACCCCGCAGTGCTGCCATTTTTCTTAGTTTGTGAGATGAGACAAACCCCTTCTTCAAGTCATTATATTGCTTTGTTAAGAAGGGTTCTCACATGCATACAGTTTTGGAGCAACTTTACCATACCATAATGCATTGCAATGATGTTGTATCAATTGCTACCACATTCCAATACAGTATTACAACATGAAGACTTTTCCTATGCCCTGAAAAATGACACAAGATATGTTTAGACCATAATTTTTGTTGCAGTTTTAATGTAACTTATTCTCAATTAACTTAATATATTCACAGTTATAAACATTAATCTAGGCACCCCACAAACATTTATGGTTTATACTACGCCTCAGACTATGGTAAACCACAAATGCTTATGTCCTGTTTGTAGACTGTCTAGGCCAGGGGTTCTCACAACAAATGTTTTGGTGGCCTCAGAGTGCGGCCACCAACTCTGGCTGGTGGCCGTGCTTACAATTTTTCCTAAAATAATTAATTAACTTTAGGAAAAACAAATAAATATGCACATATACATGTCCAAATCATTGTAATTTATTTATGTAGGGTTTTTTCAGACTCAGTAACAAAAATAATTTACAGTTGTCTCTATTCTTTACTGGACATAAACAGAATAGAAACACAAATAAAGGTGCTTCGCATGTTCTTGTCTTTTTTGTTGTTTCTTTTGCTTTTTTGGTTCCGCTTTTTTTCCTAAGATTTGCTAGCTGGTAAGTCTACTGCTGTGAAAAGTGATATTTGTATGTTTGTTAATATCACTTTTCACAGTAGACTTTACTCAGCCCTGTGACAAATTAAGCCCTGGTGGGGAGGTGGGCATGGAAGCAGCAGAGCCCAGGGACAATGGGGGTGGGGTCGGAGTAGGGGGTGGTAAGCCTGGGGCCAAAGCCTGAACCAGAGCCTGCCACTGTATGGACGGAGCTCGAAGCCTGCCTCCCCTACCCGCGGGGAAAGTGGGGAATTCACCAGCTGCCTGCACCCCCAGTGTTTCTGTCTCCGGGGGGGCAAGGCCCAACTGCTGCTGGCAGCCCTGGGAAAGAGGCCACTGCTTTGCACCCCCCCCACCCCCGATCACAGCGCAGGAGGCTGTGGCCACAAGAAAAGGCCCTGGTGGCCGTATGCAGCCTCGGTGGCCGCATTTGAGAAACACTGGTCTAGGCCAGCATTTACAAACCTATTAGCTAACACAAGTCACACTTTAAGTCCCATGACTGTCCCCAAAGTAGCCTGATCCTATAATGACTGCCAATTGGTAGTCAACTAATGAGAGGAGTGTACTAAGGTTCTTGCCCCAGAATCAGACACAACAGAATCAAAATTGACAAGTTCAATATCTTGTAGGGAACCCCGGGGTATATGGCAAGGGCATTCACATGCAGAGCAAAACACAACCTTAACCTCCTTTATTACAATTTATAGAGACAAGAAAGCTCCAAATCACATAAGCAAATAGCAATAATAGAGTATTAGAGAAATCTTAAAGGCTATTTCTTGCATAGCATATGCTCATAGACTTATATACTCACACCCCTTTATTGGAGATCTGGTGGTAAAAGGGGAAGAGAAAAAGGACCAGCCTGTCTCTGACATGCCAAATGGGTCCGATGGTCCAGATCCCCAGTGTTTGAAGATAGGTGATAAATTATAGCATTAAAATATTGAAAGGTGGAGGACTAGCTCCTTCTTCATGTGGGTTCTTGCTTATATAGAGCCTGGGAATCACCATGAATATTCATATAAACACCCAGTCTCCACTGTCCACATCCAAATTCCTCACCCTCATAATACTGGGGTGCCTTTACCTACTAGGATAGCATATTAATCCCTATTTACTATTACCATATTGCTGAAGCAAATCTGTGGTTAGACATCTGACAACGAGCCTATCCTAACATATCAAAGTTTAATATCAGTTCAGTTGCCTAGTCTCATTTTATGTCAACTTTCCTCTTAAGCAAGCTATTTCCAGTCCCCAAAATCTAGGGTGATCATTAGGCCACTTTATCTAAAGGTCACAGACCTAAGCTTTGCTTATGCTAATTTACTACAAGATGCAGACCTGTGGGTTCCTTGCATTATGCTAAGTAAAATGAGGCTAAACTGGCTCTAAGGGCTACACCGCAAAGGCTAGGTAAGTCTACACTAGAGTTTCTAATACAAGTTAATTGGCAATCAATTAACTCAAGCTACCCAACAGATTTATGCATGCTTGTCTGGACACTCCACAAACTTTTGTTCCAGGACACAAACATCTGTTGCTTTCCCTAGTGTAGACAAACCTAAAGAATACTTGCAGGTTTAGGCCTGGTTTACGCTTGAAAGTTGTACAGGTATGACTATGTTGGTTACATGTGTGATTTTTTTTTTTTAACCTATATAGTCCAAGACCTAGTGTGGACATGTTCATACCAGTATAAAGGTCACTTATCAGTATAGCTTAGGCCTGTTCTACATGTAAAATTTAGGTTGAGATAACTATGGCGCTTGGGGGTGTGAAAAATCCACACCCCTGAGCACCACAGCTATGCCAATCTAATCCCCAGCGTAGATGTAGCTAGGTCAACAGAAGAAGAAGTTACTCACCTTGGTTCCTTGAGATGTGTGTCCCCATGTGTGATGCAGTTATGCTGAAATAAGCGCCAATGTAGACACCGCTAGGTCAATGGAAGAATTTTTCCATCGACCGAGCTACCGCCTCTCAGAGAGGTGACTTTACTACAGTGATGGAAGAACCTCTGTAGCGTTTAAAAAAATAAAAGGAGATATACCTATCTCATAGAACTGGAAAGGACCCTGAAAGGTCATCAAGTCCAGCCCCCTGTCTTCACTAGCAGGACCAAGTACTGATTTTGCCCCAGATCCCTAAGTGACCCCCTCAAGGATTGAACTCACAACCCTGGGTTTAGCAGGCCAATGCTCAAACCACTGAGCTATCCCTCCCCCCGTTGGGTTGGGTTTCTAGTGTAGACATTTCCAACATTGATGGAAAACACTCTTCTGTCGCTGGAGGCTGTGTCTAATCTACGGGATTATGCCAAGATAACTATGTTGCCATAGTGTAGACATGGCCTTATTCCCCTTCTCATACAGGAACAGCTTTGTCAATAAGTGCATTTGATTTGAAAACTGAGTAAGAAACAAATATATGAAAAGGTAAAGAGAAGTGTCTTACTTCTTGATGTGCACACAGTACCACATCTACTAAACCGCTGTAACCTAACTGGGAGATCAAGACAAACTGTTTAAATAGTGATATAGTAGTTCTCAAACTTCTGCTACCTGTAGGAAACCAGACAGTTCCAGTCATGGAGTAAGGGCTTTAACCATTGATTCTGCACCTTAAAATTTCCCTTATGAATCCTCTCCACAGGAGATGGATATGGTGTACTTCCTCTCTGGGTGAGTGGCCCCAAATGGCACCCTCTATGACAGACACTCATGCTGCTCTTGTATTGGGAGTATCTTTTGTTTACCAAGTAGTTATTCATATTTCCTATGACCCTAACCAACCTGTGGGAGACACCTCAGCTTTAATACCCCAGGATGCTAAACATGAGCATCTGAAACCTGGACATTACCCGTATTTCAAAGTTTTAATTAAGCCTCAATACAGAACATGGGTATTTTTACAAGGACTGTTTAATAGCTCAGAATTGGAATGTTTTTATGCCAATTTCAAAAGCCTTAAACTGTTCAAGCTGGCTAATAAATAGTGGTCTGCACAATGTCCATTTGTCCAACCTACGGTCTTTCTGATGATGAGTTATGAAAATATAATAAAGAAAAAGTTAAAATTAAGAAAAATAAGACTGAAGATAAAATATTGTTTTATTTATTTTTCATGTGCTCCCCATGTTTGTATTACATGGAAGAAGAAATCCTGTTGTGTATTTACTACTCCTGTGTGAATAAAAGATCAGTATCTGGATCTATAGTTTACAAAAAATGAGGATAAATTCCTGCTTCAAAACTAAAGAAATGAAAAGCAGCAACAATAAGTTTCACAGCTTCCTGTGAATAACCAGCCAAAATAATATATTTCTGAAAAGTAATGTAACAATGTGTAGGTTTATTTCTAGTCATCAATAAATAATGCAAGAAAAGGGCCTGTAGGAAACCAAGTGTTCATTTGCATCCCCAAAACACCTTAGTGACAAGTCTCTTTAAATAGCATCTTTTGAAAGAATTAAAAAAAAAGCAACTACAGAATTCCAGAAAAGGTACGTGCTAAAAATCTGTTACAACTATAGTGTTTGATTAATTGTGAATAAGTTTCAGCCCTGTAAAATCACAAAAACAAGAAAAAAATAAAGATTTTGCTTTTTGCACTTCATTTTTTGCTATGACAAAAGGGAGAAAGAACAAGATGGAAAAAAAATTCCTTCTCTGAATCTTACTGTCCTCCCGGCTGACATTTTGCCCCTCTTATGGGCCCTATTTTTCCCTTCTGAAGATACCCGAGTCCCTAGGGGGCTAGAGGGGGATAACCAGCAGCATCCTGTGGTGTGTCTGCAACTCCAAGTCATTGCACCTTGAAGGAACATTGTTATAAAACTGTAACCCACACTGTTTAATTGAACTGAACTGCCATATATTATTGCTGGATGCCCATTATTCATAAACAAAAGTTATTGTGTAAACAAAACAAACGATCAAAAAAAGACATCCTGTGAGTCAGAACCAGGGGCTCTCTTAAAAGGATGATGAATGGGAAGCTTTTCCTTTCCCAGCTGCAAACTCAAATATGCACACTTCCCTGACACTTACTAAAACCATACCTCTTTGAACTCTGCTCCCACAGGAGAAAGGTCCTGCTTTTTTAACCTTGAGAATCTAGTTACACTATAAATATTTTTTATTTTTAAGTAAATATATTTATTTACTCCCAGACATAAAAAAACCATTAAAATGAAGTTAAGGTTGAGAGTATATATCAGTAACGTAAGAGTAAAAGCATTATGGGGTGTAATGTAATTATCTCAAAACCCCACATATATACCCAGGAAATTCTGTGTTCAGGTTACACTTAAAAGAAACCTAAAGATGTTAAGGTAAGGAATGCACAGTTAAGACACCCAAACAACTTAAACTCTGTCCTGTAGTGATGTCATGAATCAAGTTTGTGGAGAATACTTTGTATTTTTCATACAAAACAAAGAGGTTGAATCCCTGTTTTAAGAGCAAAATTGAGCTCAACCTTAAGTATGAAGTCACAGCTAGCATCTCCATAATACTGTAGTAACAGTAGGGTGACCAGACAGCAAANTCAAAAAAAGACATCCTGTGAGTCAGAACCAGGGGCTCTCTTAAAAGGATGATGAATGGGAAGCTTTTCCTTTCCCAGCTGCAAACTCAAATATGCACACTTCCCTGACACTTACTAAAACCATACCTCTTTGAACTCTGCTCCCACAGGAGAAAGGTCCTGCTTTTTTAACCTTGAGAATCTAGTTACACTATAAATATTTTTTATTTTTAAGTAAATATATTTATTATTTACTCCCAGACATAAAAAACCCATTAAAATGAAGTTAAGGTTGAGAGTATATATCAGTAACGTAAGAGTAAAAGCACTATGGGGTGTAATGTAATTATCTCAAAACCCCACATATATACCCAGGAAATTCTGTGTTCAGGTTACACTTAAAAGAAACCTAAAGATGTTAAGGTAAGGAATGCACAGTGAAGACACCCAAACAACTTAAACTCTGTCCTGTAGTGATGTCATGAATCAAGTTTGTGGAGAATACTTTGTATTTTTCATACAAAACAAAGAGGTTGAATCCCTGTTTTAAGAGCAAAATTGAGCTCAACCTTAAGTATGAAGTCACAGCTAGCATCTCCATAATACTGTAGTAACAGTAGGGTGACCAGACAGCAAATGTGAAAAATCGGGACGGGGGTGGGGGGTAACAGGAGCCTATATAAGAAAAAGACCCAAAAATCGGGACTGTCCCTATAAAATCGGGACATCTGGTCACCCTAAGTAACAGGCCGTAATACTGTAGGTCAAGGCCACGCAGTGCTAGCCCTATACAAACAACGCAGAAAAGACAAGTCTCTTTTTGTAAGGCTCTCCATGAAAGTAAACTTCTCCCCCTCCCCCCCCAACTCCGCCACAGATTTCTCCTTTTCATTTCTTATTCACTTAAATTTGGGGGAAGTGAAAGGCCTGCAATTGTGTGCTTTGCAGGATCATGAAGGCCCGGTGTGCAAGCCATATTATAAATTTTCCATACTGTCCCTGAAGTATTGTGTTTTCTGAAGTTATCTTTTGAAAAACTTTAATCTTCCTGTTCATTAACATTTTATTGGAATATCAAAACAATATCTTAATATAGTTACAAAATGCTAAATTTTATATAAACTATTTTCCTTTATTGGTGCAACCACTTGTTTTAGACAGTCATTTATAAAAATATACAGAGTTTGTTAGAGGTTCCAAAATCCTTCTGGTTCACTGCCAGCCTTAGTTACTTTTAAGTCTATGCAGCACAGCCATTAAACAAACTGATGTTCCTCTGGACATTCCTCAGCAGAATGATTTCCACAGTATGAAAAGCAACAGAGCTTTTCAAAAGGAAAGCTTTAAAAATTGAACAACTGAAAAATGAATGACTACTTGGGTGCAAAAGTATGGTACGTTCACTTCAGCTTCCAATGTAAATAAGAACTCTGATTAACATCTTGAAGCAACATTGGATCCACAATGAAAAACCAGATCTTTGCAAATGAAGAATGCTCTTTTTAAGTTTTATTTGTGACCATTTATAAAGTGAACAGTCCTATTGCAAATGGTATCATAACCAACTGATTTAACCTATCGTCTTCCATGTCTTCTGTAACATTTTAATTGTGGTGTCAAGCAAGTTATTAATTTAGAAAGAAATTGAATGTGGCAAACAGGTCACAAAAACTTCTGAATTACTGATGTTATCTTTATTTTTAACACAGAGGGTTCTCAGAATTATTTCCACATCTATAGCCAATCTGAGACATTTGTATAGGAAATGGAGACTGTTAAAGGATACTACTTTAAGATTAAAAAACAAAATCAGATGAAGAAATGTGAATCAACTTAGCATTTCAAAAAAATCATGGCTTAGCAGAGAACACACAACTGGAAATACCATTCCTTCAGCTGGAATTCACAGTAAGTTAGCCAACAGCTCAAGCGGGTTTTGGAGAAGATCCATATGTTAAAGGCACAAAAGGTCTTCAAACAATCTGTATTTTTAACACCACAAACTGAAAGTGAACATTGCCAAATTCAAACTATGTATCTGAGAAGCAAGGGAGCACTGAAAACCATGATCCACATTCCAAAGATGAAGGAAAGAACTACACTAAAGGATGCCAATTCCTCCAAAAGTCAAGAATTCGTGTGTGTTACAGGAAAGGAGAATTACACAGAAAGCTATTTTAATAGTTATCTTAGACCAGACTAATCCCAGATGCATTTACAAGAACACAGGAAATTCTGAGATATTCCCTGTATTCTCGAGATCCTAGAACAGTGATGCTTAAGTTTTGCAGTACCGAGATCCATCCTGGCACATCGATTCACACAGTATTTTAATTATGAATAAATGAACATTTTGTTTTTAAGGTGGATTTAAGAGTACCTAGCACTCAAGCACATAGTAAGAAATCAGACAAACAATTTAATAGTTTTCTCTCCATGAATCTTTACACTTTTAAATCTCATCTATCTTCTACCAACTTGAAAACATCCTGCCATGCCTGTAATAAAAAATTAATCTTCAGAAATAAATCAACTTTCAGCTGTGGAATGTCCACTGATGAACAATCTAACTGTATTCTCACTGAGCCACATAAATCCCTCAAGGTCTCCTCCTCTATTTGGCAAACCTGTCTCTAAATTTGGGTATCAACAAGATATAGTGTTAAATATTTACCAAGGTTTGGAATCACTGTCTACATAGTCTACAAGCGTCTTGTTTATAGCACCTGCTTGGAAAAAAAATCATCACTGAAGTTTATCACTGCAAGGTGTCATTGATTCTCAAACATAGTAAATGAATTTTTGCAATATTGTGACCAGGATGAGAGTTGATCAAGTACTGCAGATCTGTTTATACCTCTTCATAATACCATGATGTAACTTTTGACCATATCATCCTTAAAATAAAATTCTTATTTGTCTAGTTGCACTTAAACTATTTCCCACTAAGCCAACTCAAAATTCATGATCTGTAGATGTCAAAGTAACTTTGGTTTTTCAAATCAGTCATCTACTTATGGTAAGATTGATAGATCATACAGATTTCTTATTGGATAGGCAATTTGTTTACTTCACACTATTCTCCCGAGCATGAGTTTTCTTAGCAAAACCATCGACAGAAGCAAGTGATATTTCACAAATTGAATTTTCTGTTGATTTCCTTATTAATTCTTTTGGCAGAAGCAAAGGGAATTAGATTTTCTCACAATTATTATGAGCTGAGAACATCACCACTTAAATCAGCAGTAAGGTGGAAAGATACAGCAGCAAAAACGTGCAAACAATAACAGTCTGACCACTGAAATGTAGATATATGAATTGAGATACAGTAAAATCACAAGTGGCACATAATTAATAGATTATACTCTGAGATAGTGTAATGCCGACAGACCCCGATTGTTGGCGGGCGGGATTGAACCTGGGGCCTCTGGAGCTTAGTGCATGAGCCTGTANGTGGAAAGATACAGCAGCAAAAACGTGCAAACAATAACAGTCTGACCACTGAAATGTAGATATATGAATTGAGATACAGTAAAATCACAAGTGGCACATAATTAATAGATTATACTCTGAGATAGTGTAACGCCGACAGACCCCGATTGTTGGTGGGCGGGATTGAACCTGGGGCTTCTGGAGCTTAGTGCATGAGCCTGTACAGCATGAGCTAAAAGCCACCTGGCTATTAGCTAAGGCTGTAGAGCAAACTCATTAATCTCTCTCTAAGTGGTCTTGGTGCCACTAGATGGAATAGAGCACCACACCCAGGAGTGTGTGGGTTACAATAGCAGATGCACGGCTAGTAAAACAGAATTGTTCCAGTCAGACCTTAATAAATATCCATGAACTAAAATAAGGGGAGGGGAAAAGTAGTCCCCAATTTACAATTAAAGATGGATTTAAGTGGTTTTTGGCTCTACTAAACTCTTGAACGAATCAAATGAAGAAAACAGCACCATAACGAGTCTTAATCAAATCTAATCTGGTACAAACAGTCTCTTGACAGCTATAGATATCCTAATTATGAGGCAAAATGTAAATGAAAATAGGATTAATTGCTATGGAGTCCCTGTTCTCCTACCAGAGCAAAGGTGTCTCAGCACAGATGGGTATTTTCTCTCTTCCAGATCAAGAGAAATTTCTTTAGCCTTACAACCAGTTATATTATCTGGCGATACCTAACAAAAGGTGATCTAAGTGAGAGGCTGTATATCAGTGGTGGGCAACCTGCGGCCCATCAGCGTAATCTGCTGGCGGGCCATCAGACAGTTTGTTTACATTTGCACGGCCACCTGCAGCTTCCAGTGGCTGCGGTTTGCCAGCAGATTACCCTGACGGGCCACGTGCGGCCCACGGACCGCAGGTTGCCCACCACTGCTCTATATTTTGACTGAGACAGAGAGGAGAGTGAGAGAAAGGAGAAATAAATCAAGTAATCTAGCAGAAGAGTCCAGGAGACAGGATTTTATGTAGATTAAAAAAAGAATAGGGAATCCAAGTGAACAGCTTCAGATTTTACTACCTCTTACTTGTTTCTGCAATACAGATCAGTAGATGTAGTAATGTCAAATGGAGAGGAAAAATTAAGGTAAAGGGATGCAGTCTAGGGAGAAAAGGAAAGCTATTTTAAGGACAACCAGATCCCCGTCAGATTACCTTCATAGCCTGAACTAAAAGCTATAAAATGCCCAGAAAGTTTCCTCAATGTTGTCAAAGATGAGCATTTAATATACAGTTGTTCTGGCATATTTTCCTCCCTTTGTTGAATAAGTGCAAAGAGGCAATATAAACATCTTATTTTCCTAAGTGACAGTATATTTCAAGGGCACTTAAAAAAAAATAAAATAAAAAGGGGAAACATATACTCCTTTTCAGCCATGTATGTTCCATTCTCTTCTATTCAAACTAAAACGCTTTTGCCTTATTTGTGTTTTTCTTTGTCACAATCAAATGGGAAAGCTTTTACCATCACTTAAATAAAGAGTGGTTAAGACTTTTCTTGCCTGTGAGAGAATTCCTTCAATAGATTTTTACACAATTCCCCAGAATCTAAGCTTTAAGATTCAGGGCTTGTTTACACAGCAAGCCAGGACGTGAATCTACAAGGCACAAGCTCACCGAGCAGTAAGGTCCCACATAAATACAGGAGGTCAGACTAAATGACTGAATGGTCCCTCTATGAAAATATGAAACATGGACACTGCTACAGCACAGCGGAAGTCTCACAGCAAGGCTTAGCATACTGTACTTACAAGTAAAAGTATGCACAACTGCACACTGGGACTTCTGCTGTGGTGTAGCAGCGTTCACATAGGACATTCCTGGGCAGCAAGACAGTGCCCTGTAGAATCACACTCTGACGTGCAGTGCAGTAACCTGCCATGTAGCCAAGCCCTCAGTATCAACCGTTGTGGGTAGAACATCTTGTTCAGTGCCAATGCTCACATCAGGCATGTTCTGATTTTCGAATTATCAGAACTTTGCTCATCTTTAAGTGGAACATAGCAACAAACAAAGGAAGTGTTTTACAGCAATTAAATAGAGCCGCTGTATATTCACTAATTAAATGAGAACAATTTGGGGGTGAGTTCTGATTTCCCTGACTTCACCAAGGAGTCTGCCCCAGGCAAAAGGGATGAGTAAATAAATTGAACTAACAAGTCTCTAGAAATATCCTGCAACAGTGGGGAAAAACTCCATTAAAGTATTTTTTTTTAAACCAGTGATAAACATCAATCAAAATTTTTCGATACAGTCTCCACATCTTATTGTGGGAGAAAGTTGCAATTCTCCACATTACTGTCACTCTAGTTTGGAGACAGTGAAGGGTGTTTTTAATCTATTCCGGTAAGGAAAGGATCCCAATTTTTTATGAAGGTAGCTAATTTGGTCTCTCCTGCAATATATACACTTGTTAGCTTGACTACTCTCTCTGAGACTGTTGTACTAAATTAGGAGGGATGGGACTTTTCCACTTCTAAGCACTGACCGGTCTGACAACAAATAATAGAGCATCAACCAACCTCCCTCTCGTCTAATTAGCAAGCAAAGTCCATTGACTGATAACTTGAATCTAAAATATGATTTATCCTGTTATAATCCCTATGCTGATATTAGACATTTTCAGGAGATGGCAGAGTAAATATTAGTCCTGCTTACAAATACCCCAGCATTCCCTACAGTTTTGCAAAAGGAAGGATATAACTTGGCAAGGTGATAATATCCTGAATCTCAGTGCATGAGAGTGATCTGGTTTGGGCTGCCCACATAAGGCCCAATGGTGCAATATGCTGAGCATCCTCAACATCCAATTACTTCAATAAGAGTTAAATGTGAATAGGTTTAAATAAAAAACACTGTTTTTTTTATCAATTTTTTTCATTGGGTGAATCCGATGGGCCAGCGTTTGTAATCCATTACAGGTTGATGGAAGGGTCACACTGGCCTGTCACGGACTGCAAAATGGGTTTGAGTCATACAACAAAAACACATTGTTTAAAAACTAGTTTGAGCCTTAAAAACCAGTGAGATCTGTAGTGTCCTGTGTGAACATGAAACAAAATGCAGTTGTCATATTTTGGTCATTTGGGGCTGAGGGTGGGGATCTGGTGAGAGGAATGCTCTTAAGCCTTCTTGTGGGCCCCAGAGGAAGGGAGACCTAGGGAGGGAGGAGCCATTCTCCAGGTTACCCCCCAAAAAATTAAAGCAGCCCCTCCATAATATTCATGCTTCTCCCATCCCCACACTAATTCATGTTTCCCTCCTGCACACTTAATGCAGGGTCCCCTTTCTCCCATTCTATTAAGGCAAGACTCCTCCAAAATGAATGCTTGTTGGATTCCTCTCTATCTTGGGGTGGGGGTGGCAGCCGAAAGAGAAGGAGGGGGAGCTACCCAGAAGCTAAGAGAAAATTTTGGATAGGGTAAGGGGGAGAAAGGGGAGGACCTGACAATTCACAAAGGGGGAAAAGGAGAGGAGGGACCAGAAAGAGCTCAGCTGCCTGGGCCCAGCTCTGCTCCCACCTCCCTTCTCCTTCTTCCTGTGAATTATGTGTGGGCCCTGCAGAATGGCTCCCTCCTCTTCCCCTCCCTATCTAAAATCTACTGTTGGCTCCTGCCAGCTCTTTAGACCCCATCTTTGTTCCTAGGAGAGGAGGGACAGAGAAAAGCACGGGGCACAGAGCTATAACAAGAGGGGTCTCCTTCTCCTGATACCTACAAGCCAGCAGCAACTTGTTCTCTGGAGGTACCCTGCTTGAGAAATTGGTATGGGAGGACCGGGACTGGACTGAACTGAATGGAATGCCACATAATCCCATACCTCTGAGAGCCCTAATGATGTTGGTTTTACTTTTTGCTCTACTGGGGCAATTACAGATACTTTTGTTTACAGTTTGTCTCTATCAGTTTCACTTGCTGGTTCTCCTGAATTAGCAGAGCGTTGCAAATGTTTGGGTTTCAAATGCTGCAAGAGATGTTTCCACTGAAAACTTAAAGTTCATGGAAATTTTTCTACTGCAGCTTGTCTTTGCAAAGATTTTGTTTTTTTTACAAAACAAATTATGAGCCTAAAACTACCTGCCAGTACCCCTTTAAAGATTTCTGACATGGACAGGTGATTGCTGAGGACTGCAGATGACAAAAGGGGAGGGCCAAGAGGAAAATTCAGTTGAAAAGTTTAAAGGCTCAATTATTTGGGCTCAGGTAAACTTTTTTATTAAACACTAAGTAAATTCTGTGGCCACACATAAGGGTCACAAACATATGAAGCAGTTTACATACCCATCATTCAAGAAATCTATGAGAGCACTTTAAATTTCTTTGGTGTATACAGTAAAAAGCATTCATCAAAAGAGAAGCAAGAAAGGGTTAGAGAAGCTCAACTAACCACTGAAGGATACTTAGACTCAAGGACCTGGCACTTTCACCATCTTCTTTTGTAAAATAAAATGTGATCTCACACTGGGAAGGACAGAGAAATGTCTCAATTACAAAATACCAGACCGTGCTAAGGAAGCAGGGGAGACAGTGCAAATACTTTAGTTTTCAGTGTTAGCTTTGTACCAGATACAGTGTATCACATCTTATATAAAATAATATTGTATGCACTCTACTCATTCTTCTATTTTCTAGTGTTTAGTGTGTCATGTGTACATTACTCTCCACTTATTCCTCATGAGGTGAAGTAAAACTGGAATTTGCAGCTTTCTTTTTCCTCTTCATTCTCATTATGGGTCACCTTCATAGCTAGGTATGTAGTTCCCTCCTGCTGTGCTTCTGCTCCTCCATAATCAAGCTTTCTCTGCCAACAGTTCCAATTCTGGAACAAAACCATTCTCCTCTATGGTATACTCAGGACCGCCCAGAGGATTCAGGGGGTCTGGGGCAAAGCAGGGGAGCTGCGGCGCTTGCACTCACCCGGCGGTGGTGCGGGTCTTCGGCATTTCGGTGGCGGGGGGCCCCTTCAGTCGCTCTGCGTCTTTGGCAGCACTGAAGGACCTGCTGCCGAAATGCTGCCGAAGACCCAGAGCGACTGAAGGGCCCGCCGCCGCCGAAGACCCGGACCGCCGCTGGGCCAGGGCTCGCGGGGCCCGCAAATTTCCCCACTTGGCCCCCCCTCTGGGCGGCCCTGGGTATACTACAAGGTTCAGGTCTCATCCCACGGCTTTTTTTCTATATATCTTCTGCCTCTTGGCCCTTTTATCTCTACTTTCAATTGAATGTAAACCCTCCTGTGCCATGGCTTAGTCAATTTGTGATTTCTGTCTAAAATTATTTTAGTTAAGTATCTCAGAAGAACCGCCCTTCTCTTGAGAGACAAGGTGGGGGAGGTAATATCTTTTATTGGACCAACTTCTGTTGGTGAGAGAGACGAGCTTTATTACACAGAAGCCATAGATATTATAACAATCTACATCCCAATAACACCTCCTCCCCTGCCCAAATGCTTCCCTCCCTTCCTTTCCTCCCTATGGGGTGTTAATGAACCATATGACCCTGAAAGGTCCCTTGAAATATGTGTTAAATATTCATGCTAAACAATATGTTCTATCTTGTATTTAGCTGTGACACTCCCAGACCTGAAGAAGAGCTCTGTGTAAGTTTGAAAGCTTATCATACCATAAACTGGAAACTCCTATTACTCAAGTTTCTCCTACCTCACATCCCAAATAGTAAGTCACATTCCTGATCACACCAGGTACCTTGATTGTCTGGCAATATGAGAAGCCACTTAAATGAAATAATTATGTTTGCTCTACAGCTTTAATTATGCAGCCCACTCAGATGAAAGTCTAACAGATCGGTTTCTGTTCTTGCCAATGGGTTTTTTTGAATCAGTGACCATAAAAGTTCACTTTTAGCAACATAATATTGCCTAGCTAAAAATGAAGGCACTATATTTCCTTTCTTCACAATCTCTTCATTAATCTGGAACAGGTCTCATAACCCCCTATGACCTTTTCAACGGTATCTTTGGGGAGCACAAAATGCAGAAAGATACCAGAAAGATTACTTAACCTGTTTTCCTTCCTTCCTTCCATCCATCTATCTAAATACTGCTGCACAGTCAGTGCAAGTGAACATATGGTTAGCTGCTACAAAGAGCCCCAAACCTAAAGGCAGGTTTATTACTAACATTTTCTGATATTAGTTCCTTTAGGTGTGATGAAACAGTTTAAATTTCAGGTTGTTTTACCATCTATGTAACTTGAGAGAAGACAGAAGCTGAAATTCCTACCTTCTTGATCAGGGCACAGTGGAAAAAAAATATAGTAAATTTAATCATCCATATCGCCAGGAGGATTTAATTTTATTTTTTTATTGCTCATCTAATCTCTTGAGCCTTGCACTAAATTGATGTCATGATTTTAATGGAATGAAATCAAAGAGAAATGCCATGTCTTAATTTAAAGTTCCCTGATCCTTTGATGCTAGAAGTCTGGATTTTTCACACACAAATTAAGCTGCTGTAATAGACGTGCCACTGCCTAAGGAACCAAAAAACATGCCAGAACAATTTCTCTCTCACCTCAGCTTTGCGGATACTCTCTCTGGCTTCATCTATTTTCTGTTCCAGTTCTGCTCGGCTTTGTTCAGACACCACAGGTCCATGGCATTCTAACTCCTCAAGTGCCTATCAAAAATAAGAGAAATATGCCATATATTTGGTACATTCATGTGTACTGTCTATAAGATAGTCTTTGTGACAATTCAAGGAACTAATCATATTCAGATGCCAGGGTGATGAGTAGTGCTACACTGCAGGATAAAAACTCTGCAGACTGATGCAACCCCATTTAAAAAGTTCAATCTTTTATAGGTAAAATTATATCATAGGAAAACTATTCTGAAAA
Organism: Platysternon megacephalum; assembly: GCA_003942145.1. Classification (NCBI taxonomy): domain Eukaryota; kingdom Metazoa; phylum Chordata; order Testudines; family Platysternidae; genus Platysternon; species Platysternon megacephalum. The sequence goes on from QXTE01000147.1 coordinate 1,459,615, forward strand.
TGCCCCAAAATCCTAGTAAAGCATCATGATGTTACAACTATGATCTAACATTCAAGTGACACTTCACACTCTTGTTCTTATGATGATCTTTACACCTGAAGACAATCCCATCAAAACCCACATACTTTACAGTGCTTGTTGAAGGAGTGAGTTGAGAGATGATGAATGGTAGGATGGGTGATTTATTTTGTGTTAGTATGGCTTGACTGGTTGGGGCAACTTGAATTCTGGATTTGTATGTCTGCAAGAGCACAAAGTGCTTTTGGGTGAGAGGATTAAAAGAGTGCTGGAGAAAATAAAACAATAATAATAATAATCCTCAAAGTAAATTAACAAAATAACTCCCTGATTCTGGAAAGCACTTAAATATTTGCTTAACTTTAAGCATGTGATTAAACCCCCCCTGACTTCAGCATATACTTAAGTGCTAGTGTGAAAAGAGGTGCTTTCTTGAAGTGAGGCCTCAGTGAGAAAAATAATCACAAAAATTGTCAAGTCAATGCTGCTGGTAGCCCCACTAAGACATGATACGAGGTGTCCATCACTCCTGTGCACTTCAACATTAAATTCAAGTTATTAGAATCCGTGTAATAGACCTTAATTTAGCATCTCTTCAGCTTGTTTGTATTTTTCTCATGTCACCTGATGCCTTTATTTATTTTCAACCTACCCGTTGATTATGGATGATGTTTTTGTGCTCACGTGCCACACGGGTGGCCCATTTTCGGGCTTCCTTGTTTAGGCTGTGCTCCTCCGTTGTCCCGGTTTCAGATTCCAGTTGTCGACTCTGGAACACAAATCAGAAAGTGAGTAGTGTGCTAAGGATTTTGGGGCTGTCTCCATGTATAATACTGTTACTTAGCAACCTGACAACTTTATTTAATTCATAATTATCAGGTTCTTGTAAATTCCTTGCCTGGGCCCTTGTTTGTATGAAATGAGACAACAAAGAGGGAAAAGCGCTGTTTTTATAAGCTTTGTCATGATACTGTGTTGTGGAAAACTGACTATAAAAGCAAATTGAAGTTCAAAAGAATTTACAATTTACTATTTTGAAGAAAAGTCATCTTTACCAGGGAGACAATGTCAGACACAGATTTTTTTTTTTTAAATGAAAGACATTCTTGAAGTAGAACACTGAAGTATTATTCACCACGGCACAATATCATGGAGCTGAAAAAGAATAAATGCTCCCAAAATAAACTGCTATCCTTAGTTTCCCAGATAAATATGCATTTTAGGCAGTATTTTAAAATAGGCATTTCATATGATGTGATGGATCATTTAGGCTTTGTTCAAAAAATGGCATTTAAAAAAATTATATATTTAAAAAAAAAAACAAATTGGAAAATCAAATTACAATTTCATATGGATTTTAAAGAGTTAACAAAATATGGTACACACATTTACCTGGGACTAAAAAGTTCTCTCTCCCCCAGTACTTCACATGCCAAGTTTCAGACTAAGGATTCTATATCAGAGATATTTGTTGATGATACTGTGCTACCATTATGTCAACTCATACTTGCTCCAGTAATTGAGAAAGTAAATCTCTCCCCTCCCGTCAGATAAAGTGAAATCAGAAGTCAAGAAACTGAAGGTTTCCCAGTTTTGTACTGAATCGATCCTGTTCAATCTGGATATAGGAGACAAGTTGTTCCATATTTACCTATCATCTCTGTCTCCCATTTTAAAATTTTTTTGCATTACTGTCATAGCAGATTATCCAATGCATTTATGTATAAATCAATACATTTAGGACAAAAAGGACTAAGTTTTACCACCTACTCAGTCCCCATCCTTTCCAGAAAGCATATCTTGCGATATTCCTTAACTATTTATCCAGTTCTGGACAAATTTTGCTCTTGGTATACTGAATAGTGATAACCCTAGAGAGATCATTCCTTTCTGATCCAATCTCAATACTCCCCCCTCCCTCCAAAAATAGGAATTAGAGATGGAAGAAATATGCTTAGGTCATCTTGTTCACTCCCACTGCCAGGGCTGTCCCTTACAGTACACTCTCTAGTGCTTTCTTGTATGACTATGTCTCAGTCCAATGGATCTCACTACCAGAACATTTTTCTTGATCAGTCTAATATTTTTGTTTAATTTCAATCCATAACTCATTCTATGCCTAGTACCACAGGAAAACATTCTTTCTTCAAGAGATTTCAATAAAAAAAAAGAAGATTGTGTGGTATACAAGAAGGGAGGAGTTTCAGACTTAAGAGGCGGCTTCGAACTAGATACAAAAACAAGTGTGAAGAAGCTAGCAAACAAGAAGGCTTTGAGGAGGGCAGACTGGGAGGAGAGGGGGATTAGGAGAAAAATCAGAGCAGAAAGACAAGGAATGAGTTGATCAGTTCTTTTTGGGAATATATGAAAAGTTTGAAATTGATGCAGTGTTTGACATGAGAGTGTGTGGATTTAATAGGAGGAGTGTCATGATTTGTGTGGCAGGAAAGGAAGATTTTAGTAGCAACGTTGAGGTGAAAAGGGAGAAAGATTTTTCACCTTTAGATTATAAGGCCTTCAAGGGAGAGACCCTCTAAGTGATTTGCACTGACATTCATACAATGTCATGTACACTGTGATAAAATTACTAGTAATAATTGTATTGTAAGAGAGGTAAATGTAATGCGTCACTCCTGGATGGGTCACTAGTAGTGGGGATTGACCTTGGACCTCTGGATCTAAAAGCATGAGACATCCACAATCAGTAGTTCTCTTACCTCAAAGCCAGAGGCAAAAATCAAACTTTTATATGGTTCAGCCACTAGAAGGGGACAGAGAACCACAGTTACAGAGCAATAGGATTTGGAGAACCAAGCTTTGGAGGACATGAAGAATGAGGAGGGAGATGATTTACATAAGACTGAGCTTGAAAGCCTGTGTGGTAGAAGGACAGAGCTGTCTACAACAAGAAAAGAGAGGAAAAGTAAGGTGGATTTTTTTTTCCAGGTTCAGTATCATTCAGTTGCCTTCTGCATGTATTTTTAATTTCTGTAGGTACCTCTGAATGATTTCTCTCAGTGTTTACAACACATCTCAATTTATTATCTTACTCAAAATATGCCCCTAGACGATGTCCTTATCACCTATTGCAAACAGATTATTGCATAGGTCATGTGCATCTACTCCAGGTGCTTACAAAGCATAATAAAAGTGACACACCACTTCATTTTTCCCATGCTTTCTTAATTAAACCTTTCTTGTTATAAGTTTCCTTCCATAGCTCAGAGTTCATAGCCAGTAAGGTATCATCAAGAACCTTGTCTGACTTTGCCTTCCTTGTTACTCATAGAAATCATCTCTGTAACAAATTACCAACGTTCCCATCGATTGGCTCCCTATAGTCCTGGTTCTCTTGCATATTTAGTTTAGATAAAATATATCTTCTCCATTTCAATTGCTTGATAACATTTTGCATTACCTTAAGTGTGTTTTTATTTTTTTATTACAGTATTTGAATAGAAAATAAAAAAGCAAATTTAGATGCTGGCCCTCTGAGTATGGACTGTTAGTGGATTGTGATGGTTATACCAGTTGGTTATTTATTACACAGTATTGTTTCCAAAGAGCCCTCATCCTGACTTGAAGAACTGAAGAACACTAACGTCAAAATATTAATTAAAAATAGAGCTTTATTTTAAAATATCATGCAGGTCACATTTCTCAAAAAGCATCTTAACTGGATCAGTACCTTCCATCCTGAAATTAGAGGGAATATTTATATAAAATTAAATTTTTCATTGATAAATAATAATTAGATATTGTACAAGTTAATTTAAACTCAGCATTTACACAATTCTTTTATTATTAAATATTTATACCGCAGCATCACCCAGACACCTTAATCAAGTGCTGCATGAACAAATACAAAGACACATTGCTTCCTAAGAAGAGCTCACTAAGAAGAAAGTTTACAATCTCATTTACACTGTCAAAAACATTTACAAACATTAACTTTCAAATCCTGTTTACCAGATAAGTCTTCAACTTAGATCCCAATCCTGCAAACACTTAGGCATGTGCTCTACTGTAGTGGCTCTCAATCAGGAGTACATGTACCCTTGGGGGCACACAGGGGTCTTCCCGGGGGTATATCAACTCATCTAGCTATTTGCCTAGTTTTACAACAGGCTACATAAATAGCACTAGTTAGTACAAACTAAAATTTCATACAGACAAAATGAGAAAGTCAGCAATCTTTCAGTAATAGTGTGGCTGTGACACTTTTGTACTTTCATGTCTGATTTTGTAAGCAAGTAGTTTATAAGTGAGGTGAAACTTGGGGGTATGCCAGACAAATCTAACTCCTGAAAGGGGTACAGTAGTCTGGAAAGGTTGAGAACCACTGCTCTATTGTATCAAACAATCTACTTGTCTTCACTTTCAAGACCCTTCATGACCTATCACCACCCTACCTATCTCTCATACAGTATCGAAAGTTTGACTCCCACATCTGATGGTGGCAGACTATATTAGTCTCTATCCCTGGCTCAATAAATTCACTAACAAGCACCTTTGTGCTTTCTCCCATGCTGCCCTTCACACTTGAGAGGAGACAACCATAAAAAGCTAACTCATTATTCTCCTTCAAATTCCTCCTTAAAACTCTCCTTTGCCACAAAGCCTACAAAAACACACTTGACAACAGTCAGGCTATTGGTGTGCGGGGGTTACTGCCTATCATGCTGACCAATACTGTCTCATTGTTTTCTGTACTCCTGTTGGGCTGTCTATAGAGATCGGTTTTCTTTTGTCTTATATTTAGGTTGGAAGCTCTTTGCGGGCAGGGACTGTTTTTGTTCTGTGTTTGTACAGCACCTAGCACAATGCAGTCCTAGGCCATGACAGGGGCTCCTAGGCATCATGATAATACAAACAACATTTAATAAAAGGTGCTACTGATTTCCAATTACTTCACCGGGACCACTCACATGCGCCAAGTGTTTAGGATTGGGGTCTTCATTTGTTGCAAGGTGTCTGACTTGATTTAACATCTTTCAAAAAGAGGAAAACTAAACTGCTTCTGCTGGCTAGCGAGCAAAGAAAGGGCCCAACAAGCTGAGCTAAATATGGATGAACTTTCTGCTTTAGTCTCTCAGCTTGGAGTACAGTGAAAGCAGTGTCAAGTGCTAAAACTCAGTCTTTTAAAGCAAGCAAACAAAATACCTGGTCATCTAAAGAACATGAAGTCACTAACTGGTTGCAAAGTTGAGAGACTAGCAATTATATGCTAGTTCTCAAAAAAATTACTGTATTTAGTTTGTAGTCATGTCTCCAACTTTTGTCCAAAAGGCTATTACAGGTGCAGGATTAGTCTTACAGAGGCAAGTATGCAGCTCGTATATACTCGTACATGCAATTATGCTGGATACAGATTGCACACTTGTAGTTTTGGCAGTAAGAAATGTTGACTCCCTTGAACCTAATAAAAGCTCAACGTGTTTTTCTAGCCTATAACAAAAAATAACTGTTTGACAAAGAATAGAAAGAAGTAAACATATACTACATGCAAACCACTAACACAAAGCACACCTAAAAATCTCAGCCAGTACTTTTTAAAAGTTCAAAATATGATGCTACCATGCCAATGTCACATTGCAAGAGCTACCTTATGATCAAATCCTTTTCTGGGATATGCATGACTTAAGTTTCATATAGCTGACATCTAAACAGTAGTACTCAAGAAAAGCATCAGACAAATTTGGTGCCTATTTTGTTATTATATAGAACAATTCATTTAATTTTAGTTATTAAGAGTTAGCGGGGACTGCCCTTGCATTTCAGAAAGATGGCATTTTTTAAAAATTGTGAACAGGAGCGGCACCAGTCTCTTCCCAGTGGGGGAGCTGAGATGGGCCAGACAGAAAATTGGGGGGGCTGTGCCCCCCCCTTGCCACAAGGCCTGGCCCCCCTCTGTGGTGAGATCGGAGGCTGCAAGCCAGAGCCAGGCAGCGTGGGGTGCTGGCTGCTCACAGCCGATAAGTGCTGCCAGGGTGGGGGCATCCGGCTCCGGGGCTGGCTGAGCCCTCGGGGAGCAGCTACTGTGGGGGGTGGGGCCCAGGAGCCTGGGCCAGAGTAGGTCAGTACAGGCTGCTGTGGGTGGCATGGCCCCAGTAGGTGGGGACACGGGCTGGGGGCTGTTCTTGGGCCCCCTGACCCTCCACCTGGGCTTACTTCTCCGCTGCTGCTGGAGCTGGGTGCCCGGCCAGCAGCCACCGCTCTCTCGGCTCTGCCTTCAGAGCTGGGCGGCCGGAGAGCAGCAGCTGCTACAGCAGGGGCGGGCAAACTTTTTGGCCTGAGAGCTGCATCAGGTCTCGTAAATTGTATGGAGGACTGGTTAGGGGAGGGGGTCGTGGACCGGCCCCCACCTCCTATCTGCCCCCCCCCCCGGGACACCTGCCCCATGCACCCCCCCCCGCTCCCTGTCCCCTGACCGCCCCGGACCCCCACCGCCCCATCCAACCCCTCCTCTCATTCCTGACGGCCCCCCCGGGACCCCTGCCCCATCCAACCCCCTATCCCACCCCCGCCCCCTGACCACCACCCCGAACTCCCTTGCCCTCTATCCAACCCCCCCTGCTCCGTGCCCCCTTACCGCGCTGCCTGGAGCACTGGTGGTGCTGGAGCCGGGCCACGCCGCCACCACCACGCAGTTCAGAGCACCGGGTCAGGCCAGGCTCTGCAACTGCGCTGCCCCAGGAGCTCACAGCCCCGCCGCCCAGAGCATTGCGCCAGTGGCGGAGCGAGCGAGCTGAGGCTGCGGGGGAGGGAGGACAGCGGGGGATGGGTGGAGGCTAGCCTCCCGGGCCAGGAGCTCGGGGGCCGGTCAGGACGGTCCCGCAGGCCGTAGTTTGCCCACCTCTGTGCTACAGAGTGGCTGAGGCAAATTTTGGGGTGGCTATAACCCCTTGGAAGCCCCCAGCACTGCCCCGATTGTGAACAAGACATAGTTTTTTTAACATTAAACAATTCCAAGGACATTCTTTTGTTCTGACCAAGAGGACCCTGACCTGTTGTTATTGGGTTAACTAAAACATAATACATACTTCACGTCAAAAGTAAAAACAACCCAAAGAAGGGCTTAGTTTAGTCACTATTGTTCATTTAACTGCATGATTCTGCTATTTTAATTTATCATAATAAATTCTGAACATTTTAAACCTAAAATCCCTATTTTTTACTTTAATGTTAATCATTTATTGCCTTATTGTTCAAAGACTTTTTGGTTCACCTTGTTAATAAATAAAGAGCATGTGTCTGTTTCAAAAACTGCTTTCACCTAATTTTTTCTATCACCTCACTACTGCTAATCTCGGAACTCCCAGCTAAAATAAGAAGCAGGGTTATACTGGCAAGTGAGAGGGTAAAAAAGGGCAAATTTGGGCATATTTCCTAAAGTCCGTATGGAGGGTTAGCACATGGTGTCTGTATGGAGGGCCCATATGGTGAGGGTTGTGGGTTGTTTTTTTTTAATTACACACATTTTGAGGCACCTTATGTCCAGTAGTGTGCTGCTTCTTACCTCTCCTAGTTCAATTCTTTCTTCTTCCAAGGAAGAGAAGCATGGGTGAAAAATGCAATGAAGCAAGATGATCAGGAAGATCAGCTTGAGTTCTCTGTACATACCAATTACCATTATGGTGTGTGAAAGGCCAGGGGAACACCCCATCAAACATAAGGCAACATAAAGTCGTCAATTAAAAATAAAAGACAGATTTTCATCACAGAGAGGCTGGTTCTAGGATGTATGCATGGAGAAAGGGGTTCCAGGCTTTCCAATGTCATCTGGGCCTCTTGACAATCTTGGGAAAATAACAATCCATCATAAATTGTTGGCTAAAGGTAAATTCTCTATGCTAAAATATTTTACTGTTGGCAAATAAAGCTCCATTTAATTTGTCCATTGAGACTAGGCATAACAGAAATAGTCTTTATTTGAATCACTTTTCATATGGAAGAAGTAATTGTAAAGACATTCTGTACTGTTGAAATTAACAATTCATTGAGTAAATTCCTTTAGGGAGTTGGATATTTATTTATTGTGCATTTGGATTGCAATATGATATCCATTTTTTGGGATCACAGCTTCACTTCAGGTAACTTCTACAGCAGTGAATTTTCTCTTTAATACACTAAAACACACATGGGGTTGTCAAAGTAGCTGAGGCCAGGCATTTTAGGATGGAGTTATGGACAAGCTGTAGCTTTGCTTCTCTATGCCTCCATGTTCATTTTAGGAAAAGAAAGTGTGGAATCTCAAATTGCTTTGTCTTTATGGAGCATGTTAGAAATAGTTCTCAAATACTGTCTAGAATTTTAATTTCTGGAACTCCTAATTTCTCTGCCATCATGGATAGCACTGTCAGATGTTGGTGATCAATAGCACTACCAGACCTCATTGGTGATTTGAGCTCCTCTCTTTATTGTTCCTTACTTACCGACTGAAGTCACTTCATTAGTTTAGATGACTGGGTTTAAAATACTTCTGCACTCTAATTTTTGGTGTTGAATTTTGAATCTTTGATTTATTTTTCATTGTTTATTTTAAAAATATTCATACCCGCTCACTCAAATTCATTTGAAGGAACTACAAGAAAATGTAATTTTCTGGTACAGTATAGAGTGAAATTTGCACAGAGACTCACAATTCCTCACTTTGTGCAGACAGCCAACTATCATAGCAGCTGCATTTCCCTCTAGCTATTCCCATATACAACACATTGTCTTATAAACAGAAATACAGAAGAATGGCTGTTTATCAAGTATCCACAGTGAAGAGGGGGATCTTCTGAATTAGTCTTGACACAGATACTGACTCTACGGTCATCTATTGTGGTAGTGACTGAAAACATCAGTAGACAGAAGATCTGTGTAACTGGTCTCTTTGTTTTTAAATTACTTTAACAATTGACACTTGTTTTTAACCAATTGTTCAGAATCAGACATGGACAAAGTTTATTGAATGCTGCTATCAGCATGGTCTCTAGATTCCACAAAAATTTATGTACTTAGCCATTTTAATTTCCCCATATGCATAGTAAGGCAGGAACCATGTTAAAACTCAGCCACAGCTCACAGAGCAGATGATTGAGTTTGTAATTCTCCATAATTTTCTTCACAACTGACCTTTTAATAAACTTCAAATATGATTACCATATCACAAGCCCCAGACTGTAAACCTGTCCCTAAGGAGCATCACTCAAACAAAAGAACCTTCAGTGACATCAGCCACACACAGGATATGTCAAATTACGTGGATAATTTTACAGCTTTACAAAGTCCCCACTTAGGAAAGACACCAGCATTTATTACCAACACCTATTGAACTGAATGGTTGTATTTCTTCTCAGCAGCAATTCATAATACCTGAAGCGGTAACATTTAACCATATCAACATTTGCTTAATTTCTAGTAAAGCTACATCTAAAAATTATCTAATTATTTTGTACCATTTTAAAATGTATGTAAGTTTTTTTTATACCTTATCAGGTAGGAAATTAGGGCCTGATTTTGCGGACTGTGCAGAAGTAGTCTAACTGGACTTGGAGCTACTCATGTAAGCAAGGACTGCACATCACTGGGTCCTCCTTACTTCTTCACTGACTCACTAAGGAGCCTTAAGTGTAAGTAAGTTTAATTTCATTTACACCCACTTTAAGGCCCTTTTATATTGCCAGAGCGATATAAAGAGGACCTTAGTGGAAATGAGAATCAGGCCCATATATTTTTATAAAGAGAAAATGTTTCTAGTCTGAGTCAGAACAAAAGGGGACAAACTCACCTGCACGTTCAAGAAAATAGTGAAATTATTATCCCTGCTCCCAAATACAACTTAGGACATCAGGTCTTAAAAGTTATAATCTTCAGCATGGTCCTTAAGGGAACTAAACTGCGGAACACCCACTAACGTTACTGTGACGTTCAAAGTTTACTTCGTGCACTGCACCTATGCTGAAAATGTACTAACATCAAAATGTATATTTAAGTGTGTCTTATAAATTAAATACTTTTTCAAAAAATTAAACTTGGTTAAGTTAGTAAATGTTAATGCCAACTAGCATTAGTTTAACCTGGCTGAGAGAGAAAGACAACAATCCTAATTCTGTAACAGGAGATAACTGTAATTACAAAGGCAGTGAGTAGAAAAACAGGAAGGAGAATTGCTTCAAAAGTTTAGTGTCAGCTCTTTGTTGCCATTATTCTCAGTTTTTTGGAGATGCTTTCCATTATTTGTAGCAGTTTCTCACACGATAACATGTAGTTCAAGGAAGGGGATCCTTTTCCAATCAGGAAGTATAAAAAAAGCTGTCTAATTTTCTTTAATATTTTGCCATGCTCTTAAAGATATGCTTATCTAAGTATTGTGGGGATGGACAATATGTATTCTGTACAATGAACTTTGTTGACTTCTAATCAGAAGTTCACTTTGTCCTTTAAACAGACGTCCTGATGATTAAGCTCCCCATTATGTGAGCTATAACGCTCTTCATCTAGATCCACTGCACAGGTTAACTGAATTCCTTTTCTTTTGGAGGAAAAAAGTGTCCCCCAAAATGCATTTGTTTTTTCTACACATTCTGAAAGGCCTTGTGAGTCTGTAAATTTCCCTCTTGAAAGGAGCAAAAACTAGAGCTGGTTAGGATTTTCATTTCAATTAATCAATTCATCAAAACTGAAATTTCTCCTTTAGAAAAAAGTTTTGATATTGTTGAAATACTCCCATTTTAACATTTTTGAAACAAACAAGTTCTGGTTTTTGGGTCAAAACAACTGTTTAGAAATTTAATTTATAGAAAAATGTAAAAAAGTCAAAATCAAAATGAAATGTCTTGAAATTATCAAAACAAACATTTCAAATGACCTAATTAGAATTTTTTCCCCAGAATTTTGGTTCACAAAAATGTTGAAGATGTTGACTTTTTGCCCTGATTCAGGATGGCAAAATTTTCTGAAGTACTGAAAATTCTCATGGGTCAGGAAAACAGTTCCCAACCTATCTCTACTAAGAACCTCTCATGGCAACTGTCAATGACTGTCTGTTGAGAGAGAGAATTATCAGCTTCCTCCTTTCAGGGGCTGAAGGCACTAGCTTTGCTGCACTCTTAGCTCCTGAGAGCTTTGGACAACTTAAGGACTGTATAACAATCCTTTATAGTCCATTGTACTGGGGAGCTCAACAGTCAAGCCAAGCATTCATATTTAAAACCAGGAAATACCCTAATTCATCTGATAGCGGCGCCTAAAAACCCCAAACAGGGACCAGAGCTCCGCTGTGTCAGGAACTTATTCTGCAAGGAAGCTCAAAACTGTCCTTTGGAAAAATAGTATTTTAGCTAAGAATGACAGATCACTCTGCAGTATATTTTCTTAACCTTTTAGAATGAAAATAATCATGCCTATCCCATTAAAACTAAAAAGCAACAAACCCACTGTATCTCTTCCACACAAAATGGCAGGAAATAAGTGGCAAAAAATGCACAATAGTTATAAATCCTTCAGTCTTAATTATAATTTGACTTACTAGAAAATGTACCACTTCTGACTGAAATTCAGAAGCAAAAATCTTGAGTGAAAACTTAAAATGTAAAATGATTGTCCCCACTTTCACACAGTTCTAGTCACCACTCTTGACCTAATTAAGTGAGAAGTATTTAACAGTCAAGACATGAAGCTTTTTATGATTTTCTTGGGGAAATAGAGAATTTCAGAAACAGCTAAAACTCCAGGGAAAGGCCGTGCAAGGGGGGAAAAAAAAAAAGAGTAATCCTGAACTTGGGTATGGTCAGGCAAGTGAGAGACAAACTGTCTTTAAAATACTGAGGCATGATGTTTTACATCCTTGGCTCTGAACGCTCTGGCACTGCTTTCTAGAAAGTTCTTGAAGCTCAGAGCATCAGAGATGCATATTTGACAAGGCGGAACACACAGTGACCACCTCAAAGAAGAATCTTATTTGTAATGTTGGGGACTTTATGAAACTAAATTAAGGTTCTATTTCAGATGTGGGTAGTTCTCTAGAAAAAGGGGAGAATTTACGTGGTTTGGAGGGGGTGGGCTGGTTATCAGCACATGCTAGTGGCTCCCTTGTATGTTATGAGTCTCAGTCTAATTTTACGTTGACAGAGACAGAGAGAGAGAGAGTTACATGTCTTTTTCTCAAAGGATCAGTTGGGAGTTACATTGCTTTATTTAGTACATGCCCGGGTTTTCCTACACCCTGATATCACACATGAAAGCACAGAACTGATATGTATCTACTTAAAAAAATATTTTTGAAGACCCCTTGTCTTGTATGTATTACAAATATCTTCAGTTATATTAAAAGATGAAATACTGAGATAAGCCTCTCTATGCATGTCAGAGGAGTGACAAATACACACTTCACTATATATTCTCAAGTTGTGAAATTTTAATTACAAATGATGTGCAAAAGCACAAGATACTTCAGAATGCAAGAAGCTATAAGTGAGAAACTGATCCATACAATTAACATAACATGAAACAAGAAAATGGTAATTTAACTATTAGTTCTCAAAATGGAGCAAGTGAGTTATGTCCTTATATATTATGCATAAAGTTGCTACTTATGCATGACAGTGAATTTAGCACTCACATTAGCATGCATACCAGTAATACCACAAATGCCAAACACTGATGACAAATACTACCATATACCTCTGCTATAGTCATTCTCATAGCACTGACAGGTGAAGGCTCAATATCCACCAGCTGAACTGCATTAAAACTCTGAATGACAAAGATTGCACAAGGACAAAAACACAGAGCATACAATTAGAATTACAATGCACACACAAGTGAGGAAATTCAGCCCATGGTACTATGAACAACCTAGCACTTTATGTAAACAATTTGCTCTATGGAGAAGTTAGGCAAAAATTAAAATTGCTTATCGTTTGTTAAGATGGAAAGCCAAAAGATAACATTTTAATTTCAAGGGCGATTTTGTTATAGCGGTTAGTGTTTATTTCTGGCAAAGTTACTCAAACAGTCCATAACATATCCATTAATACAATTTCTGGATTTAAACATTCAATGTGAGGGCCAGGCCTTTTTTCCCCAAGCAGGATTTACCAAGTCTGAACCAAGGAATTAAAAAGCTGTCTAAGGTTCTCTCTTTTTAAACCTAAACTTAATTCAAAATAGTACTTATACCTAACTCTAGGAGAATGAAAAATCAACATAGACAATTTCTATTTTTAAAAAACCCTTCAGGAACTTATCCATTATACTGTGATTTACTCAATTATAATTTCATCAGTGATTTTTCTGAAAAGTGGAATATGTCAAAAGACTGCATGTATTTAGAAATCATTTTGGAATACAATGTCAACTGTATCCTATTTATTTAAACCAAAAAGTATATATATTTCTCAAGTCAACTGAAGGGAATAGGACATTTTATTTGGCAAATCATTAAATTGTCTATTTGTAACCGTACCTTTATGGATGTTTGGAGAACCTCACCAGAATATAACAGAGTTTAATAGGTTTAGCAAAAACTGTTAGCTCAAAACAGAAATCCAGGATGTTAGTCACGCAAGCAGGAGGCAAAAATAGTGCAGTTCTTTTGCAGGTGACAATACTGGCATCTGTTCGGAGCTTTATTGTAATTACACACCTATTGTAAGCAGAGTTGGTGAAATCAGGTCAGTGACCTCTACCTATTCCAGGAATACCAGCTGTGTTAGTGAACACTGAAAGATTAGCAAACAAGCCTAGTTTCTTACCAGTTTACCCCCAAAAAACCTTGTTAAGAACAGAACTGGAATAACCGAATCATAAAATTTAGGAATGCCCTTACGGTGTCGCTGTCACTAGGCTGGAACTGGAAGGGTTGTGGTCTGTGAAATACAGAGTTCTCCTGTAAAAACAGTTGAAGATTGTAATCCCGCACCACCTGAAAAGAGAACAAATTCCAATTTAGACTTTTTTTTTATTTTGTAGAATTGGGGCGTATTATATTTAATGCTGCAAGGATAAAATTAACACACTATACTTCAAATAGGGCCCAATTCTGCAGCTGCTCCATGCATGGAACTCCCATTGGTTTCAATGGGAATTCTGTCCAGGGACAAGCGGCAGAGTCGGGCCCTAAGGCAATGACCCTATAAATGATGCTCGCAAGGGCTCTGTGGGGTGCTATCCAGTGCAGAACTGAGTTCTAAATAATTACCTAACCTTGTTTTTAGATAAGTATCAGAGATTATCCAATGGAAAATAACTCTGCAAAAGGAAAAGTGGGGAACAAAGCAAAGAGACAAATATATAACATTTCAGTTACACAAACACTTGACCACTTATGGACAATTCTCCAAATACAATTTGTATTTTAACAAATTGAAATGCTGTCATATTTTTCCAAAAACAGTCAGACTTTGATTAACCATGGGATCTCTAGAAACTACTTGATAAAACACTTGAAAAATAAAGCTTTAGTTGAGTTCTTTATAACTGAATATATATATTACAGATGGAAAAATGGTCAGATAAAATGTGCATATCTTTTATACCGAGGTTAATAGTGTGCCAATTAAAAACTGCTTTAGCTACAGTTAAAAACATACCACTAACCTGTAATTTCCAATACATTAAACAAAGTATTTACACATCATAGTCAGTGTGCATTCACACAAATACTGAGCAATTTGATTTTAAAAAATGTAACTTGCTGAACAGAGATTTTAGTACTTTAACTGTTGGAAATAATGTTTAACACATTTATGTGTAACTATATGGCCAAATATAAATTACTAAGGTTGACAATTTAAATGCAGATTTCTATCTGGGGATTCAAAATATGTTTACACAGTTAATATTCATTTGACCACACTGCAAAAGAGAGGATTTGGGATGATAGTTTTTGCTGCTAAATAGGATGTATTCCATAATATATTAAAATACAGAAATTTATGTTGCTGAAAGGTTGAATGGTTAAAAAATGAACTAAGTCAAGAAAGGTAAGTAAAAGTATTCCTTATTAGCAGTAACTCACTCACATTTGATAATAAGGTACACATTTACTGCAACTGTGTACCTACTAATCCCAAATACACCCTAAGTAAAGTGCAGATGACAAATTTAATTTGTGACACCTACATTTCCTGAGAAAAGTGTTTAATAAGTTTTTGCATTTGATTTTCCTGGTTTTTAAACATGAGATTAAGACACTAACATGTATTTATTTCACTTTGTACTGTTGAAAATATAGGAATCTTTGCACTGACATCAAACCCTAATGTGTCCACACAGGGAAATAGAGAAAAATTAAAAGTACTATTATACTACAATGTATTTACAATGCTCCAAAGTCCCATAAAAAAGTATTTCACCTCTAAATTTAGAGGAAATTTCATACTACATGTATGGAAAAGTGATTTTTATATTTCTTATAACTCAAACATTTCAATTTCTTTTCCAGATTAGTTTAAGGCTCCTCCTTAAAGAGAATTTACTCATCTATAAGTTTTCCATTTCTGTAGTTTCCAAATGACCCGACTATAAAAAAGTTTCTATAATTTTTCATGCTTGGATAACAAAACCAGACAAATAGACATTGCTTAAACTAACTAAAATATTCACTTTTAGTCTGACACCAAAGGAAGATTTTTTTCAGAAATGTATTAGCAGGCAAAAAAAGGATAATAAAAAGGGAAGCCCATGTTGTTCCTTGGTTAGATCATTCTATACTAGAAGGCTATAGTACAACATTAAGATATGGCCTAGTGAATGCTTCTGTTTTCTGAACCATCTTTTTTTTAATTTTTGATTTTGGGGTGATTATATTCTCAATCTCAAAGTTACATGAAAGAGAAAACGTTAATGAAATTTCCTTACTTAAAAAAGGAAAGAAAAGAATTAAAGTGACAAGAGTTCTCAACCCAACCTTCCCTAGTGACAAGGGCTCAGTCTACCCCTTCTCCTGCGGCCAAAACGTTTCCCAACGGAAACCTAGCTCCAGAAACCTTCCCCAATCCTCATTTCCTACTGGAGCCAAGTGCACTAGTATATGTCAGTGCGCATATTTGAATATGAGAGTAAGTCACACGTACATACACGTGTAGATTTTAACATCTGAATGTGTGATCGGATTACATAATTAAATGCATTCAGTTTAACCTGAACACATTAAAATATATGTATAAAATAAATAAATATAAAAAATAAATATATGGAGATATACCTATCTCATAGAGCTGGAAGGGACCCTGAAGGGTCATCGAGTCCAGCCCCCTGCCTTCACTAGCAGGACCAATTTTGCCCCGATGCCTAAGTGGCCCCCTCAAGGATTGAACTCACAACCCTGGGTTTAGCAGGCCAATGCTCAAACCACTGAGCTATCCCTCACCCCCTCACCCCAGAAGGGGGGGAATGCTGAGTGACCTGGCTGGAGGGCCGAGTCACAAAGAGGATGCTGCAATTCTTGGAGTGAGAGAGGGGCTGCAGGCTGACAGGGAGATGGCGTGCAATCGCAGGAAGGGCCGTCGGCCTTGCAGAGCTAATTCCCAGAACAACCAGGAGGCGGCAACATCCCTGTGATGAGCAGAGCACCCCGTCACAGGCAGAAAATCTCCCAGTCACCTAATTCTGATTTAATGCACTCTGCATATGCACTTGTTCTGAATTGATCATCTAGTAAATGCACATTAAAAAAAAAAAAAAAAGCAGCAGCTGACAAATGTGTATGAAGGATTAAGGGGAAGTGAGGACAACTGGTCCATCTTTACACCATTCTTGATAGATGCTTGGAGACTGACCATACCACACATACTGAGCATACCATTATCAAACATTGTAACTATTTAAAACCAACATTTTTTTCTTTTAGCAAAGCATTCCTTACTGAGGACATCATAAATGCTACATTGGAAATTTTGCGACAAAGCTGCTTTTCAAGTTAATTCAATGTAGAAAACAGCTTGTACTCTACACTTGTATAACTCAAAAGTGGATCACTTTTTCCAAAGAAAAAATTCACCTCAACAAGACCATACATGAGAGAGTTCCTCTCAAAAGGATTATTATTTAGTTACAAATGACAGAAGAAGACTATATAACTATATTATTATTACTGTCCTGTTACAGTAGACTATATGTCCAGCAAATAAACACTTCTGGGGCATTATGTACAGTGTGTCTGGCAATTTTTCTAAAAATAAAGAGACTGCCTTAAGCAGCATATTTTAAGGATTCAGTTTTAAATTCAGAAATTAACTGGATTCCTCACTAATGCAAATCCTTCAGATGCAATAAATTACAATTCAATATATTCTTTTCTCTGGTCCACCTCCTAAAAACCAAATGGTTAGAATGTGCTAGCTTAACTTGACAGTATGAAATACCAATTACATAATGCACAGTTACTGGTGTGCATTATAAAACTGACACTGCAATCTGGGTTGGTGTACCTTCTCAGTAGAACTAGGTCTCAGAAATTCAGCAGTTCAAAAACAACTAATGGGATTTTACCAAAGTGTTCAACTCATTTTAAAGGTTAATTTTCTTTGGAAGTTTGCAAAATTTAAGTCCAAAAAGTAAAACTCTTGTGTAAGAACAGGCAGTTAAAAAGCAAGTTGAATTACAGGTTATGCAGGTCTCTCCAAATTAGCATGAATAAAACCTCCATACCACAACACATCACAGCATCGTGAACTATGTATAAGCTCCATTCTATTGAAAAACATTTTAGCAGGAAAGGTATAACTAATACATTTTAGAAAACCTCTACAAATTACCTAAGGTATCGTTTCCATGTGTATGTTTTAGGTCTGGTATTTAGAAAATTGCCAAGAAGGAAGCATGAAAGGCTAGGAATCTCTTCTTTTTCATCGTATCGAGACTTGATGGTCACAAGATATGGAATCCTAAAGTTTCCACTGCTTCAGGATTGAATTGCAGTTTTAGGTGGAGGAGGAATGAAACTTTTAGCTGATTTTGCTTTTTATTTTAAAAAATGGCAGCTGTTTAAAACTGCTCAAAGGTCTAGAATGTTAGTAGTAGTTCCAGCAAAGTTGGATTAGAGGGCAAAGGGCAGGTGAGGCAGTCAAAGTACACAATAAATGGTTAGGGTCTTGACTACCTAACAGGTGATGGCAGGTTACTTTTATTTATTTTGATGTATAGAAATGCTAAAAATGGTGCACTTTCATATGCTCTAGGTCAGGGGTTCTCAAACTGGGGGTCAGGACCCTACAGGGGGTTGTAAGGTTCTTACATGGGGGGTCACGAGCTGTCAGCCTCCACCCCAAACTCTGCTTTGCCTCTAGCATTTATAATGTGTTAAATGTATAAAAAAGCATTTAATTGATGGGGGGGAGGGAAGGGGGAGGCCACACTCAGAGGCTTGCTATGTGAAAGGTGTCACCAGTAAAAAGTTTGAGAATCACTGCTCTAGGTGCTCTTGAAATATTTAAAAAATACATCCCATTGCTTTTGGTTAAATGCCCTCAGCTCTGGAATTCACCTTCTCTCACCTTTGGTTTGTTCGAGTCCTGCCAGGACCCCTGTAAAACATGCTGAAGGGCAGAGAAGAGAGGATAGGGAGATGATATACTTCAGTGAGTTTGGAGGTATTTTTACTGTCATTCTGACCTGCTGAGTTTTTATAGCAGCAGAATTTTAATAACTCATACAGGCCTTTAGTATTGGATAGGTTCTTGTCTAAATGTAAAGAACAAATTTATCACATGGCTGTGCATTTTCACACCAGCACATACACACACAACAAGCAGTAATGTAATACAATCTTTCTGTTTAAGGATAAAGAAAAGGAAAACAGAAAAGAATGAGTTAAGACCAACATAACGAACTAGATAACAGCTGTAAAAGTTATTTTCAGACATGACTGCTGCGGTTACTTTTTTGTTGCTTCTCCAGGTGTTGTGGTAGCTTGGAGAGCCTGAAAACAGAACTACTTATTCCAGATACAAGGCAGAAAATTGTTACTGTACAAAATAAAATGTATCCACAGACTTCTGGTTGAGTAGACGCTTGCTGGCACAAGCTCCCTCTCTAGCTAAATTCCATAATAAATACAAAGGTATTTTCTATGCAAGCGACCTTTAGAAATGACAGTTTAGACAGTCAATTCAGAGAAAAAAAGCGAAGTATTGCACCTTGCATTCTGATTATGAAGCATTTACTAAAATACTGTAAAAATGAATTAATATGCACAAACTCTATAAACATGTGGCCACTATAAACTATTATACTAATTTTGGAGAGCATCAACAACAGGTCAACTATCAGGTCTTTAAGCAACACTATGACACATACAAAAGCAAATGATTAAAGTAAACTCCCTTGTCTGCAGAAGGCTAAAAGGTATTTTCATCTTCTACCCTGAAATTGCCAAATAAACTCAAGACTGGCTAGAATATAGCAGTACATTTTTAATCTGTCCATTACACTCTACAGCTAATAAAAAGTAAGTTCACTGCTCCAAAACTACTATAACAAGATGAATGGGGAATGATTTTAAAGAAATATGTAGTTTGGTTTCTATCTGAGTCAATATTCAGAGGTGCATAAATAATATACTCTGTTCCTGTATGAGTGATCATGGCTCATACAAGGAATATTATAATTATGCCATAATACCTGAAGTCTAGTTGGCTTGGGTTTTATTGGAAATCTTTAATAGTACTCAGGATTTGCAGGAGAGGAGGTTATGCAAGTTGGTATGCCCCAAAATGAATTTGTAAATGACTAGCCCTATTTCTGATTTTGGTCACTTGGGGCAAAGAAACAAAGATGTTAATTACAAGATCCTAATCTGTTTTCTACATTGGCCAATTTCAAATCCAAAAAAGAATCATATGTTATGGTGTTTTGTTTTTAAGTTGATAGTCAATGACTAAAAAAATGATCCGAACAGTTTCATACTGCTATTGCTTCACAGATTACTAATGTTGCTACAAAACCTTCATGTAGAGTGAAGTGCAGTTTCTCTTTCTAAGCCTGTAGAGTGAACATAATTGGACACTTCCCAATTGCTGCTGCAGTACCTAAAGAATCTGTAGAATGCAAATGCACTCAAGAGAATGCAGTACTTTTGCAGCAACAGGGAAATTTCCCAGAAATCTTCCTTTAGGTTTTGTCAAATTGAATGTAATACAGGGACGAACAGAAATATAATACACCTTAAGAATTCCATATATTTGTCAATATATTTTGGGAATGAATCTCTAGTGTCCAAAAGATAAGACCAATAACTTACTGTATGTTTTAACTATTCAGCTATAAAGGATAATTCAGTTAAAAGGCTTACCCTGCTGGAAGTTTCCAATAAAAATTGGAATGTATTCTGTACAGCTTGGCATGTCTCTAGCTCAGTCCTGCTGAATGCCATTAAATAATCCTTAAGGTGATCATATACATTCCCATCAAGAGCCTGTATAAAGAAGGGAAGAATTATGAAAGAAAAGTAATTAAAAAGTGTGCAGGATAATTTTCTTTATTTATATTTATATTCATTTTTTAGATTTATAATCCAAATTCTCTAAACACAATAATCAGAATGGCCTGGAAGGGTGAACATCTTTCGCTAGCCATAGTAGCAAAGTCATTGTCTTAATTCCACTAGATGGCACCACAGAGCACTATAACAACAAGTGTATTTCAATAAATATGTTTTCCATCCAGTTATGTAATGTATCCATAGCAGAATGCTGAGGTCAGGTTTGGATAACTGATTCTGCTTAGAGATATGTTCTCAATGAGAAGTAAGTGACCTTGCAAGTAAAAGGACATGTAGCTTCTACTGCGGAGGATGTACTTTATTGTGAAGCATTCTAAATGCTGTCATGGGGTGCTTAATAAATAAAAAAGTCGTAATCTGAAATATAGATAATATTGACTACAGCAAGAACTACCTGGAGTCCATTATTTTATGTATATATACACACAAACAACCTATCCATGCACACAAATATCAGCTGCACAAAAGCACTGCCTATCATTCATGTTGCAAACTATTATTAAGTACATTAAAGCACAGCTCAGAGGCCATGTTGTGCTAATTGCTGTAAAAATTACATTGTAAAACCTAATCCACACAAAGTTGTGCCAGTTTAATTTAACATATATTGGCAAACTGATTCAAACCACTGCAACTGTGTGTGTACAGACATTCTTATATCATCTTAAAACTGGTGTATATTCTTTAAGCCGATATAAATATGTAGCCAACACACGAAGTTGCACCGGTTTAACTAAATCAGTCAAGGAAAATAGTGCCTGTTTTCAGATTTCTTTGAAAACAGTTTTCGATTAGTGTGGTTAGCGCAAGTATTTGGTTGCATGTGCTTCAACCTCGTCCAAAGCCTGCTTGCTTGACATTGAAGATGTTCTCCACCTCTGGTGTTATTTGCTGTAAAAGGAGGCGCTCTAGAACCCTGAGACACACAGAAAGCAGTGATATTGGGTGGTAGCTTGATGCCGGGTTTGGGGCTTTATCAGGTTTTGCGAGGCCGATGACTTTTGACATGCACCAAATTTTCGGCAGTCTTCTTTCATTGGTGGCCCTTGTGAAGAATTGAGCCAGCCAAGAATGGGTGCATGGGCCAAGATGTTTCAGGAACTCTGGAAGAATGTTGTCACAGCCAGCAGCAGTGCCAGACTTGATGTTATGTAGCCCTCTGTCCAGCTCTGGAGTTGTGAAAGGTTCGGGGCCAAGCTCTGGATTTTTGCTGCCTGCGGAAGACCCTCTAATCGATCTGGACTCCACTCTTCACTTCTTTTTCCAGGGGTGTCTTCCCCATGCGAAGCAGGAGACTGTCTACTTGGTTAGCACTCGCAGATGATCAGCTCGACCTCACTGCAGCGTATGATACTATTTGGCACATGGGTCCACTTGTTAAAATATCAAGAGTCCTCCCACCATGGATGACTGATGCCATCGAACTGCTACTCCAAGAAAGATGGTTCAGGATGCATGTGGGTGAACAAACAAGTTGGAAAAGTTGGAAAAACAGATGAATGGGTTACCCCAGCGAGTCTGTTCTAACCCCAATCTTGTTCAATCTATACATCAATGACCTGCCACCAACCCAAGTAAAGCACGGAAGTTCATCTATGCAGATGACATCTGCTGCAGACTACAGGCTCTGACTTTCTCTGAGCTGGAGAATACCCTGAGTGACGACGCTGCAAAGCTGGCTGACTACTGCAAGACATGGTGCCTTCAGCTTAGTCCCAGCAAAACAGTCTCTAGCACATTCCACCTCCACCATGCCAATGCTAAGAGGGAATTAAATATCATAATGAATGGCCCGAGGCTGAAGCACGAAGCATACCCAGTTTACTTAGGCGTGACCGTCGACTGAACACGGACATACAAAAGCCACCTGAACAAGATATCAGAGAAGGTCAAGACATGCAAAAACTTCTCAGCAAACTGGCAGGTTCTTCATGGGGAGTGGATGCTCCAGCCCTAAGGACTTCAGCTCTTGCCATCTTGTATTCAATAGCAGAGTCCTGTGTGCCATTATGGAGTCGGTCAGCACACACCAACCATGCTGACTGCAACTCAACAATGCACATCATCACAGGAACTCTCTGACCGACTCATGTTCCATGGCTTCCAGTTCTGAGCCACACTGCTCCCCCTTACACCAGGAGGGAGATTGCAGTTGGCAAGCTTCTTGAGAAGATATGTGCCAACCCAAGCTTGCCCTTGTTCAACAACCTTTTTATCCCACCAGCCACACGTTTTTCATCACAACACCCACTGTGGTCAAGGCTGCCACGCCAGGATGTGACAGTGGAGTCCCTGTGGTGGGAAGACTGGTGTTCAACATCAACCATCAATTAGTTCCTTGTCACAGACCCTACTGCTCGCCCTTCCTGGCTTTGATCTGCCATGTCATGAGTAGGCCCTTCTTAACTGATTCCGGACTGGGCAAGTCCTCTGTGCAACCAATCAGCACCACTGGGGTCTTTGAGACATTTTGAGAGTGCCCGATAACCAAATTCAGCGGTGAGCTCCAAGACGTCCACTTGGCCACTAAGAACGCTATTGCTTGGCTCAGCGAATATGCAAACACTAAATAAATAAATCAGTTTCAGACAATAGTTAAACTGGCGCAACTTTGTGTGTGAACAAGCTTGGGACTAAGAGTCAGTCCCTGCCTGAAAGAACTCGCAATCTAATTTAAGACAATTAATGAAGGGAGGACAAGGGGAACAGGAATGTATGGCTATGCAGAGTAGCTATGTGCACAATAATTACAACTTTTTTCCCCACAAACAACTTTCTAAAGCGTTCACCATTTAGGCTGAATTTTCTATGCTTCCAGTCATTTGTTAGTTATGGAAAAATAGAGAAAAAAAAAGCTTTCCCTGTTGTAAAAAAATTCTCACTTAAAAAACCCCACACAGATACGGCAAAAATAGGTGAACTTAGAAACTTGACATGGAGTCTACCCTCAATGAAGACTAGTTTGGGAGAAAACAATAAAAATAAAGTTACAGGTGCCTGGAAAACTCACTTCTAATCTTAGTAACATCTAGTAAGATTTTAGTATAATCTAATTTATCCCCACAATACACTTCTTCATTTTCCAACCTGACAAGTACAAAGTTTGCTGTTATCCCTGAGAAATTCCATAGTTTTTCTTCTAATTTCTATATCTTTTTAAAAATTAATTTCTAACTCTTTCCATTGCAAAGATGTGGCCATCAAAATAAAAATAGATAAAATACTCCAGCTCCAGGTAAACAACAGCAGCAGCAAGCGTGGGAAGTTCTCCCAACTGCAATATGGCATGACACACACACCCTACTTGGGGCCATGTGTGTGGCACCATTATGCATTAACATAATTTTTGGGTTCTTTAATAAGAAAAACAGTAACTGTTTATGCAACATTACGGTAACATAATTAAATTATCTCTATCTTTCATACCCCATCCACCAGGAAATTTAAAAGAAAGGACTCCAAAATAAAGTAGGTCATGTTGCACATACATAATGTCTTCTATTCTAGTTCCTCTTGGTACAGCATAGCTCTAGTACATCACTCTTTTGTTTAAGTTATTCAATATCTACAAGTTAATGTTATCGGAATCTTAGCTTCTGCCTTTCCTGACTTTTTGTGATTTTAAATGAGCAAGCAATATTATTACGCTCACATATGCATTCACACACTTCCAATAGCTTGTCCCACTGACACATTTTCAGAGGACACAAATAAAGTGGAAAATAGTTTTAATTGGGCTCATTAAAGAATCTCTGCACGACTGTAATGCTGAAATCAAATGAAAGAACATTTAGATTTTCATGATCGTGTGCATGTGTTTCTGAAACTTTTCATGCCAAATGCTTAGTGTCACTGTAACTTTACCAGTAATTAATACAAACTGGTTATAAATACTGTATTCACAAGGACCTGCAGTTTTCACTCCAATATTTTAAAAATGGAGGATCCCAAACATTCAAGATGAAGAGTAACTTCAAAGCTCATTGCCTTAGTCCTCATTTAAAACTCACACATGCTTTTATATTAGATAAAGTGTGTTTTCATTCTTTGCCACTCAGCCCTACTTTTCATTTTAAATTTTACCAATACATAAATAAATAAAAATTGCTCATGCCCTTGATTTCTTATTACACAGATGTGGCCCCTGCTTTAGAAAAAAACAGGAAGTATAACACTAGCTTCATACTGTTTCCATTTTATCCACTGATTGCACTCCCAGGTCCTGTGCTGAAGAGCTCTGACCATGCAGGTTATACGGACGGTGAACTAGCAGTACAGCACTGGAGTATGCAATGAAACACACCACAAGGAAGCACATAAAGCAGTAAGAACCTATGCACTTGGGAACTATATTATTGCCTTTTAAAAGATGGGACCCCCCCCTCAATTAATTAAAATTGGCTTCAATATAAGAACTCTTCCAAACCCTGATAATACTTATTTGTTGAAGTTATAAATGAGTGCAACATAATGCTTCCTTATTTGACAGCAAAATAAACCCCATGGGTAAAAAACATGATAGAATGTCAAAAAATGACACTTCCATCAATTCCATTTTCTTGACTCTAATGCTGGTGAGTTACAAGATGCCTTAAGCATTTTTCTATTATATCAAATTGTAACTATTACAGCAAATTGGTGAGTTGGGTATTATAAATTAAGAGCTGGTTAGGAAAATTATACATAAAAATTATGTATAATATATTAGTAAGTATATACCTTTATACATATGATTTTTTCTGACTAGAACTACACAATAAATGATTTGCCCAAGGCAGAGGCAGTCCATGTCAAATTCCAGATATCCAGTCTCATGATCAAACTATTGAATGAGATTTCCTTTTCAAAAATATCGTATTGATATTTTAATACCTATATATAAGGATTCCTATATATTTCTTTTAAAACAGCAGGGACTGTTATACTTGAATACTGCAATTCAAATCTGGCTAGATATTTACAAAAATGTCTACTTTACAGCTTCAAGAGGAAGATGAAAAACCAACAAGGCGTTAATTGCATAATCACAGTGTTTGTCCCCCTTCCTGTATCTCAACAGCCTATTATCATATTAAAACCATACTAAATATTGCGTACAAAATGAGGATACCCATGTAAAAAAGAGATCAGGTGATTCTTCCTATTTAATTTTTGACATCATCAGGACTCAAGACAATACCAAGTTATATAATGCAGAATTAAGTTTTCTAAGAAAGCAAGCAATGTTTAATATAAAATCTGTTCCATTCAGATGAACTGCCATCTTAAAGGTGAGAAAATTTAAACCCCATTAAATATCACTGAATCAGACAATTTCAAAACTGCTTAACTAAATTCTATATATTTTTTAATTTAACAGATGTTTAAACAGGTTTGAAAAATAGAATGTTTTGAATATTCTGTTTTTGCATACAGACTTGAGAATATTTGATTCTAAATGGCTTCCTAATAAAGAGGATATGAATTTTCTTAGTTCTAATTTAAGCTATGAGTTTGTCAATATCATAGCTTCCTTTTAATTCTTCTCTCTCTCTAGTTAGAAGTTGTAGTGGTTTGAATAATTTTATATTACGTTATAGATTTCCCCGCAGCCAAAGATTTAAGTGGAACTGAACTACAGATATTTTAAGTATATTTGGATGTTTGCCTGCTGTAGCCCTTCAAAAATGTAACTGTAGAAATGACATGACATATGCACTGAATATCTCGCATGTTCATTTAAGTAATTATTTATTTAGTGGTCTCTTTTACTGTAGTATTCACAGGCTTCAATTATAGTGGATATGAAAACTAGTATTTAAGTATTAAATCATGAACCAGAAACATTTTAAGAGTATAAGCATTCCTGGAAAGCTCAGAAAAAGTGTATCCTGATTTTTTATTCTCTCTCTCTCTCTCTCTAAAATTCCAAGAGACAAATAGAAATTGTTTGAGCCAGGCACAGTGTGAACAGGTGCAGTACTAGGCTTCTAGACAGATCTGCCAGTCCATGTCAATCATTACTTGAAACATTCCTGCTATTCTAATTACGATCTTATCTTGAGCAGAGATTGCTGAAATGTGTGTGTTTTTGTAATATGAACAAGCTTCCACTGATGAAAATTTAGTGTATTAACCTAATGGACCATATTAGCTTCCCCACCAAGTAAATAACATTTGCAAAACATGCCTGCAAGCTTGCATAGCGCCCACTGATACTAGACTGGTTTACAGTGTTGAGTCCTTTAATGAACGCTGAATATAGCTTTTCTTTTTTTAAATAAAAAATCTTTATTTTTTCTTTTAATACAGGGTAACTACATGACAATACCTATTGTAGGGATTAATGGTATGATTCATGGATGGAATGCTAGTTTAAATTTATAATTGCTTATTTTTGGCTTTTGGTGTCACATACATAATACTACTCAGCAACTTATTTGTGCTTTTTTTTTTTCCTGTTACAAAGTTCAGGAAACAATATAGTTGATGTTGGTGGCTAGAATTTCCTTACATGGGTGGAGGTAATGTAACAAAATTAGACCTGACCTTGACCTGCCTTATCCATTCATTTTTGGAATGCAGTTTAAGGAAAAGTTTTAAATGAACTAAACAAAAGTTAATTGTGTTTGTATGTTATCTATTACCTCAATGGTGTTACATTATGCTGGTAAAACAGGTTTTCCTGTTTAATAATCAAAGCAAAACCAGAAACTAGATGCTCAAGTCTTCCTTCTTTAGGTACAGTGTATCAAAACATACCAAAGATAGGTTCTTACAGCACCCTCCAGCTCAGATCAACATACCATATGTATGTGTGTCTGATCTGCTCTGTATCGGAACTAGATTGTAATTCATTGGAATACAGGGACTGTGCCTTTTTTATTTATTATTTTTATTAGTGTAGCACCTAAATACCCCATCTGAGATTGGGCTCTACATTGCTAGGCACTGTACAAAGACTTGGTTGGAGAAAGTCCCTGCCCTGACGAGTTTACAGTAAAAATAGATAAAACAAGAAAAAAGTGGAAGGAGAAACAGGCACAGAGAGAAGTGGCTTGCTCAAAGTCACACAGCAGGTTAATGAAAAAAGACAAGAAAGAACCCAGGTTTCTTGATTCAGTCCCATGCACTATTCACTGGGTCATGCTGTTTGTATTTGTTTCTTTGAGTACAAGCACGCTGTTGGCACGTGATAAATAACAACTCACTTCCTATGTCGTGCCACAAACTTAAAAATATTATTTTCATCATTTTCCTTCTAAATTTCTCAAGTTAATACTATCCTAAACCTTTACTTTCCTAGCAGTTTTAAAACTGTCAAGCCCATTTAAACTGCACAGTGCACAAGCAGGACAAAAGTTTCCCAGTGTTTGGCTCAAAACAAAATATACCTTTACCCCATTAAATATACGGTATAATCTTGATCATGCAAATATTCTGCTGGATGTTGTAGTTTTCAATAATCAAAGGAATTTTCAACATAATGTCTTTGGGAGATGTGACCCAGTTTTAGATATCTGGGAGTTTCAGATAACCAAGGTTGAACTATATTGAAAGAAGCGTAGAAGTTTGTGATCAGCAAAACAAAAGATGATGAGAATTCATTATACACATAGTAAAAGCTAGAAAAGCTCAGAGCAATATGCACATTTATTAAGGCAACAGTTAATTTTAGCACCACACTTCAGCTTCTTTTGTGAGAAGTCTAATATAAAAAAGGCAAACCCTGTTTTGTATTTTTTATATTTATCCCAGGAATGCTAACAGGTCACAGTTTGTTAAGGGTTCTTGGTCCTGGTGGCTAGTTTGTACTGTACCCGATATTGAGAATTTCTCAAAAATGTATCCCCTATTGATTAAGAAAAATAAGGATGATCAAGTCGTCATTAAAAAAATCCCCTAACTCACTCACCAGTAATGCATCTGAAGAAGTGAGGTTTTTTACCCAAGAAAGCTTATGCCCAAATATATTGGTTAGTCTTTAAGGTGTCACCGGACTCCTTGTTGTTTTTGTGGATACAGACTAACACGGCTACCCCCTGATACTTGTCACCAGTAATGAATTCAACACAACTCAATGGGGTTGGCTGACATCAGCTGTATTCTGATTAGCACTACATGAGAACGTTAGCCAAAGACAAGAAAGGAAGAAAGAAAGGAAGGAAGGTCAGGAAAACCCATCCTTTTTAGTTAACAGTTGCATTCCACAATTTTTTCCCCTCCAAATATTGGTCCAACTCTTTCAAAAACTGCTTTAGTTGCTATTCCTGGTAGTTGTTTATTCCACGGACTAACTTTTCTTTATATAGACAAAGAGACATTTCTTCTCATAACATGACCAGTAATGCAGTATTCCCAGAATGTTCAGCTTTATATAAATAATGCAGAAAGTCGTGTTTTATCCTCCTTTCCCTGATACTCCTTTACCTTTTAATGTTTATGCTATTCATTGGACTTATTCCATTTTAATGTATGATTTCTAGTCTCATGCATTTCTGTAAACTGAACTGTAGAATCCACTCACTACCATGAACTTCTAGTCTGTACAAGTAATTCTTCATTTTTTATACAAAGGAAGGCATGTAACAATAGAATTTGGCACTGCAAAAACAAAGTATGGCAATAAAGTTAACACAAATTATTATTTGATTCTCATTGCAATCCATTCATTTTCCTCCATCCTAAACCACTTTCCCTCACAACAGCTCTCTTCTCCCTCAATACCAAAACCAACTTTTATCCATTCTCTAGGTAACACTTGCTGATGGCTTCAGTTTACTATGGTATTCAAAGTTTTCCTAAAGTCAAATGAACATTATTTGCTTTATCGAAACTTTTTCAGAGCCTCAGAGTAGTCATACATTTCTATTTATGACTATCCCTTATATACAATATTAACTTAGGTATAAATAAGGAATAATTCCATTAAAGTTAGTGGAGTTACACTGGTGTACGAGTGGAGACTCAAGCCTTCTAGGTCTAATTTCTTAAGAGCCTCTCTTGAATATATGGGTCATCTTAGCTTCTTTAGAGTACATCAGTACACCTACTGTTTCCGAAGAGGACATTGTGTACTGGCAGTTCTTGGGTCTATCTTACCACTTCCTTCATAATTTTGGAATAAACCTGATGGACCAGGACTTTTGTCAGTTTTCAGACTTTTTAAAAATAAATTATTCTGGTATACAAATCACAGAAGTGTCGGGCTAAAAGGAACATCAAAAGGCCATCTAGCCCCTCCTCGCGTGCTGAGGGAGGATTAAGTATATCTAGACCACCTTGACAGGTGTTTGTCGAACCTTCTCTTAAAAAGCTTCAAGAACATGGATTCCACAACTTCCCATGAAGCCTATTCCAGTGCTTAACTATCCTTATAGTTAGAAAGTTTTTTCCTAATAAATCTCCCTTGCTTCAAACTAAGCCCATGAAGAACAATTGATCACTGTCCTCTTTATAACACCACTTAACTGATTCTTATACCGTGCCCATCACTATAGTATTTGAGCTGCCTTCTGGTAGTGCATTAAGTGATGTGGCTAATACTTGTCATTTGTAGTTTGTTCTCTCATTCTCTCTGCTGGGTGCAAATTGTGCATGCAGTGAGTGCTTTGTTTTGGTAAGATTTTTGCTGTTGGTTTTTTTTTATGTACATGCTGCCATATGTTTATACTAGAAAAGGCAGGTTCAAGAAGTGTGTCTTACACTGGGAGTGGAAGGTGGTTATGCCCATGATAATCAGAGCCACAAAGGTTTTGGGGGGCCTGGGAATAAATCTGAAATGGAGGCCCCCCCCAACCGATCAAAAAACCAAACCAAACCAACCCACACCAAAAAACAGGTGCAACAGAAGGGAGGCCCCAGGAGAAGGGTGGGGGGTTTGGAGAGTGAACGCACCCTGCACTCATCCCACTGTGATGGTTCCTGTGTCGCGGGGCTGGCTCCAGCTCCTCACCGGAGTACTGTGACCTGGCGCACCGGGTCGCAGTGCTACATCACTCAAATTTGGCCTGGCCATTCCCCATCATGACAAAGGCATAGCTGGGCAAAACCCAAATGGCACTGTGACACGTTCACCAGGGTCATACTGCATTAGATTTGGGAGCCCTCTCAAACAGGAGGCCTGAGACAAAATGGTCCCTCCTCATCTTCCCACGCCCACTACTGATAAATCCCCAGTTCCTATGAGATCTCATTCTACAGTCTCACACCAGCCCCAAGAAAGCCAGTACCCACATAGATGAGCTTTCTCCTTTATTGTAGAGAACCATTATGTTAGAAGATTGGAGCTGTCAACCATGGTTTTCATTCAGGAGCTTCAGGTGGTCTATTAGATATCCTGGGCCCAAGACATTGGTGCCTTGAAGATAAGGACCAAGACTTTGAACTTCACTCAATAGTTTATGAAAAGCCACACAAACAAACACACAATATGTCATACTTACCAATTATATGTTTCTTTATTTCCTTGTTTTCTTTTCTTTACCCCTACACATATTTCATTTGTTAACAGAAGGAACCCAAATACTGATCACTGTAGGTTTACAATCTATTTTATTTACTCTTAGAGGATTTGTAAACATGCTCCCTTAATCTGTCTAGTTTGGGTATAATGGATTTAAGCTGCAATTTAAAAAAAAACAAAACAAATGATTTAAATTCCCGTCAGTGGGGTTTCTTCTAAATTGTACATAGTATCTTTTAAAGATTTAAACATACTAACCATATATGAACATACTAACCATATATAATGATGTTTCAAAGTGGCCCACAGACTTGACAGTTACCAATCTGATTCAAATCACACAGGGCCTTTTCAAAATAATGAATTCATGCTAAATACCAGATAGTTAACAGAATTAAGTGGGTATAGTTAATGTGCACAACTCAGCTTTTAAAAAAAAATCTGTTATAAAATTATACTAGTTTTACTAAAATTGAGGAGTACAATGGAAAAAAAATCAATTTAATACTATTTTTAGCTACTTCTGCAGTTCACACAAATGATCAATACGCCCGTTAAAGGAAAATGGTTTGAGCCCCATGGTACTGCAATCACTGTAATAGCTGAATAATGAGGAAAAAACAAGATAGGGCCGCATGCTAAGGTATAGCAGCTGCACTGCAGCATTAAAGATTAAACTCTATTTCCCAAATATCACTTGAGACTTCGGCATGTCAATTATAACATTCCTTTTTTAAGTCCATTCTCTCATTTATTCATGGGGGAGTAATGCTAATGAGGTACATATGCAATCCCTCCGAGCACCATTGGGAGAGTCAACAGTAAGAAACTTTACAATGTACCACTCGGTCTTTATGGTTAAAAAAATTGTGAAAGGTTTGTCCCCTTTTAGATATATGCATTTATCCTACCAATGGAGTTCAGAGATTGCTATAAAGGAACCTTCATGAAAGCAGTTTGCCTTCATGAGGTCACTCAAAATGGGTTTGCCTTATCAAGTTTCCATAAACTTGATTAAATTTCCCCCCTCCTATGACTTTTCGCCTTTTGTCATGCTCTTACCATCTGTGAGCTTAAGACACTATGGTGACATGTGCCAGTATGAGTTTCTTGATATATAGTGAACACGCTTCAGCATGTTTTCATTGTTAACTGTGGGCAGGGAAAAATAGGAGCGGTGGGTAGATGGGTGGATCAGCCAGTTAATTTAATAACATTTTCAGTTGATGTGAACAAATTAATGTTTAGCAAGAATAAAAAAAATACTTATAAGAAACTTCTAAATATATTTTGCTCTGATGACCACATTTCATGAGTTAAACTACATTCAAGTGAGCTCACTGTTATTTATATCTTGAGTTAGTCAATTTGACTGGAGAAAAGGAGAGGATGTTATCCACATGCCTATCTGATAAGGCTGGATCAACTTAATCAAATTGGTGTTATACTGAGGGGAAAATGTTTAAATACTGGACAGCATAGAAATTATTTGTATTACAGTAGTGCCTGGAAGCCTCGAAAGAGACTGGGGCACCATTGTGCTAGGCAACATATAAACATGCAGCACGTGACAGCCCCTGCCCCAAAATGTTTATAGTCTACACCGACAAGACAGAAATCATGGGAAGAGAAACAGATGCACAGAGAAGTGATGTGACTTTTCAAAGGCCACAGAGGTGGTCAGTCAGTGGGAGAGCTGGGATTAGAGCCCAGGTAACCTGACTCCCACTGTAATGTCTTATTCATTGGGAATCTGTTACAACTTTTTGGGTGCATGTAGCACTACCTCTTTGCCAACAAACACAAACCCACGTTTATTGTATTAACTTTTATTTCTCAGGCCTTATTTTTTTAGATTGCTAAACAAGTGATTTTTCTACCTGTCCAGAGAGTAAGGAATCTGGTACACGGAATACTCATTTCAAAGACCAAATTTTTTTTAATACACATGGACACCCACACAAACACGAACAAAAGGTGCACCAGGGTCACCTTCTTGTTATTTATTGAATACCCAGCTCCACTGTTTAGGAAGGAGTATAAGGGATGAGGTTTCACTAACATTTTTTCTAAAATCATAACCTGATTAACATTCAAAATTTAGTTTTTCCAGAAGCACATACTGATCAATTTGTTACACATTATGCTTTATCCTAAAGATATAGGTTTGACATAACTACGATCCCAGTTTAATGGAGGACATGAGAGAAAGTAAAGGAAAAAGACAGGTGGATAGGAAAATCAGAAGTGGAAATGAGCTGGGTGAGGAGGTGGATCTCTACTAACAACATTTGACTTAGTGTGCAGAGAAATTCAAATACTGTCAACTTTTCATCAACATTTTGAATTTAGATTAAAAAGACTTTTTGAAAATTTCATATTGTTTTTCGAACAGCTTCAAATCTCATTTAAAAGTGATTCTCCATATACTCTGAACATAATTTTCTCAAGAATAAATCTGAATGTCCATGAATCCCAGCATTCAGACTGGGATCCTCACCTCATGATCGTATCTTTCAAACACATTTAACTGAAACAGTATTTTCTCCCAATTTTTTTTTGCTATGGAATTTACCAGAACATGGGCAGGTGTGTTCCTATACCATTTGAGCACAGCTAGATTAGAATCTGTAAGCCACAGACTTTTAAAATCATGGAGCTAAGTAAAATTTGTTCAGAATTTTAAAATGTGTTAATTTCAGTTTGGAAACCAACACTACTTTATGGACAGTTTAGCAATTAATTCGGAGTTTAAATAATTATGTAAAACACTGTGCAATATTCTCAGTCAATCTGACTACATTCTGTTCCAATGAGGTGGTGTAATTGGACATTCTACATCTACAGACTCTGAGAAGGAATATTTGTTTTCCTTCCTGAAAATGGGATTCCCCCTACCCATAAATGTGTCTAGCAGCAATGACAATCTGAACAGATTTTGCATTTCTTCTGTATGAAGACTGGCAGTGCAAGTGGACAAATCATACTGCAGAATATTTTCCTGCCAGAAGGCGCTCTTCAGCCAGCTTTCCAAACAATTATCTCAGTAATTTGTAAATACTAAAAGCTGATAATTCCTTTCTGTGGATCAATTTCACTGGTGGAGACCAGTTGCATTCAGCTCCCCTCATAAGAGGCCACAATCACAATGAAGGAACACGTCTTCCTTCATACTCTGGACTCTACAGCCTTCTTTCCCCACAGATCAGTGACTTCCAAAGAGGAAGCTATTGCTTATGTCATGCGTTAACTCTCAAATTTGAACAGCCAGCCATTTGAGCAACAAAGGCTGACTGGTAGGCATCTACATTAGTGGAACCGGTCCGTAGGAAATTAATACAAGGTAAGAAATTCTGCTTTTTAAGGACCAATTGCCCTCAGTACAGATTAAATGGGATTTGAATAGCAGTATCCCAAATGCCAGGGTGGCAAAGCAAATGACTACACCCTAACAAATCCATCCACCCCAACCAGGGGAATAAACACTAGACCACCTCTGATGGGAATCTGCCAAGCCATCCTCAAGTAGGAAGTTAATAACTTTGCTGAAGGGAAAGTACAAAATAGTGTAAGAATCTAGGGACCCCTCAGAAGCTTCTTGTCTCACAGGGATTTGGGATACCCCTCTTCTGCTTTCCACCCAAATCTTTCTCGAGTCTTTAAAACTGGGCTAGAAACTTCATGAGCTTTTATAAGATTTCTAATCCTTCTCACTCTGGTCTCATTAAAACTGTGTAAATGTGGAGCCATTAAGAAAAAAACAGAACGCTACAAGCCATTTTTACTTTAGCACTTCTTAAGGTATAACCGTGGTTTATATCCAGTTTGATGCTCTACATAGTGTATTCTTACTGTTACTTTGCCCATACTGTAATATTGCCCATTTGCCTTTCTGGATCTTATCTCCCCCCTATTGTGCCTCTCCAGCTTTCTTCCTAGTTTCAAGCCCCTAGGAAATGTTTTCCCCTGCCATTCAAAGGGAAATCACAATTAATCCTTTCAGTCCCCTTTCTCCAGACAACAAATGATTCATGAAACCCAATCTTTCCAGTGCTCCTCAGCTACTAGTTTATTTCCTTGGTCCTTGGAAATGGCAGAAACTCTAGGAAGATTATTCTACAATCCTATTCAAATTCTCTACCAAGGTCTCTGGAGTCATATAAATTCTAGTAAGTTGATTGCTGTGCCAGTCATACCAATGTGGACAATGAGGAAAATGTTTTCTCCTGCAGTCTTAAATACTAGTCAGCCACTATAGTACTTTGAGATTTCATTCCTGTTATGTACCAAACATTCTCCTGCTGCTTGCAGAACATTTGGTCTACACTCCTTCACCCTGAGTCAGCCAAACAACTATATGAAGATTATAGGTATCGATCCCACTACTGTTTGTGTGCTAAGCAACCACTGAATGAGCAAATTCCATCCCACTTCTCAGACAAAGAAATTCTACTAACTACCATTAAAATGTATAAATTACTAGTCCAGAATTTCAACAATACATTTTAAAAGGACAAGGCAATAATTTCTGATTATTCCTTTAGGGTGAAATTCACCAGTACTTAAGTAACACTGAAGTAGTGGCGCATAGACTTTGTACAGACTCTCTGAATATCAGGGTTGGAAGGGACCTCAGGAGGTCATCTAGTCCCACCCCCTGCTCAAAGCAGGACCTAATCCCAACTAAATCATCCCAGCCAGGGCTTTGTCAAGCCTGACCTTAACAGTTAAATCAAAGATACCAAAGTAACATGCAAAGCCAAGATGCCAAGGAAACCATAAGGATATTTCAATATAGTTTCTTTTTTCTGTCACTTGTTTTCAGCAATGGATTTAAAATTCAACAAAAAAAATTAGTGTTTCAAAATGAAAAGCTGAGTAATCTTTTCAGGATGTCTGTTTCCATGACTTCTAATCCAGGAATGTTGAATGTTTCCATTTAAAACTTTCAGATTCAGCCCCACCTGCCTCCCAAGTGTAGCACACCCAGGTGTTTCCTGCAGTTGGATATTTCTCTGCATTAGCTACAGCTCCACTCCAAGAAGCACAGGCTAACTGTGGGCACAGCAAAGCACTTTGGTAACTGCTCTCAACACATTTCAGTGTGATTTTAAACAAGCTGGTAAATTCCTATTTTCAACTCAGAATGGGCTCTTTCAACATGTTTCACAGACATACATTCAAGCCATTTTCAAATTCTGCCTCCTCTTCCTCCACAAAATTTTTAAGATCTGTCCTTTCCATCAATCCCTAAAGCTAAAATTCTCATCCAGTCTCCTATCTTGATAAGTGTAAACACCTCCTCCCTGACTTCCTCAATTCTTGCATTGCTTTCTCCATATAAGCTACTACAATGAGGACCATCCTCCTAGTCAGTCATTTTGATCACATCACCTCCCCAATAGTTTCCCCTCCTTTATTGCATCAAGTTCAAGATTCATGCCCTGCTTAACTTTACTCTATTCTACTTATTCACCTTTGCCTTTCCCCCCCCCCCACAAAGTCACCTTCATTCACCCCAAAATTATGCCAGCACTTAAACCCATTTGTCAGCTTCTTAGACAAACGTCTCCATTCTTATTCCATGCCTCCTCCTATGCAGGAAATGCCTTTCCTGAGCACATCTGTAAATTCTTTCCTGCATTCAAATCCCTCCTGAAGACCTACTTTGGTCATGACACCTATGCAAAATTGTCTGACAAGTTTCAGGAATAACCTAGGAATAGTTTTAATATCCTATTAAAAATAACCTATTACATTGTCATAATATTACTATCGTGACATGACCAACCACCCTGACTACTACTTGTATGTGTTATACCCCTTTGCTCTATCTTCTGTAGATCTATCGCCTATAGATTGTGAGATCCTCAAGGCAGGGACAATGTGTCTAACATTTTGAATGTTACTGGAAATAGAAAGTAACAAAAATAATGCTTAAAAATAGTAGAAAATTAAATATGCCTCTTCTTTGGGACACACGGTTAGGTAAGGAATGGTCTTGTGCTTAAGACAATGGATTCCAGAGAGATCAGAGTTCAATTCCTGATTCTACCAGACAATCCATGCCGGGGGAGAGGGGCACGCAAAATCCCAGAACAGCCTGAATCACGCCCTCCTCAGACAGCCCTTCCCTCCTGGAAAGCAACAGCACCACCGCCTGCTGCCCGCCCCCCGCGGACCGGAAAGCAGCGGCTCCTTCCTGCAGCTTCCAGCTGTTCCGTCTGCCTCTCCCTGAAATCTGGGGGGTGGAGGGTGGGTAAAACAAGGATAACAATACTTATTCCAACCCACCTTTTGTCTTGTGCTTTTGCTTTTATTATGAAAATTGAGAAGTTGGTAGCCAAGCAGACAAGGTCCTGTGTAAACTTCCATGCATAGCTTTGCTTATTCATTGCAGTCCTGTTATTCCAGCTAATCAGCAGAGTGCATGGCTGCATTTTGTAATGTACACAAATATCTACTAGGCACTAAGATGAGACTAAGCTTGTACATGCCTGCACTGTGGCTTTGGTTAAAAGTCAGAGGTGAAAGGACAATATAATCACCCACTCAGACCCAGTCCAAAACAGAGCAGTTTTAACAGACTCAGTCATACAGTGTGTCTCATGTCATTAACTCATCTAGTGATCATAGTGACTGGCACATTATTTAAGTAACAAAAGTCTTCTAAATTATCTAAATTTAGATCACACAGTATGGGACATTCATTAACAGCACAACAGGCATTCTAGAAGCTAAATTACTAGAAAGAAAAGCTATTAAAATATCAAAATTAATATAAAATGTTAAGTTTTGAAAGCAGTTGAAAAAGCTGTTTGTGAAGTAGCTTCCCTCCACTTGCACACCCAGGAAGTTAATGGAACAAAGTAGCAAATTTTGAAATATATAAGTAATATGCACTGTGGGTCTGCAGCTCTCTCCAAAAATCTACAAAAATACCATTTAATTTTCCTGTAGGTGCTTTCACAGAGAACCATAGGACAAGGCTTACATGAAATGAAATATGAATAACTAACAGTTATTAAACTTCTTTGGAATACAGGATGACTATGAATTAGTCTACATGACCACTACCCTCTCCTTAAAGACCCAAATCTACCATGATGCCCACAAAAAGTGTCTTATGTAATGGCCAAGTTTGAGATGGTGGATATTTAAACTAGAAATGGACTGCATGTTTTTTCACCTCTCTTCCTTCTTTTATTTCTCATTAGTCTTGTTAGATTGTGAGCAACTTGAGACCGGTACGGTGCCTCACTATCTATCTGGACAGTGGCTAAGCTTGTGGGTGCTATCATAATACAAATAATAAATAATAGGGCTGTCAAGCGATTAAAAAAATTAATCTTGAATAATCGTGCAATTAATCGCGCTGTTAAACAATAATGGAATACCATTTATTTAAATATTTGTAGATGTTTTCTACATTTTCAAATATAATGATTTCAATTACAACACAGAATACAAAGTATATAGTGCTCACTTTATATTTATTTTGATTACAAATATTTGCATTGTAAAAAGCAAAAGAAATAGTATTTTTTAATTCACCTCATACAAGTACTGTAGTGCAATCTCTATCATGAAAGTTGAACTTACAAATGTATAATTATGTACAAAAAATAACTGCACTGAAAAATTAAACAAATGTAAAACTTTAGAGCCTACAAGTCCACACAGTCCTACTTCAGCCAATCACTCAGAAAACCAAATTTGGTTACAATTTACAGGAGATAATGCTGCCCGCTTCTTGTTTACAATGTCACCTGAAAATGAGAACAGGAGTTTGCAATCCGAGACTATTATAACATCAAATATATGGCAAAATGCAGGTAAAACAGACCAGGAGACATACAGTTCTTCCCCAAGGAGTTCAGTCACAAATGTAATTAACCCATTATTTTTTTAATGAGCATCATCACCATGGAAGCATGTCCTCTGGAATGGTGGCCCGAAGAATGAAGGGGTATACGACTGTTTAGCATCTCTGACACATAAATACCTCGCAATGCCGGCTACAAAAGTGCCATGCGAATACCCGTTCTCACCNCATCATCACCATGGAAGCATGTCCTCTGGAATGGTGGCCCGAAGAATGAAGGGGTATACGAATGTTTAGCATCTCTGACACATAAATACCTTGCAATGCCGGCTACAAAAGTGCCATGCGAATACCCATTCTCACCTTCAGGTGACATTGTAAACAAGAAGCGGGCAGCATTATCGCCTGCAAATTTTAACCAAACTTGTTTATCTGAGTGATTGGCTGAAGTAGGATTGAGTGGACTTGTAGGCTCTAAAGTTTTACATTGTTTTATTTCTGAATGCAGGTTTTTGGTTTTTTTGTACATAATTCTACATTTGTAAGTTCAGCTTTCATGATAAAGAGATTGCACTACAGTACGTGTATTAGGCATTGAACCATTTCCCATTGGAAAATGGAGTTCCATCGAAACTGTAAAACTGCAAAAATTGCATAGATTTCACTAAATTTTGTTTAGGGGAAAAATGTTCCAACAATGTTGAAATGTCCCATTACAACATTAATGGAAACATTTGGATTTTTCAATTTGAAGCTCCTTTTCATTTTGAAATTTTATTTTGTATTCTATTATATATATTATATTTGTTTGCAGCTTTGTTGTAACCATGTTGGTCCCATGATATGAGAGAGACAATGTGAGTGAGGTAATAAGAGCTCTGTGTAAGCTCAAAAGCTTGTCTCTTTCATCAACAGAAATTGACTCAATAAAAGATATTTCACCCACCTTATTATACACGTTTTTAAAAAGTCAAAAATCAAAATGAAATGTTTCTATTTAGTTAAAGTGTATTATTTTAATCAATCCAAAATGAAAAATTTTTAGGAATTTTTCTTTTCTGGAAATTTTTCAGTTTTCATTCCAACTTGGAATGAAGCCAAATTTTGAAATGTCAAAATCCTTTGTGAAATGGAATTTCCACCCTCCGCACAGCTCTAGTTAAAATGCTTAAGTACCTAGACTGATCTAGTGATAGCTGCTCTAGGCATGACTATTTATATGGTTTAGTTTCAATTACTCTAGTTCCCTAGAACTTGGGTCATCAGGGCCTGTGAATGGGGGCCTTGTCCCCACAGACAAGGGATTATCTTGATCATTAGTGAGTCACTTGGCTGATCAATCAGAACTGAAGGGTTTCCCAATCAATCATCCTCAGATAAAATAAGGATGGGTGCCCTGTCAGTCTGAAGAAGAAAAGCTAAGATTGAGGATTCCCTCATTTTTCTCAGAGGGCAAGTAAGGAGAAATTATGGGAGTGGGGAAAAGAGGTAGAGAACAGTGGGGAAGGGGTGCTCAGCTGCACAGCAACTCATTTCTCTGTAACTGTGTGCAATGGAATAGTGTACATTAGCATGCTGAGGAGGAGACTGACACTGGCTAACTTCAGCTTTTCAACTGCCCCCTCCAATCCAATCCAATTGCAATAGCAATCTTGTGTAATTCATTAATTTTGATATTCACCTTAATTTACATCTCACTGCTCCAAATTTTACAATGTTAAATGCGCTGCAGATTTTTGCACTGAACCAAGTAACTACCTTGCAGAAGTTGTCAAATGGAGAAAGGTGGACATTTTGGTAGAGCTCGGTAGAGGATACTCAGGTCTTGGCACCCAGGAAGGCACAGGAGCTGGTTTTGCAGAAGGCAGCTCAGGCTTTTGGTACTGAACTTCCTTTTTAACTCCCCTCTAGGATAGGGGCAAAGATTACTTTAAATTTCAAATGGGAGTCTTTACCCACCCCAGCATCTCTAGACAGTGAGAAGCTGCGTATTGCATTCCACCCAAACTCATACCACTACCTCCAAAAGTGACAAACAAGTAAATTGACCTTGATGTTTGTGTTAAAGTGATTGTCACTGAAATAGTTAATGTTGATATTTAAATTGTCATCTCTTCTTACGGTAGGGAAGGCACGTTTATTATTTACCCCTAATTGAGAAGAAATTATACCCTGATGATCACACTAGCCTTAACACATGATGTCGTTTCATTCAAGTTTTTCTTCTATCTCAGTTTACCAAACTATGCAACAAAGGTATTTACAACTATCTTCACAGTCATGAGGGTTAGAAACGTACATCTACATCTTCAAACGTGGGTGCCTAAAGATAGGGTCCTAAATCCATATTTAGGCATTTACATAAAACCGGCTTGAGGACTTGCAGGGGTGCCTGACTTCAACGGGCTTTGTCGGTGCTCAGCACTTCCAACATCAAGTCACTTCTATTTAGGTACCTAAATATGGATTTGGGAGCCAAAGCTTAGGCACCCACATTTGTTTTTTTTTGTTTTTTGTTAAATGAAAGCTTAGATAATGAAGCACAATTACTTGGTAATTTTAAAATCTTCAATTATGCAACATTTTATGCAGATAAATAACCACATTATAAACGGGGCAAGTTAAAAAATTCCACACACATGAGCATGTGGAAGTTGATCACAGGGATGACTACTGGAAAGAAACACAAATTTTATTTTTGTCTACACACTTTTATTGGAACGCTAGTGCATTTTAAAACCAGCCCACCTGGCACTGGTAGAGAACTTATTGCGTGACTGTGGCTTAACATCTAGCTCACGGCTGGATGTAAAAGGAGGAAATGAAAAAACAGTTCTCTCTTTAGTTACCCCTTTTATAATTGAAAGAACTTAGGTATCCTAATACTAGAAGGGAATAGTAAGTGCTGAATTTATAATAGCAACAATTATACCAAAAATGTGAACTTTTACTGCTGGTATAATATTTTTCATGCTACTACTTATGCCTTAGCATAGCATTAGTTGTGTACCAGAAGTACACTGGAAGTTTTCTACTTTTAACCTAAATTTTAAAAACTTAATACGATGGTAAGAGTATGTAAAAATTTCTGGCAGCAACAACATGGTGGTATACCTAGTTATAGNGGTAAATAAACTGGCCCGGCCCGCCAGGGTGCTTACCCTGGCGAGCCGCGTGCCAGAGGTTGCCGACCCCTGTTTTACTCAGTTAGTCCATATACTGAACATCTACAATACAGCATTGGTGGTAAAATACCTGGAATCACTTGAAAGTTGCAGTTAACGCAGAACATGCCAATTTATCATTTAAGTAGGATGGACTGACCAAAGCCAAGCAACTGTCTGACACTGCACTGGCAACCAAACAATTTCTGGGCATAACTCAAGGTGTTAGCCAAAATCCATGAAGCCCCAGATGGTCTTTCAGGTCCCTTCTACAACTGCTAACACCAGTTCAGCTCCACTGGTGCTAGCAAAGTCTCGAGTCTGAGAGTAAACCTAATGACAGTTGCTGATGCTGTTTTAAACACTGACAGTTAGAACTGCTGTGAACAGGGTTAGATGACAGTGCTGAAAATTCAGGACTCCCAAAGTTGCTAACAATGATGGAGGCAAACTGATGTTAGCATTGGTGGGAAATTTTTGAAAAACATGCTTAGTGCAGACAGCCACAGAGGCTGCCTCTTCCCTTGTGGCCCATCCTAGCATCTTTGGTTAATGTAGTTGCTCCAGTTTCAGAGAAGTGAGGGGTAGGCAGGAGACTTATCTACGTTTTATGGAATTTTGCCTTTTCAAACTAAAGCAATGGCACCCAAACACACTGGAGATAAAAGAGAAGTAAAAATATGATGTTCAAGGAAAATTATGTACAACTGGTTTCTTATTTAAGTCTGCAACATCACAAGAAACTTAATCAAGCACAAGACAGCCAGTCTGAACAATTTTACTTCCTCATACCAAAAATAAGCCAAAAAGTACAGAGTAAATAGGGAAGGCACTTAACAGGTGACTGATACACAGAAAACCCCCACAAATGAAACCACAATGTCAAAGAATATCAAGTATTCTATCTATTGACGCTATCCCGCTTTCCCCCAATTCCTCCGACAGTCAATACCATAATATTTAGCGCACTATGGAGGCTCTGACTAGAGAAAAAAAGTGCTTTAGTTAGTAATGCTATCTAGTGAAGTTTGTCAGGCTGTGAAAGGAATTTTTTTTATATAATGAAAGGTGCACAAATATCTTTAAATAGTTCCTTGCTATTAAACAAAGCACAACTGGTTTTCATTCTGACGTATATGCTCAAAAAAACCCAAAGAACAAATTAGAGCAGTAGGGAAATGTTACTGACCACCTGACCAAGATGGTGACAATGACTGTGAAATGCTCAGGGAGATTAGAGAGGCTACAAAGGTAAAAAACACAATAATAATGGAAGATTTCAACCGTCCTCATACTGACTGGATATGTGTCGCCTCAGAAAGGGATGCAGAGATAAAATTTCTAGATACCATAAATGACTATTTCTTGGAGCAGCTAATCCTGGAATCCACAAGGGGACAGGCAATTCTTGGTTCAGTCCTTATAAAACACAAGATCTGGTCCAAGAGGTGAAAAGAGCTGAACAGCTCAGTAATAGCAAACATAACGTAATTAAATTTAATATCCTTGTAGAGGGAAAAATACATAAATACCACCAGAGCAGCATTTAATTTTAAAAAGGAGAACTAGTTAAATGAAAATTAAAAGGAACAGTCAACAAGGATGAAATGCCTGCAAGCTGCATGGAGACTATTTAAAAGTACCATAATAGAGGCTCGAATTTTATGTATACCCCAAATAAAACAAAACAAAAAAACAAAACAGCACTATGGCTAAGCACCAGCTTAAAAGAGGCAGTTAGAGGCAAAAAGGAATCCTTTAAAAACTGGAAGTCAAATCTTACTGAGGAAAATAGAAGGGAGCATAAACTCTGACAAGTGTAAAAATATAATAAGGTAGGCCACAGAAGAATTTGAAGAGCAACTACCTAAGGACACAAAAATGAATAGCAATTTTTTTAAGCACATCAGAAACAGGAAGCCTGCCAAATAGTCAGCGGGGCCATTGGATGATTGGGATGCTAACATAGCATTGAAGGAAGACAAGGCTGTTATGGAGAAGCTAAATGAATTCTTTGCATTGTTCTTCACTGAAGAAGATATGGGGGAGATCCCCACACCCAAGCCATTCTTTTTAGGTGATACATTTGAGGAAATGTCCTAGGCTGAGGTGTCAATAGAAGAAGTTTTGGAATACACTGATAAACTAAACAGGAGTAAGTCACCAGGACCAGATGACATTCATCCAAGAGTTCTGAAGGAACTCAAATATGAAATTGTATAACTACTAACAATGGTATGTAACCGATTGCTTAAATCGCCCTCAGTACCAGATGATTGGGTGATAGCTAATGTAACACTGATTTTTAAAAACGCCTAACTTCACTACCAAGCAAACCGGTTGAAACTATAGTAAAGAACAGAATTACCAGGCACATATATAAACACGGTACGTTGGGGGAAGAGACAACATGGCTTTTGTAAAGGGAAATCATGCCTCACAAATCTATTAGAATTGTTCAAGTGAGTCAACAAGCATCTGGACAAGGCTGATCCAGTCAATATAGCGTAGTTGGACTTTCAGAACACCTTTGACAAGGTCCCTCACCAAAGGCTTTTAAGCAAAGTTAGCAATCATAGGGTAAGAGGGAAGATCCTCTCATGGTCAGTAACTGGTTAAAAGATTGGAAACAAAGGGTAGGAATAAATGGTCAGTTTTCACAATGGAGAGAGTGGGGTACCCAAGGATCTGCACTTGGCTCTGTGCTGTTCAACATATTCATAA
Organism: Platysternon megacephalum; assembly: GCA_003942145.1. NCBI lineage: Eukaryota > Metazoa > Chordata > Testudines > Platysternidae > Platysternon > Platysternon megacephalum. The sequence goes on from QXTE01000147.1 coordinate 1,504,284, forward strand.
ATGATTTGGAAAAGGGGGTGAACAGTGAGGTGGCAAAGTTTGCAGATGATACAAAATTACTCAAGATAGCTAAGTTCAATGCTGACTGCGAAGAGTTACAAAGGCATCTCACTAAACTGGGTGACTGGGCAATGAAATGGCAGATGAAATTGGATCTTGGTAAGTGCAAAGTAATGCACATTGGAAACAATAATCCCAACTATACATACAAAATGATGGGATATAAATTAGCTATTACCACTTAAGAAAGATCTTGGAATCATCATGGATAGTTATCTGAAAACATCTGCTCAATGTGCAGCAGCAGTCAAAAAGGCAAATAATGTTAGGCACCATTAGAGAAGAGAGAGATAAGAAGACAGGAAATAGCAAAATGCTACTATATAAATCCATATTATACTGACGCCTTGAACAGTGCATGCAGTTTTGGTCACCCCATCTCAAAAAAGATATATTAGAACTGGAAAAGATGCAGAGAAGGGAAACAAAAATGATTAGTGATATGAAACAGCTTCCATAAGAGGAGAGATGTTATTTACCCCTTCACATAACACAAGAAACAGTGGTCACTCAATGAAATTAATAGGCAGCAGGTTTAAAACAAACATAAGGAAATACTTCCTCACACAATGCACAATCAACCTGTGGAACTCATTGCCAGGGGATGTTGTGAAGGTCCCAAGTATAACTGGGTTCAAAAAAAGAATTAGATAAGTTCATGGAGGATAGTTCCATCAATGGCTATTAGCTAAGATGATCAGGGACATAACCCCAGGCTCCTGGTGTCCCTAAATCACCAACTGCCAGAAGCTGGGACTGGATGACTGGTGATACAGAAAAGGACACTTTTGACAGGATACTGGGCTATATGGACCACTGATTTGACTCAATATAGCCATTTTTTGTGTTCTATAATACGACTCATAACTCTATTGTAGATCTATCCCCAATCCTGTTTCCAATATGCTTTTGCACTCTTAAGGCAGTTCTTATTTAAAGACCTTACTTAAAAACAGAAGCATTCAAAAGCCATCTTCTGTGAATGAGGCACACATTTTGAGTAATTTTTTTTTAAAAGAGTAAAATAGCTTACAAAGGTATTTACTTCTTCAGGTCTGGGAAAGATACACAAGGTGGAACAGATTGTTTAGTGTAACACATTCTAAGGGACCATTCAAAGTGGAGTGGCCCTCTGCGGTCATAGATCAATAGGGTGCGGGGCTAGTGGGTTACAGATTGTTGTAATAAGCTGTAATTCCAGTATCTCTGTTCAGTCCATGATTTTTAGTGTCTAGCAGAGTTATGAATTTAAGCTCCCAGGCTCATCTTTTGATAGCGTTGTGCAGGTTTCCTTTGAGGACGAGGACTGATAGGTCAGACATAAAGTGATCGCTTTGTGAAGTGTTCACCACAGGTGATAGGGTGTTTTTGTCTTATCTTTTTCCTGTGAGTGTCCATTTGAGATCACAGTGATTGGTTTCATGCATATAGTTGTTATTGGGGCATTTAGTGCACTGGATGAGGTATACCTCATGTTGTGATATGCATGTCTAGGAACCATGAATCTTGAAAGGTGTGTTGGGGGCGGGTGTTGATCACTGTAGCAGTGGAGATACACTACAGGTTTTCCATCTGTTCTGGCAGGGTCTGGTGCTGCTTTGAGTTGGTGTGTCCTGGTCAGTGAGAGCTTGCTTCTGATGATGAGCTTGGAGAGGCTGGAGTGTTTGAAGGCTGTAAGTGGGGATTCAGGAAAGATTTATTTCAGGGTAGGGTCCTATTGTGTGGTATGCACGCTCCCTGTCCTCTTTTCGGGTGGGTTGGAGTTGTGATGCCACCTTGATTACAGTCTATCAGACTATCCCTAGTCTGGAAGCAGCATGGCTCAGTGGCCAGAGTCAAGACGGCTGCCCTCGGGTGCAGGGCCATGATGCCTAATGGCCAGAGTCAATATAGATGCCCTTGTGTTCGAGGCCGTGTGGCCTAGTGGCCAGAGTCTATACAACTGCCCTTGGGGTCAGGGCTGTGCGGCCCAATGGCCCAAGTCAGTATGGCTGCCCTGGGGATCAGGGCTGCATGGCCTAATGGCTAGAGTCAATCCAACTGCCCTTGGGCTCAGGACTGTTTGGCCCAATGGCCAGAGTCAGTACAACTGCCCTTGATGTCTGGGCTGTGCAGCCAAAGGGCCAGAGTCAGGGGCGGCCACCCTGAGTGGTGGGGGTGGGGCAGGTGGAGCCGGGCCCTCCATGTGGTGAGTGTGGGATCCTACCGCAACACGCTGACTTTCCTTGGGTGGGAGATACCACTCACCCTGCCCGGGGCTGTGGAGGCGGTGCCGTGGCAGGGTCCTAGAGCAGGACGACGAACGGGAATGATGTTGACACTCGTGCCGTGACCAGCTGCGATAGCCCCTCCGAGACAAGGACCTTTGGTGTCGTCTGCCTCGGTCCCAGTGTTCGCTCCTCGAGGCGGAGCGGTGCCGAGAGTCTCGGTCAGATGGAACCCAACCAGACAGCCTGGTGGGTGTCGAGGGTGATCCACGTGGACTTTGCCCTGAACGATCACTGGGTGGTGAACGGCGTCGGGAATGTTCCCTCGACCGAGACTGGTACTGAGCCAGGGGTGACTGAGGAGATCCCAGCGGCAGCTTGCCTCTGGAGCACGGGGCCAACATTGGCGGTGCTCCTGGTACCGACATGGACATAAGATCCCGGGGCTGCCTGCAGGGCCTCCGGTGTGGAGGGCGTCCGGACAGGCCTGCTCCAAATGGGCCGGGCTACTCCGCTTGACTTGAGTCGGAGGCCTAGGGGCCGGTGGGGATCGAGGACTGCCCGACATGGGTCTAGCCTCTGTCCCAGGTTTACTCCGGTGCCGTGGCGAAGAAGGCCTCTTCCTAGCCTTCTTGGCGTGCCCCTGGACGGGGAGTGGTGCCGACTAGTCAATGGCGCCAAAGGGTTGCCGCGCACCTACACCGCGGTGCCCGGTGCCGACTCGGAGCGGCGCACCGGAGCTGGGGTCAGCGCCGACTCCATCAGAATAGCCCAAAGCCTAATGTCCCTTTCTCTCGAGGTCCGAGGCTTAAACGACCTGCAAATCTTGCAGCGATCGCTGAGATGGTTTTCCCCCAAACAGCGTAAACAGTCGGCGTGCGGCTCACTCACTGGCACAGATCACCTACAAGTGTCACACGACTTAAAACCAGCCCGGCGCTCTAGCTAAACTAAATTAAACTAAACTAACTAAACAACTAACTAACTACAGGTACCATGCACTGAACAAACAAGCAGTTTTGGGGACGAGCTACTACGGGTACTGCTAGGGGAAAAACTTCCGGCACCGGTGCACGTGGCAAGCATGCACACCTACTGTGGAATAGACATGAGCAATCACTCGAAGAAGAACTACTACACACTATGATACTTATTGGTGGTTCATGAGCAGGAGGATAGCACAATCCTAGTCTTTCTAACTCAGATATAATGAACGAAAAGTATAACTACTCTAGATCAAACTTGAATTAACCTAATTCCAACATTTACTTTCCTTCCTCTTCCCACCCGTAACAGTTTAAAAATGATCAATGATCTAGGCAAACACTAGCCCTTATGATTTCAAGGCTGTATACAGTTACAGCTAAAGTTGAAGCTTCATGAAATGCTTACAAGTAGTAGTAATATGGAACCTAATTGGAATTTCCTCCAATTGTAAACAAAAGAATCACAGCTAACCAGTATTTGCAAAATTTTTAAACAAAATTTCATTTCTAATCCAATTAAAGAACACTGGCTAAAACATTTTCTGCTCACTTAAATAATGTCACAGGGTTAAAGTTCAAAAGATGTACAAATATTTTCCCTTCACTCACCTGAAATGGAAACCAGCCTGCTAAGACACACTACATGAATATTCAAACTACGTAACATATGGACACTTTTACTTGAAATTTAAAAAAATTATATTAACTTAAAATTCTTTCTATTCAGCAAGTGTGAAGATCTGACCTATATAGAAAAACAGGAAATTTACCAGTACTCCTTAAAAATCAGAGATATGGTAAATTATTTATAACTCACTGTTTGTAGAACTCTTAGAGCGTATAAATTTCTGCCTATATTTCTCCTTCTTACCCTTTTCAAACTTTTTTTTTCTATGTTTTGGATAGACTAACAGTTTCCAGATGTACAGTATGTAGTCTGTCTTCTGCCAAAACATCTTTCTGTAGTGCAACAGTATCATTTATTGTAGGATACTACCTCTAGGACTAATATTTGGTATTGACAGCAGCAGTAAAACCAGTAGAGGGAGCATGATTGTGGTTCTATGTAACACATTCATCCTAAATTATGTAGGTGTTTCAATATCTTTGTACAATGGCTAGTATATAAGATCCTCAATCCTTACTGGTACTTCTAACACAAAGAAGAAATAAGCATAATTACACATGGTGCTTTCACTAACAATCCTTTGTATATCTTTGTAGCAAGCTTAAGCTAAAAATGTATTTATTTTATGAAATGCGTGTGTCAAATTGTATGTGCATCTAGAAAATCCTGACAGGTACATTACATACATTGAAAGACTAACTATAAAAACCACAGCCTTCTTAAAAACATGCATTTAAAAAAACTTTTAAAATTACACCGTAAGTTGCCATATTCAGAATGGTATGACTTATCATTACTGACATTCTCAGTAGACAAAACTATGCACGGTAATTCAAAATAAATATAAATGAATGGAATAGATAGCAAAGATAACTGGCCATTTATTTTACATCTCTACCGACTAATGTATGAAACTGATTTCATACAAAAAAAACAAGAACAAAACAGCAAGCTTTCAAAGAAGCACGATAAAGCTTCAGAAACTGCAAGGTCACTGCAATGGCAGTTGTACAGAGTTCTATAGTAAGGACTCTAAAAACTGTAAGTCAGCAGCCGTCAGCACTTAGTACAACAGACTGGATGTGTTCCAGCCAAGCAAGTCAGGCATCAAATGAGTGCACTGTGAAATAGATAAGTAGACCACTGTCCCACCAATAAAAATACACAGTGCAAATTCTTATTCTGGAAACAATAAACTGATTAAAGCTAAAAACATACAAAAAGCCAGTATCACACACCAAAAGAACTGTGGTCTTTGAAACATTTGCAAATAAGCTACAAGCTTTACATTCTTACATAGAAATAATATATAATTAACAAACATTTTCAAGCCATTTTTCATTTGTAAAGTGTGTCCATTTGGTTAAAACATTGGGAATTTATACCACTTTAGAGTAATATAAATAGAAAATGTGTAAACATCAAATAGAGTAGGCACATGATGGCTATTAGCCAAATCCATATCGACAAATTCCAAAGTAACAAACATTAAACCAAATATGAACTATTTTTATACCTGAATACTGCTTTTTAAAAATATCACTGCTAGAAAAAGAGCATATAAGACCCTTTGCATTTAAGAAACCCACAACTGAATGAAGATGGCCAACTAGTGAGTTTTCCCCACTCTTAAAAGCCCTACTTTAAAAAAGAAACAATAGATAGCTCAGTTAAGTGTTCTGGGTTTTTGTGGGATTTTTTTTTTTTTTTAAATCTGAAGATTAAACTTTCCCCAAATAAACAAAGTGTACAAAAATGCCATTTGTTAAATTCATAGAGACAATACACTAGTAGCTGAAGCATACAAAATAGGACATGGATAATATTTTAGACTACATAGGATTAGAAATGATTCATGTTATTTTGTGTCATCAGGCCAGTTCTCAAATCTCGATGTGTTTGGTGTGCCTGTTGGAGAGTGTTGATGTTTGTGACATAGCCTACAGGTGTGTTTACTCTGGTAGCTTTTCCTGGATGTCTAATAGACCATATGTGTTTAATTTCCACTTGAGACAACAAATGCCTAATCATTAATGTTTTAACAAAAGATAAATACCTGCCAATTTTTTTATTAGTGTCATATCCAAGAGGCATCCTTTTTAAAGCAAACTATGACCATTACGTCCCATAGCAATGGAGATTGGAAACTTAGCTAGGAAAGGAAAAAAAGTATAGATTCATAGATTCCGAGGCCAGAAGGGACCATTGTGATAATCTAGTCTGACTTCCTGTGTAACACAGGCTATAGAACTTCCCCAAAATAATTACTAGAGCATATCTCTAACCTCTCAGGATAGGACAAGAAGCAATGGGCTTAAATTGCAGCAAGGGCGGTTTAGGTTGGACATTAGAAAAAACTTCCTAACAGTCAGGGTGGTTAAGCACTGGAATAAATTGCCTAGGGAGGTTGTGGAATCTCGATCACTGGGGATTTTTAAGAGCAAGTTGGACAAACACCTGTCAGGGATGGTCTAGATAATACTTAAGTCCTGTCTTGAGTGCAGGCGACTGGACTAGATCTCCTCTCGAGGTCTCTTCCAGTTCTATGATCTTTTAAAAAAAATCTGACCTTGATTTAAAAATCATCAGTGATGGAGAATACACCATGTGTCCGGGTAAATTGAACCAATCATTAATAACCTTACTGTTAAAAAATTGCCCCTTATTTCCCGATTGAATTTGTCTAGCTTCAACTTCCAGCCATTGGATTGTATTATACTTTTCTCTGCTGGACTGAAGAGCCCATTATTAAATATTTGTTCCCCATGTAGATACTTACAGACTGTAAACAATTCATCCCTTAATATTCTCTTTGTGAAACTAAATAGATTGAGCTCTTTGAGTCTATCAATATAAGGCATAGTTTCTAATCCTTTAATCATTCTTACTTCTCGTCTCTGAATCCTTTCCCATTTATCAACATCCTTCTCGAATTTGTGGATACCGGAACTGGACATAGTATTCTAGAACTAGTCGCAACAGCGTCAAACAGAGACTCTGTTTATTCATCCCAGGATTGCATTAGCTTGTTTGGCCACAGAGTCACACTGGCAACTAGTATTTAGTTGATAATCCACCCCCTCCCCCCGCCCTCCCAAATCTGTATTTCAGAGTCACTGCTTCCCAGAATAAAAGCCCCTATTCTATAAGTATGGCCTATATTCTTTGTTCCTAGATGTATATATTTATATTTAGCAGTATTAAAACACACATTGTTTGCTTGCTCCCAGTTTACCAAGTGATCCAGGTTGCTCTGAATCAGTAACCTGTCCTCTTCATTATTTACCACTTTCCCAATTTTTATCAGTGATGATTTTATGTTTTCTTCCATTCACTGATAACACTGGAAACACAGCAGATCGATAATGATTTTCCATTTACTATTACATTTTGAGACCTATCAGCTAGCCAGTTTTTAACCCATTTAATGTGTGCTTTGTTAATTTTATATAGTTTTAGTTTATTAATCAAAATATCATGTAGTACCAAGTCAAATGCCTGACAGAAGTCTAAAAATATTATATCAACACTATTACCTTTATCAACCAAACTTATAATCTTACCAAAGAGGTATCAAGTTAGTTTGACAGGATCTATTTTCCATAAACCCATGTTGATTGGCATTTATTAATAAAGAATTAAAGGAGGGTAATATAATTGAGTTCCATATCAGCCACTCCATTATCTTGCCAGGGATTGATATCAGACTGAAAGGCCTATAATTACCCAGGTCATCCTGTTTACCCTTTTTAAATATTGACACAACACTAGCTTTCTTCTAGTCTTCTGGAACTTATGCAGTGCTCTAAGACTTTTTGAAAATTAACATTAATGGTTCAGCAAACTCCTCAGCCAGCTCTTTTAAAACTCTTGGATGCAAGTTATCTGGACCTGCTGATTTACAATGTCTAACTCTAGTATCTTCTGTTTAACAGTCTCCAGAGATACTAGAGGAATGGAGTGTTATCAAATTATATTATTATTATATATTATATTATTATTATATTATATTATATTGTTATTATATATTATATTATTATTACATATTATATGACTATATCATCAGGTTTCCCCCCAAATTCTCTTATTTCAGGGTTGATGGTTATCAGGAACATGGAAGAGAGTCAATATTGTGACTGACCCTGGTATATTGGGATAAAAGTATATGAATGTTAACATGTGTATTTCATGAAAACAATATTTGTATCTCATGAATCCTCATCCCCACCTCAATAAGGAAAATCAACTATATTAGCTCCCTTACCTTCATAATATTCACCAAGTCTGTCTGATAGTAGCGATCCTGGTGTGCATTAGCAGCTGCTAAAGTGAGAAGGTAGTCATTCCTTGCATGGGTAGCCTTTGAATTACACTCAGACCGTCGTGCTTTTAACTATATTTTTAAAAAAGGAAATCAAAATGTAAGGCAGCTGATTTTGTACTTTTATACTATGAGCAAAGCATTAAAAGATATATGGCTTTAGATGGGTTGTTATATTTGTTGCTGCTTTGAAGAATATTTCTATTATTTGTATATATACTTTATACAATTTTCAGTAGGCAAAATTCCAGCACAAATTTGTGAATGGCTGAACAGATTCATCATGTGCTTGTACTTGATTCTGGGGAAACATTCTGTACCAACTGGCCAGTCGTTATAAAGACAATATGCCTGATAAAACGTGAGGCCTCTCTAGATTCAAGATAACATTAGTTATGTGTCCCATTAAAGTGACATAATGCTTTACTATAGTTTTACTGAGTAGATCATTTATTCTTAAACTCACCTTTACACTTGCCTTCTGTAAGCTTATCCTTGACTGAAAAAGACTAAGCTTGGACCTGTATTAAAAGTCAATAGAATAGATTAATATCAGAAGTTGTCTCTGGGACAGATAGGGACACAAATGGGCTATCTGATAAGGGAGAGGTTTTCTTTTTGGATTAAATAAATGCAGTAAAATAATTCAATAGCAATTTTTTAGGCTAAACATTTTGTTTTTATATTTAAGAGTAAAAATTAGGCGTTTTAGGAAGTGGTTACACATGTTGAACAAGCTCATTTGCATAATCAGCCATCTTCACTGCATATTCTGAAATGTTTTGCTCAATCTTACACTAATTTTCAAACAATGATTAAATACAACACGGCACACTGCTCTGGTGGCAACAGGAACTCACAAAATTCTTTTGTTGTTTGTTGCTTAATGGCTATTTGAAAGTCTTCCATTTGATAGCCAGGGTTGCAAACTTGAGCTACTTGCCTTCTAATGGGGTAGCAACGTAAAACCACCAGCAATCCACTCAGGTAAGGTTGAGTGAGGTCTGCCCACAAAGAATTTTTTAAAAGCAGGCGTTAGCCTAATTTTGAAACTTTGATCATAGGGTAGGAATCAGTTTGTTTGTGTGTTTTTTCCAGGTTAATCATTTTTAAAAAAGCCAGAGCCCTTACAAGCATCTTAAGAACATCAGGCTTATTCGCAATGAGGTATGAAGGAAAACTTAACTAAAATCATGAACACTTGAATTCTGAAACATTATTCTGTTTATACCATAGCGAGAAAAAAAATTGTGAAACAGACAATATGAACAAATGTTTTAAATCAGATGATAGCTAAGCTTTCTGAAAACATATTAACCCTGAAGAGGTCAAAACAACCAATGTTCTCNTCAAACAATGATTAAATACAACACGGCAGAAAGCTCTGGTGGCAACAGGAACTCACAAAATTCTTTTGTTGTTTGTTGCTTAATGGCTATTTGAAAGTCTTCCATTTGATAGCCAGGGTTGCAAACTTGAGCTACTTGCCTTCTAATGGGGTAGCAATGTAAAACCACCAGCAATCCACTCAGGTAAGGTTGAGTGAGGTCTGCCCACAAAGAATTTTTTAAAAGCAGGCGTTAGCCTAATTTTGAAACTTTGATCATAGGGTAGGAATCAGTTTGTTTGTGTGTTTTTTCCAGGTTAATCATTTTTAAAAAAGCCAGAGCCCTTACAAGCATCTTAAGAACATCAGGCTTATTCGCAATGAGGTATGAAGGAAAACTTAACTAAAATCATGAACACTTGAATTCTGAAACATTATTCTGTTTATACCATAGCGAGAAAAAAAATTGTGAAACAGACAATATGAACAAATGTTTTAAATCAGATGATAGCTAAGCTTTCTGAAAACATATTAACCCTGAAGAGGTCAAAACAACCAATGTTCTCAAAAGGAGGGAGGGATAGCTCAGTGGTTTGAGCATTGGCCTGCTAAACCCAGGGTTGTGAGTTCAATCCTTGAGGGGGCCACTTAAGGATCTATGGCAAAAATAAGTACTTGGTCCTGCTAGTGAAGGCAGGGGGCTGGACTCAATAACTTTTCAGAGTCCCCTCCAGTTCTATGAGATAAATATAATATATGGAGATATACCTATTAATTAAACATTTTCCAATAACTGTAAATTTTACCTTGTGTTTTACCTCACTTTATGAGCAACAAGCATCCATAAATACCAACCAAGAAGATGGCATTTGAAATGGAGTAAAATAACAACAGCCTTTGTTCTCTGTTGTACAGAAAGAGAACATTACACATTGTATTTTGGTAGAAGCGGAGCATCCTTCCATGGACAAAATTATTCCTGGTTAAAATAACTTTGTTCAATTTTTTAAAAAGCTTTCTAAAATTTCATATGTAAAACTGATAAAAAAAACACAAACTTTAGCTATATTTGATTCTGATGATGATGATATGATATATAACCATCCCATCCCTACTGATAAATACATCCACTACCCTCATTTAACTTCAGTACAGTTTTCACACCAAGCCTATATTAGAAACTGGGTCTATATTAGAAACTTTAGCTGGGATAGAGAAACTTTAGCTGGGATAGTAATGTTGGCTAGAGTTTTTTAAATTACATTAAAATATTGGCAAAAGCCCTAGAGTATATAAGGTTGTGCCAGCATAAGAGGGCTTTTGCTTTAAAGTAAAACAGAATAAGCACTTTTGCCAAGGTAAGTATTGTGTACACTAGGAGGGTTTGCCGATATAGCTGTATTAGTTTAAACCTGGCCTAAGTCTATTCTAAAGAAACTGGCAACTACTGTGATGCAATGTTACCACAAAAAGCCAATGTGCAAATATTGACTGTTTGGTATGTCAGGTGCAGGACAGAAGAGTAAGAAAAGGGATTCCACAATGACTGGTAGCTTCTATACTGGTTTTAATAAGACCTCTGTCCCCAAGCTGTTCTATTTTAAGAAAAAAGACAAGGAAACACTGGGTTTTGAGCTGCCAATCAGGCCACGCAGACCCCTTCCCCCTCCCGAGAAGGCCCGCCGAAGGGGGGAGGGGAGGCAAAGGGGGCAATTGCCTGGGCGGGCCACAGGGCTCCTAGGCGCGTGCAGGGTGGTACCAGCGGCAGTGAAGGCAGCCAGGTGGGCATGTGGAAGTCCTGGCTGTGCCGGGAAAAGAGCGCGCCCAGCAGCACAGCTAGCAGCAGCTCGCTGGGCACCAGCAGCACAGGCGCAGCACCGCCCAAATGTCAGACGGACCTTTCTAGGGGGCCCATCGACTGTTCTGCCATGGGCAGAGCCGTCCCTAGGGTACGGCGAATTGAGGCGACCGCTCCGGGCCCTGTGCTTTGGGGGCTCCTGCCGGCCGGCACGATTGGCCAGCGTGGTTGGTCCCGGAAGTGACGGATTCTTCACTTCCGCCCCAGGCCCCCGGCCCCCCTAGGGACGGCCCTGGGGCCTGGAATTGCTGTCAGCGGGCCTGCCCCCTGAGTAAAACCCAAGGGAGCGGGGGCAGGAGAAGGAAAGCTCTACAAAGAGTGTTGGGCCCCCTATTGAAAGAGCAGGTAATTGGCCTCCAGGATCCAGGTCTCAAGCAGATCTCCTTGACCATTCAATATGAATGCCCTCTGCTTTCACAGCAACTTCGGGGCCCCTGGAGCACCTTCCAGCTCTCTGGCAACATGGCTGTAGCCTGGCTTTCTGCACCCACCACCATCTCTGGCATCCCCTTCAAGGGGAGCTCCACATTAAGGAGAGGTTTCTGGGGAAAAATTAAGATTACCTCAAGCTTCATTAAAGCCCTGTTGGGCTTCCCACAAACATAAGAATTCTTGGATTCATGGAGGGCTCTCTAACCATGCCCTTTTACTGCCCACAATTTGAAAGTGATTAATAGTTGGTACGGTTACTCTTTAATTTAAAAAAAATATATATATGTGTTGCAAAAGGTATCTACAGGAACATTAGTTTAGCACCATCTCTGAACTCCCAGGTGAATTAGATTGTTCCAAGCTGTTTTTTTTTTCTATAAGATTTATGAATGGAGAAGGATACAATCCCTTACTCGTGATAAATAAAATATTTTACATTTTTCTAAGATTTACACTTGATTGTTAGTTGACTAATTGCACAAAGCTGTTTAAATTGTTTATAACATTCATCCAAACTTAGCTTTCCAAAACCCTCATACCACAAATATTTTGGATAACTTTCAAGTTCCAATTAGAAAACAAAATATGCACACGAAAAGCAGAAATATTATGTCAGTAAATTCTAGTATAAAAAGGGTATCTAGAATTTGATAGTGTTTATGTTATACTCCCACAGCCTTCATAAATCACTCAGTTAAGAAACTGGAGGAAAATAGCACTGTATACACAAGGCCAACTATTTGTACAAATCTGATGCAAACTGGATTTTATCTGCATGCAGAAGCAGGCCTTCTGAATATCATCTGATAGTCTGTCATTTTAATCTTTACAATACCAATGTGAGACGGGGTCAATTCCCCTAGCTCAACCTTTGATCTTCTGAGGAAGTGGGTGGACAGTGTATGATATTCCCACCCCCTCCGGCCAGTGTATGTCACCACCTCCAGAACTTTCCAGTTCCTGAACTGTGTGGAAAGAGCTCCCTGAAGAACACTTTTTTCTAAATAACTTGTTCTTAAAAATTAAAAAGAATAAAAGAAAAATACCTCAAACTTTAAGGAGAAGTGAGTGGGCATCCTTTCACATTACCTTATAAAACACCCATAACAGGTAATTACTTTCTTTTTAAAGATGCCAGGCACACAACTTTGCCATTCTTGGAGAACAAGTTTGAGGGATGTTTAAATTAAAAAAAAAAAAAAAGTGATAAAATTGCAACAGGCTGTGAAAAAATACAGGCCAAAGCCCAAAATGGAAACATGCAAGTTATGTGTTTTAGTGAAAGGAAGGGTAAGATTACCTCCACAGGACAAGAGGTATGCGAAAACTACAGCCTCAAAGATATAACCTCATAAAAGCAAAACAAACACTTCCCAAACAATACTCAACTGTGAAGCAAGATGCATGCTTGAACAACAGGATGTATGAAAGCAAAAGAAGGCAAACCTCAACACAAGCTTATTCAGAGCTAGTATCCTGCTCTTACAACAGAACTGAGTGTAATGATTAAGACAAACATGATATTTACACACACATATTTAATTATAGAGTTGCTATTATAAGAACATACTTGGCCTCAATATCGGCTTTTTCCCGCACTGCATGAGCCATCTGTTCAGTCTCCAAGTACTTCTTCTTGCTCTTAGCTAAATCTTTTACTGTCTCTTGTAATTCAGCCTGAATCTTTGTCAACTGGTCTACACACTGCAAAACAGAATACAACAAACAAGCTTATAATAGAATTAATATCATTGTACTATTATTGTTCAATATATTGCACAGATCCATATGCTCTACAAGTTCTTTTAGGTTAACTATAGTTTCAGTCCACCTTTTAAAATGAATCAAAACAAAGATCCAACATCTTTTTATCTCAATTGCTCTTTAAAAAAACCCAGCAACTATTTAACTCATAATGTTTAAAATTTATAGTGTTGTTGTAGCCGCGTTGGTCCCAGGATACTAGAGACAAGGTGGGTGAGGTACAGAGGTGAAAGTAAGCCGGACCAGACCAGCTTCCCCAGGCGGCGATTTAAAGGGCCTGGGGCTCCCGGCAGCGGCTGGAGCCCTGAGCCCTTTAAATTGCCATCAGAACCCTGCTGTGGTAGCGGCGGCCGGGAGCCCCATCCCCTTTAAATCGCCGCCGGAGCCCTAGACTGCCGCCGCTACCCAGGGGGCTCCGGCAGCGGGGCTCCAGCGGCGATTTAAAGGGCCCGGGGCTGTAGCGGCGGTCAGAGCCCTGGGCCCTTTAAATCGTCGCCTGAGCCCCGCTGCCGGAGCTCTGAAGTAGCAGCGGCAGCCAGGAGCCCCCAGGGCTCCTTTGGCAATTTAAAGGGCCCGGGGCTCCACTGCGGGTAGCGGCAGCCGGGAGCCCATGGCCCTTTAAATCACCGCCGGAGCCCTCGGCTGCTACCCCGGGACTCTGGCAGCGGGGCTCGGGTGGTGATTTAAAGGGCCTGGGGCTCCGCCACGGTAGCTGGAGCCCTGGGCTCTTTAAATGGCCCCCGAGCCCCGGGGCTCCCAGCCGCCTCCGCAGCTGGTAGCTCCGGCGGTGATTTAAAGGGCCTGGGCTCCCAGCCTCCTCTACCGCAGACAGAGCCCCTGGCCCTTTAAATCTTGATTTAAAGGGCCCTGCCTCTTCTGGTTGAGGCCCCGCCCCTGCTCAGGACTCCGGTGTACCGGTAAGTCCTCTACGTTACTTTCACCCCGGTGAGGTAATATCTTTTATTCGACCAACGTCTGTTCGTGAGAGAGACAAGTTTTCAAGCTTCCACGGAGCTCAAAAGCTTATCTCCGAAAACCTAAAGAAGAGCTCTGTGTGGCTCGAAAGCTTGTCTCACCAACAGAAGTTAGTCCAATAAAAGACATTACATACCTCACTCACCTTGTGTGTCTGTTTAAATTTTATACGTACAAGATTCTTCACACAACGCAGAGTCAACCTGTGGAACTCCTTGCCAGAGGATGTTGTGAAGGCCAAGAGCATAACAGGGATCAAAAAAGAACTAGATAAATTCATGGATGATAGGTCCATCATTGGCGTCCCTAGCCTCTGTTTGCCAGAAGCTGGGAATGGGTGACGGGATGGATCACTTGATGATTACCTGTTCTGTTCATTCCCTCTGGGGCACCTGGCACTGGCCACTGTCGGACAACAGGATACTGGGCTAGATGGACCGTTGGTCTGACCCAGTAGGGACATTCTTATGTTCTTATGAAAGCTCTTAATGGGGAAATTAGTTGCAATAACCCAGACGCAGTATGGTAATGCCAAAGAAGGGATATGGAAAATGACTTAGAGACTAGTGACTTCAAGCAAATAAGCATAACTACTCTTGTACTTCTGTAGCTTAAGCGATTATAAAAGGACTCTATCATTTCTAACACTGAGGATAAGCACCAAAAAGGTAGCACTAACAACTGTAAATAAATGCAACTGTCCCTAGCCTCTGTTTGTCAGAGGGTGGTGATGGACGGCAGGAGAGAGATCACTTGATCATTACCTGTTAGGTTCACTCCCTCTGGGGCACCTGGCATTGGCCACTGTCGGGAGACAGGATACTGGGCTGGATGGACCTTTGGTCTGACCCAGTATGGCCATTCTTATGTTGTCTTCCATCTTAATTTTTAAAAAGTCACAAAAGCATTTCATACTCCTACTATACAGTCTTGTTCCCAACTTAACCAACATTCATGTAAAACCATGCACTGTAGTATAGAAAATATTTTTACAACAAAAGCCATTTAAAGAATATGTGATGGGTGCAAGTATCAGTCTACTTGACAGAACACAGTGAAACAACTTGCTTTCAAAAAGCTAGCCAAAAAAAAAAAAAAATCATACTGGTAGAATACCTGCAAAATTTGAGAATCTCTTTCCTTTTCCCCCAAAACTGAAAGCAGAGAAAAAAATATACTCTCTTTGAATCCAAGAAAGAAATACAACGGATTAATTCTGAATTGTTGAATACTATTTTAAATGTGGGGTTTTTTCTGTTCCAAGCTGCATGTTAAGAGCTTCCCAATGCGTAGGGTTAAATCAGAAATTACCATCAAGCACAAAGACAACTTTCTCTATACCTAAAGCTTAAAAAAATTCATAGCTTTTCACGGAGAGGTGAAATAAAAATGTCATCTGTTTGCATGGGTAAAATATAAGAATATAATCAGCATTGATAATGTACATTTTAATCTGACAGAAAACAGTGTGTGGAGAAAAAGCAGGAACAGCAATGAAATTGTTCAATGGGAGAAAACACATACTGCCCCAGAAATAACACAGCAGACATCAATGCCCAAAATTATATCCTGCTTCATAAAATAATAAATCCATGCTTTTATTTTCGTTTAAACTACCTGTTCAACCTCAAGTAGGCAAGATTTGCACACAAATATTACAGTATATGGGTTCAAGTCCACTGATATCTCAGAGTCTTTTTCACTAGTTTCAACAGACTTTGGATCAGACCCTATATGAACAACCCTATTATAGTAAAGCATTATGCATCTTCTCATTTATATGCAAACATTCTGACTTGTCCTTTGAATGCAGAAAAACGGTTATAACATTAATATCTGAATTAAAGTTTTGATGCCACAGTAGGACAATCTTAAAAATGTATTTTTCTAAGACTCATCATTGTACTCAAATGCTTTCTACATTTCCTTTTTCACTATACTAATTACCAACAGGTTGTTTTGTAAACCCATGTTCTTTCCTTTATAATCAGCCTGGTGTTACCCTTTAAGTGCAACAATCCAATGATGTAACATCATACTTTAGTTACATATTGTTAAAGGCAGAACAGTTAAACCATTTAAAAAAAAACCCCAAAAAACTACTGCCTGTCACCTGTAACAGTTACTTGATACAGATTTCAAGATCTGCTGTTATTAAATGTTAAAATGTCACGTATCCTAGTATAAAGTTTCGTCAAATTATACCACCCTCCTCTCAATACTGGCAGTTTTCAAATTCAACTTCCTTTCTGGTTGAAATCTGCACTGAATACGGGTGTAAGGAAAATGTTCTATCAGTTCAAGAGAAAATATCCAACAGCAACAGAAATCCCGGGATATGTACAATCCTCTCTTCAAAATCTGCTGAGAATTCAAGTGCCTAGCAAGGGATTTTTAATTGATCCCTTCTTAACAGAAATCTGTTCTCCCACTAATAACCTGAGATTTCCTTCTGGCTAGTGGAAATGAAAATCTAGTCTGTTCATATTAAAACCATCACCTCCAATGAGCAGACCACTGAAGTACAGGACTTAATATAAAATTGATAGAATTTATGCAGAGCGCTGAGGGTGGACATCCCGGTATGATGAAAGGGAGGAGGAGGAGGAGGAACTTTTTTAGGTGGCCGGTTGGCAGAGTTCCTGTCTGAATGATTATTTTAGACTACTGGGATTTTGTTGCAATAATGATTAGGGTTAAGGTGCCTAGACCCTTATATAGGCAGTTTTTCTTTAAAATATTTAAATCAAAACGCAAATATGTAAGACTTGACCATGTTTATACCTATATAGATACATATAAAAATAAAATGAAGTAGAATGTGTAACCCTTTATTGCTGAAGAGTAAAAGCTTCACAGGAGAAAGAACTCCAAAAGCATTTGTTTGGGATGGGTATTTTCTTTTTGGGGGTGGGGGTGGTTGTATACTTTTAAAAAATTCTTTGATTTTAATATGTATTTGAACTTTACTGCCCAGAAATCCTAGAGAAAATCTTTGAAGAGCAATGAAAAATGAGTTTATCTAAGTTAAAATCTGACACTGTACTATGTAATCTCAGAGGAACATAAGAACATAAACAGAGAAACAAAAAGGCAAAGGTACTTAATCAGCATCTCAAACTGCCTCTTCAGGGGGTTTAATGAAGCCAATGTAACTAACTCTATCCGCGCTAGATACAACATGATTTCCTCGAGTTATAGACTAAATCAAACATGCAAAAAACTGTGTTTACAGTTGGGAAGAGGTGTGTGTTTTTGTTTCATTTTCTCTGTATCAATGATTTTTACCTCTATGTATACGCCTTTGAGACTCCTGCATCTAACCTTCTAACTATTAAACTTTACAGACTTTTATTTGAAGTTGCCTGCAGTTGCTCTAATTTAGCATGATCAGTACCCAGAAAAAGCTGAGGTGAAGTTTCTTGTTGAGGGTCCCATTATCAAGGAGGTAGAAGCTTGGGGGAAAAGATGTAGTAGATAAGACAGCATCTCAAGTGTCACTGTTTCAAGTTGAAGTTTACTTTGATGCCTTCCAGTATGGTACTAGAAGTGCTTTACCTGCTCCAGATCTGAATTTCACTAGGTTTTTTAACCAGGACAGAGGTCAGAAATATCATAAGAACAACTGTGTGCTTAACTCTGTTTGGAAATCCAAGAAAACAACTGGCTCCCAGCAGATTATGTTGTACTTTACCCACACTTGCACTGTTTAAATATTTTCATAAAATTAATGTTTTAATTATGCTCTATAGTACATGCGTATTCTGAGCTATACAAAAAGTACAATGATCCCAGGCGCTCTCAGACTGGAAGTACTGCATCGTTCCTCCAAGGACTTGTCCCACTAATTCAGAAGTGGTGAACAAATTCCAGAGGGAGCCACATCCAGCCCTCTTTAGCCAGAAGAACAGTTATCATGGCTTAAGGGTGAATGGTGAGGGTGAAGTGACAGACAAAGAGAACTCTTAAAAATACTACTATAAACTTTTAAAATAAAGACCTCCTTTCCTACCTCTGCCATTGGTTCATAAACTCCCTGAATTTCCAGTATTTATGGAAGCAGTAGCAGGAGCCATTTACCAAACTAATTAAAACATGAGAAATTACCATAATATTTGTTGGAAAACTCCACAGAACAATAAACACATGCGGTAAGAGTTTGAGCTCCAGAAAAATCAATAAAAAGCAACAAAGAGTCCGGTGGCACCTTAAAGACTAACAGTTGTATTGGAGCATAAACTTTCGTGGGTGAACATGCGTCTGACAAAGTGGGTATTCACCCACGAAAGCTTATGCTCCAATACAACTGTTAGTCTTTAAGGTGCCACCGGACTCTTTGCTGCTTTTTACAGAGCCAGACTAACACGGCTACCTCTCTGATACAGAAAAATCAATGTCTCACATAGTGGGTGGACCACTACAGTAATCTCTCAAGGAATTGGCAACTGAGCTTATGATGAGACATACATAAGTTTATACCCCACGCATGTGGAAAAGTTACAGCGTGGAATGTCAGCTCATTTTAGCTAAGAACACTGCAACTCTCACGTCTTTATTTGAGAGAGAAAGATACAGGCTCTGGAGTACTCCAAATTAAACATGACAAACGCCCTATGATCAAACTCTGGAAAACAATGTAAATAAAGAACTTACCTGTCATCCCCCTCTAAATGAGCAACACTCTTGTTACATGGCAGACTAAACATTTTGAACCACAAGCAGTTTTTTGGACAGTTGCAGTATGTGTTCAAACAGCACTCCCTCGACTTGACCTCCTGTCCCCCGTGCCTTTGGCCTATCTTATAGAGAGCACATCAGAAGGTAGCATTTTTGGTAACTTCTAGACACAAACTGCTCATTGCAATGCTGATATTTATACTCTGTGCTCCCTCTTTAAAACGTCATTTTAGCAATCCTCAAATTACAACTACTCTCACCCCAAACTCCACTGAGATCCATAATTAACTTCTCTTCATAATACACAGCTCATTAGAACATGAAAAATATTCAGCTTAAATGAACAGGAAGTGCTGTATTTAAAAAGACATTTTAGATAATTTATAAAAGCAGATTCCACATAAGGTTTGATTAAAAATATATTGAATACTGAACCGTTCTCACTGCACATGTTAAGGTATAAATCACATTAAAATTACAAGTTGAAAGCCTGTGCATTGCATGGGTGTAATTTCTAAAGTCATGTGTGTAAAAAAGCCAAAAATGGTTGATAACGTAAAAACTGGATGGTAACAGACTGTGAAACCCAGCGATGATTGAACCTGGTGATATTCTAAACAAAAAAGAGACTGCAAACATGCTTGTAGCTGTTTCCATCACATCACTCTTACTTTACAGACATTTTAGGCTGCAGAGTGATACAGTGACAATTCCTGGAATCTTATTATATCGCTGTAGTAAGTAATAAAACATTTTAAAATGAAAGTCAGTTTATTTTCTCTCTTAACTATAAGAATTTTTCTGTACAGATTAATGCATGAGACTGCCTCTGGTACCAACTTTAACAGGATGTGACTGAGTCTTCTTAGGGTGACCAGATGTCCCGATTTTATAGGGACAGTCCCGATTTTGGGGTCTTTTTCTTATATAGGCTCCTATTACCTCCCACCCCCTGTCCCGATTTTGCACACTTGCTGTCTGGTGACCCTAAGTCTTCTCCACTTCCATAACATCTTTAGAGACTGCATGTGCCACTCCCTCAGGTTTAAAATGCACTGCAACTTAAAATCAGAGCCTATTCTACTGAAAACTCATTTGGAAAAAGTCAACACCACTTCCAAAGCAGACTATTTTTTCTATATTTGTGTCGCTATTGGATCAATTCAATCTGATTGCCAAAGCATGAAGTTAGATTTGCAAAGGAGTTTTTGACCCTTTTTACTTGACCCTCAAGTAAGGTGACCAGATGTCCCGTTTTTAAAGGGACAGTCCAGTTTTTTGGGACTTTTTCTTATAGACGTGCCTATTACCCCCCATCCCCTGTCCCGTTTTTTCACAGTTGCTATCTGGTAACCCTACCCTCAAGTCAACTAAAAAACTTCATTCTGGAATATTTAGTCCATTATTATGAATAACTGGTTCAATACAAACTAACGGTTTAACTTCTACAAAGGAACACAGCTGAACAGGCAGAAACAGGTATACAGATTCTTTAGAAATATTTCTACTGCTCTACAATCCCTGAACAACACACTTATAAAAGCAATAACCCACAACAAAGAATACAAAGAAAAAAAAGAGAGAAAATACCTTTTTTAACTGTTGTTCCTTAAAGCACCTGACTGTCCTGGCAGGTTCAGAAATTAGGTTTTTGTAGTTTTCACAGATATTGAGCCGCGATTGGGCCACCTGCATTGTGCCTTCTAGAAAGGATTTCCAAACTGGATACATGCTCCTACAAACAAACAAACATTAAAAGATGGCGAGAAAGTGAAAAAGGGAGACAGGAATACTTTACTTTTACTGCTACTAATAACTTGTAAAACACTGTTAATGTATGCACTGATTTACAGAGTAGGACACCCTTAGCGTCTGGCTTGCCCTCGCAGGGAGCCTTTGCTGTTTCCTGAAGCACGCGTGGGCGGAGGCCTCTGCTCTCTCAGCACCGGGGGAGCTTGGGAAGGTATCGATGCCACCAGAAGTTTGGGTCCCTACTACTCCTGGGAGTCGGTGGCGGATCCTTTAAGGGGCTAAGGGCCCCAATTTGGGAGGCTGGTCCATGTGGCTCCGGAGTGGCAGGCCAGCCCGAACTGGGCCTTGATGCCCCATTGCCTTTCTTGCCCAGTGCCGGGGAGCCAAGCTTCTTCATTTTATTTCTGGGCATTGGTGATGGGGAGCGGTGCCGGGCGGAGCCCAGTGATGGGGGTGTGCTGTGCACTGAGGACGAGGTACTAGGCGAGTCTTGGCAGGACGGCTCAGAAGCCAGACGAAGGGCAGCCTCCGTGAGGAGAGCCCACAAACGAATATCCTGCTCTTTCTGAGTCCTGGGTTGAAAATGTTTACAAACATGACACTTGTTCTTCACATGTGATTCCCCAATCACTTGAGGCAGCTGCTATGGGGGGTCACTTACAGGCATAGGCCTGTTACAGTCCGTGCAGGGCTTAAACCCTGGAGACTGGGGCATGCCCCGCCTGGGGCGAAGTCCCCACTGGGACTCTAACTTCTGACTCTTAACAACTACTTAACACTAACTACTGTAAACAACTATTTACAAGGCCCTAAGGCTTGAAGTCAGAAGAGACGAAACCGCTAGCCCTTGCTATGCAAGGAAAGGCGTACTGACTAACCACCACAGGTTAGGGTTAGGGTTAGGGTAGGGTTAGAGACGTAGGGCCAGTGGTGCCTGATATAACGACACATGAGCGCAGCACTCAAGAGGGCGCCACAGCCAGCCCTATGGATACTGCTAAGGCAAAAATCTCCGATGACCGCGCACGTGGGCGCATGCACACCTACAATGGAATCGACATGAGCTAGCATTCGAAGAACATTAATTTCAGCTACAGAAGGAAGGGTTCTTCATTGTTGTGTAGAATAATTACACAAATTGGCAATGTAAGAACAGCTATTTAAAAAGCCCCAATTGTTAAATTACCTATAATCACTTCGCTCATCTGTGTTTATTCCAGGCCAATCCTTCTTTAAGTATTGACTAGCCAACTTCTGAATGCCCTATAAAAAATAAATAAAAAGACTGTTAAAAACAAATAAGAGAATGTACTATAAAAAGGAGTTTCACTATAATAATCTCATATACAAATAAAAAAATCTGACATTTTAACAAACAACCCAGTAATCTATAATTTTAATAAACGAATGTAATACACAACGATTCCTCTTTCCCCATATATCTTTTTATATTTTTGCTTTGTATTGAGGTATGTTGATTCACTTTATTTGGTTTTATGGCAACGTTATTAGCTTTGTTTTATATATATACACTATCCCAGGGGTCCCCAACGCGGTGACCGCGGGTGCCGGGGGGTGTAAGTGCGCCCGCGTAGCCCTCGGGGTTTTTTGTTGTTTTTTTGCTTCGCCAGCAGCGCTCGGGGCGTTTTTGTTTTTTTTTTTTGCTCCGCCGGCAGCGCTCTGGTTTTTTTTTTTTTTGGTTTTTTTTGGCACCCGCCGGCAGCGCTCGGTTTTTTTTGTTTTTTTTTGGCGCCCACTGCACTATCCTAATCACTTTGTAGACAAATAAGAATTCGTTAGAATATTCAACATGGAGAATGTGTGTGACTAAAATAAATGCATGAAATACATATAAATTCAGATGTTACGTATTAATAAAAATATCTACTGTAATTATACATGTATAAGTTATCCTAATACAATAACAAATTTCTTATAGAAAATATAATAAAAAAGTACACTACAATAAATATGTAACTAAACAACCCTCAGCTTAAAATCAGATACTGGAAACAAATTTTTTTAACGGAGTTCAGACCTGCAAGACACTGAATGCCCTCAACTCTCATTGAAGGTAACGGGAGTTGAGGGAGCTCAATTCCTGACAGAATCAGGCCCTAATTTACAGTATCAATTTAAATGCCTATAAGCTGGAGATTGAAACATACAGTTTACTTATAAATATTTATGCTGTTTACTTTCTGCAACTCTCATCTTGGACACTGCACATCACTGACGTCAGTTTCATTTTCAGGTTCTCAGTGCAGCTATGTTTGGTTTGCAAACACTGAAGGGGAACCTCTGGTATAAAAAATAATCACTTTCCTTGTAATTTAAAACATACGGAACCATTTATATAGGTCTTATTGCATCTTTTAATGCAATCGAATTTTTGGACCAAATTTGATTCACAGTATCCCTTTAAATGTAGAAGTGGTCAACAGATTGGAGGAAAGCAGCTAGAGAGAAGGTTTTCTTTCCAAGATTTCCATCCCTCAGCTTCTGAACCTGCTCAACAGAATGCGTTGACTTTTTACTTGATTGATTTCATGAGTTGAGTGCCATAGGAAGAATAAAGTGGCAAACAGAATACATGCCAACTCTGTTAGTATGTACAGACAATGGGTTTAATGAAACTAGTGGCAAAACTTCCTGTGGCAGCTGACATCCAGCATGATAAAGGCCAAATTACTGAATGACTATTAAAGTTGAGAGCACAGTTAGCTGAAAATTTATCAGCTACTTAAGGCAATTCATGCATAAGTTAAATGCAAAAAATAATTATTTTGGATGCACAGGTAAAACAGAGTATAATTTGGCTTGCAGTTATTCTATTGCTGGTGATGCATGAGATAGAAACAAACTTGAAGGTCAGAGAGCAGCATGAGGTTGTTGAACTGGTGATTTATTTCTGAACTGAGCACACATGACATGGAAATCTGTGAGGCAATATGAATGTAAAGCTTCAACAGTTTTGAGCAGGGCTGTCAAACCATTAAAAAAATTAATCGCAATTAATCACAGTTTTAATTGCACTGTTAAACAACGGAATACCAGTTTAAATTAATTATAAATATTTTTGGATGTTTTCCTACACTTTCAAATATATTGATTTCAATTACAATGCCGAATACAAAGTGTAAAGTGCTCACTTTATATTATTATTTTTTATTACAAATATTTGCTCTGTAAAAAAAAGAAACAACAAGTCGAAGCATGAAGGAGCACAGAAACGTTTAATGTATCTGGCATGTAAATACCTTGCAATGCTGGCTACAACAGTGCCATGCGAACACCTGTTCTCACTTTCAGGTGACATTGTAAATAAGTAGTGGGCAGCATTATCTCCCATAAATGTAAACAAACTTGTTTGTCTTAGCGATTGACTGAACAAAAAGTATGACTGAGTGGACTTGTAAGCTCAAAAGTTTTACATTGTTTTGTTTTTAGTGCAGTTATGTAAAAAAAAAAAATAATTCTACATTTGTAAGTTGCACTTTCATGATAAAGAGATTGCACTAGAGTACTTGTATGAGTTGAATNGGAAAGCAGCTAGAGAGAAGGTTTTCTTTCCAAGATTTCCATCCCTCAGCTTCTGAACCTGCTCAACAGAATGCGTTGACTTTTTACTTGATTGATTTCATGAGTTGAGTGCCATAGGAAGAATAAAGTGGCAAACAGAATACATGCCAACTCTGTTAGTATGTACAGACAATGGGTTTAATGAAACTAGTGGCAAAACTTCCTGTGGCAGCTGACATCCAGCATGATAAAGGCCAAATTACTGAATGACTATTAAAGTTGAGAGCACAGTTAGCTGAAAATTTATCAGCTACTTAAGGCAATTCATGCATAAGTTAAATGCAAAAAATAATTATTTTGGATGCACAGGTAAAACAGAGTATAATTTGGCTTGCAGTTATTCTATTGCTGGTGATGCATGAGATAGAAACAAACTTGAAGGTCAGAGAGCAGCATGAGGTTGTTGAACTGGTGATTTATTTCTGAACTGAGCACACATGACATGGAAATCTGTGAGGCAATATGAATGTAAAGCTTCAACAGTTTTGAGCAGGGCTGTCAAACCATTAAAAAAATTAATCGCAATTAATCACAGTTTTAATTGCACTGTTAAACAACGGAATACCAGTTTAAATTAATTATAAATATTTTTGGATGTTTTCCTACACTTTCAAATATATTGATTTCAATTACAATGCCGAATACAAAGTGTAAAGTGCTCACTTTATATTATTATTTTTTATTACAAATATTTGCTCTGTAAAAAAAAGAAACAACAAGTCGAAGCATGAAGGAGCACAGAAACGTTTAATGTATCTGGCATGTAAATACCTTGCAATGCTGGCTACAACAGTGCCATGCGAACACCTGTTCTCACTTTCAGGTGACATTGTAAATAAGTAGTGGGCAGCATTATCTCCCATAAATGTAAACAAACTTGTTTGTCTTAGCGATTGACTGAACAAAAAGTATGACTGAGTGGACTTGTAAGCTCAAAAGTTTTACATTGTTTTGTTTTTAGTGCAGTTATGTAAAAAAAAAAAATAATTCTACATTTGTAAGTTGCACTTTCATGATAAAGAGATTGCACTAGAGTACTTGTATGAGTTGAATTGAATTGAAAAATACTATTTCTTTTGTTTATCTTTTTTACAGTGCAAATATTTGTAATAAAAATAATACAAAGCGAGCACTGTACACTTTGTATTCTGTGTTGTAATTGAAATAAATACATTTGAAAAGGTAGAACATCCAAAAATATTTATAATTATTTTAAATTGGTATTCTATTATTAACAGTGCGATTAAAACTGCGATAAATTTTTATAATCAAGTTAATTTGTTTTGAGTTAATCGCTTGAGTTAACTGCAATTAATTGACAGCCCTATTTTTGAGTCATTTTCCAGGGTAGAACCACACTTAAACAATATGCCCACTGCAGTCTTTACGCAAGTGGGTCTTTGTCAGGCTAGCTGGAAGAAAAGGGTTCCCTGACAGCAGGTGGGGAAGAGGAATATTTATAGGGATGTACAGGAAGCGGTTTGGACCAGGTCAGGACAAGGTCATTGCATTTGCCCTTCCTGCTAACCAGAAGAGAGGCAGGTATTTATATTCTATGCAGCCACAGAGAGGCCCACTTTACCTCGATAAGGCTGTCTGTTGGCAAAATGTGATATCAAGTCAGTTTTTCTATTACTGCCAATTCATCCTTCCAATTTTAGCCTGTTGGGTTTCTGTTTTGAGAGCCAGTTTTATTTCGAAAAGTCACTTCCAATGGGATTATTCATCTCCAGCTCACTATTTGAAAAATTCAGTACAACACAGAAATTGGCAGTGGTGCAGGAGTCAGTATGGAAGGGACATGGTTATTGGATGAATTGGATTCGAAAATGATTTGAAGGAAAACATCACTTATGGGAGCTGAATAAGGTGGGTTTGGGGCTCCTATGTTTTCTCAGCAGGCAGCCAACCCCCTCCTTCTCTTGGCCTCTTAAGGGAGCCGAGGAAGGCGGTTTGGGGCGCCTATGTCTGGATCAGCAGGGACCCCTGCTCCCTGCACCATACAGTTTGTTGCCGGGTACGCCTAGATATTATATGTGAATAAAATTGCAGCCTAACTAAACTGCATCCACAGCTTCCTGACTTTCTTCCGACGTGGCTGGACCATGTCAGCTCAATCCATAATTCTTTTACAAAAAATTATAAAGTAGCAGTTCAAATAAATGTGACATAATATACCTTTTAGAACATTTCATATAAAAACAGTAATTGCTGTAAACAAATGTACTATTTTCAGCTAAACTAGTACAGTAAGTTCACATTCCTATTCAAAAGGACACATTCAGTAAATAGTGCAAGATCTTCCTTGTTCGTTTCTCAATGACACTTGCTGTTTTGCCTCTCAAAAGATCACCAAAACAAAGAATACCACTGTTCAGCTCAAGCTGGGAAACCTACTGATTGTTTAACCTTTGGCCCAGTTAGACTTAGTATGCAGTCTAGGAGTGTGCTCAGCGCTTGCTCACAGGTCACACTGCGCTCTTCTCTTAATTCAAGGAGTTGAGATTCTAATGTTTAAATTCAGGAAAAACCATTAAGAGACGTCATAACTGAAGTCTACAGAATTGTCTGACTTGTAAATGATGTATCAAAAGGTTCATTATTTATCATTTTTGTATAGTTTCATAGAGATGGATGGCTCTTCACTGGACAAATAGAGATTCTCTACAAGAGTTTACAATCTAAGGGCCTGAAGCCCATTGAACTAAATGACCCCATTGACTCAATTAACTTTGATCAGAGCCTAACTTAAGATCATTAGGTCATGTTCATAATTCTAGTGACCAAAGCCAACAGTATCTGAAATATTATTTAATATTTATATAATCAAAGCATTGAGAAGCCCTATTAGGATTGCCACAACACTGTGCAGGCACTATACAAACACACACCGTGCAAGCCATAGTTCTTGTTTCAAATACATCTTACAATCTTAGAAATATCAAAGCAAGTTTTAGAAAGATACAATATTTATAAAAGTCTATATCTGCAAGACTGAACTTCCCAATCTGCATAAAAAGAACAATAAAGCTATTCAGAAAAAAGTGACTGCTGCCTTTCATGAAGCCGGCTTCACAGACAGAAGAGGTTTATCTAACAAAATCCAAGTGTACTGGATCCATAAATTAATCTGCTATCCCACAGTGATTATTACTGGAATACAGTCTATTTCTATCAGGGTAGTATCTATCATAGCATTTGCATCAGATCTTCAGTAGATTTTAGATGGCTTTAACTATAAGATTTGAGTCAGTTCCATTTATTCATATAAGCCTTAACAAAATACATTGGTTTCATGAGCAAGGATTACAATTTCTAATATGGGGGAGTAAAAACATTGTAATGGTGTCAATATATAGTGGAGCACAACCAAAACCAGGAGTAACCTCTGTTTGCAACATGTTGAAGATTCAAATGTGCAGTGCCTGGTGACTTTCAGTTTCCAACTTCAACTTCCTGGAAAGCAAACTCATTTTTTTTAAACGACAAACATAAAATTGTCTAAGCCTAGATTTCGAAACTAGGAAATCCCATGTACGTTTTCAATACTGGCTCCCTCTAGCAAGACACTTATCCTCTTTGTGTCTTGGTTTCACCCTCTGTAAAATGGAGATACTATCATTTTTCAATTCTTCACATCATAAATATGACAATCTTTCCCTTTGGGAGGAATTTTAAGACTTTATGAAGTACAAACTTGAAAAAATTGCCATCTATTAGCCAGAGGGCAGTATGAACATTGTGGATTAATCATATGAGGTTACCCAGGGTAATGCCTGTACTAGTTGGCATATTAGGGGTTAAGAGCTCAATGCAAAATTCCTTCTACTTAAAGAAAACATTAGAATATCTACAAAATAGAAAGGTAAACTGATGTTTAATCTATATCGGAATAAGTTTCCAGTGCAGTCACCACTATTTGACTTTCCACGTCCCCTTATATTATCTAAGGAATTATATAGAACTATCTAAAGAATATCTAAACGCTCCACAGAGAGGCTAAGACTGGCCACATAAGGAGACAGAAAAATAATTGGAAACCATTTGCCATAAAAACAAAAGGCTGGACATTAACCAGACTTTGCCATATTAAAGAAATAAACCAATTAGAATAAACTGGGTAACATGGGAGGAAAAGACGACTTTCAGACATTTATTTTGGTATTCTCCCAAAACAAAAGAATATTGGGAAGAAATCAGATGATCTTAAACACAAATGTAAACAATTACTTTCAAGAGGATCTCAAGATCTTTATTATTCAAGAGCTGAAAGATATTAAAGACTTAAATTACTGCCAGAGTAATTATTTTGTTAATAAACATAATTTTACATCCCTGGCAAGTAAGTTGAACATCAAGGATTGGGCACAATAAAAAACATGATGTACAAATCTCTGCCGTCAGCCTTACAAAAACAGTTCACATACAAGTGATGGCTCTAGAGACATGGAACCACTGCTTTTCAGCAGAGTCATTGGGAGAGAGCAAGTTATCCATTAGCACCTGAGACATAACCATTGATCAATGGCAGAAAGCACTTTAGATCCCACCTGAGGTAACTGTTGTGTTTCTGAAAGTACATAATAGGACAACGGCTGCCTCTCTTTTTCAGTATTAGGGGAATCACTTGAATAGGAAGGAATCTTTTTTCTGTTCAAAGCATTTCTTCTACAATTCCAATCTTTAATACGGAAGCTATCTCTGCTCAAGGACAGTATCATGAAAAGAATAATTGGAAAGAGATGGGAAAAGGGTCAGGAGGCAGCATGGAATGCTATTTTAGTTCAATAATCTCTAGCAGCCAGTGATTCAGTAATCTTTTCCAAGCACTGGTCCTGAATCAGTAATTGTAAAGAAAATAATCCTGTCTCTAAGATGTATGCATGCTAGTCAGTTTAGTTGGTCCTCAAGAGCAATGTCAGTCAAAGGACTTACTTGCAAAATATGTGACCTTAAACTACTTTGGAATCATGTGGCACCATTCTATTTATCAAACACTGTACCTCAGGGCACATACTATTTCTAATCTTGAGCTCTCCTATGGCAAGAACAAGGCTATTCCCAATGCAACTCACTTCAGTAAACACTAGAAAAGTTTGAAAGAAAGCTGTACTTCTCAAAGCCTACAATTAAGAGCTTTCAGATAGAAGCATCACTAGAAACACGCAATTTATTCTGCAGTGAAGTCACTAATATTTTTACTGAATTAAATCCTTGTTATCAGGCCTGGCCATTGCTTAGACTAAAAAGATTCTTTACAAATATTGGGTAAGTTAGATGTTGGAAAATGCATCTGTCCATAAATGTAAATATAAAGCTGAGTATAACTAACTCGGCTTCCATAATCACAGAAAGAGAGTGCCAGTAAAGGAAGGCTCCAAAACTAAATTCTACTATTAACTAATTAAGACTGAAAAACACATGTGGCCAGTTCCAAACAATAAACAAGAGGGGGGAAAAATGTATAAAAACCAAAAACATAAGGGGACTAAAACTAGCTGTCAAAGCTTGCAGATGTAATAGACACTATAATGAAAACAAAAAAAATCTAGTCAGCAGATGCCAGAAAGGATTCTATATGAATTAAGAGGAGGAAAATTAAAGGCAGGGAAGCATATGAAAATGTTTTTGACCTATATTTTAAATAGCCATCTTTTATCAGTTTTCAAGATGATATATAAGGAACTTAGAAAAATTTGTGCAGGAAGAAGAGAAATTATTAACATTACTAATTAAAGAGACCCAAACTACAGAAATGACAATAGTATGAGACAAAACTAAACATGCTCTATTATCAAATTTGCCTTAAAATACACCAGACTTTTAAAAGCTACAGACAAACACAAACTGAAAATCTGCAATGAATATAGAAATGTGCTAGAAGGAAAAACGAGGAAACTACTGTCTAGTCAGTCTGATGTCTAACCTAAGCAAAATATTCACGACATTTACTAGTAAAAGAGTAGATACATTAACATTTAAAGAATGGTGTATGAGAGTCCAATACCACATTGTCTATGAAAAATCAGCCAAAACAAATCAAATAGTCTTCTTGGAAGCAATTTCTAATTCAGCAAATACAGCAGATATAGTACAGTGGACAGCAACAAAACATTCAGTATAGGACTGCACAAACTTAATGAATTGGTTAATTAGCAGTGTTGGCTGACAAAGAGAGAACTGATAGTATTAATTGTTAAGAACTTCAAGAGGGATCAGTGAGTTTAAAAATAGCTTAGATAACATTAATGAGAATGATACAGGGAATATACCCAAAAAATACAAGCTGCAAACTGAATGACAGATGTGGACTTTTGGCTCTGAGAGACAGTGATGTCTCAGCCATCAAAATGACCTATGGTACTAAATGCCTTATGTTTCTAGAATCCTTTATACAGCGTATTGCACTTTCCACAAACAATTAAATAAGTCATTAAATCCCAAGAACACACACAAGTGCAAACAAACTGAGGTTTGCCTGCATGTACTGACCTAATGTTGAAACTACTTTCTTTCATGTTAGGCGGGCATTACCGAACACTAACCATGGTCTAGTTATTTTACATACAACATAATGACATCAAGGTCCATAGCCACATATGAAGGGTGACTTGCCATAGGGTGCAGTACAGTTAAGTTTTAACAGCCTACGTCAGAGGGTAGGATCAAGTTGTTTGTGTTTATCATCAGAAAAGAATGGGAGATAGGCTTAGTAAATGGTAAGTAAGCTGACATGTGGAAGGATTTGGCTAGGGATGTGTCATGGGGGTATGCATCTTCATTTCCTACCTCTCATCATAATACTAAATAAATGTATGGTTGAGTAAACTAATTACGTTCCTGTTAAGAGGGTGTGTTTAAATTGTTATATTTTTTAATTACAATGTACTTTGAACATTTTTGTGAATCAATATACTTTTTAATTATGATGGAGTTTGAACATATTTGTTCACTTTAAAATTTAGTCACTGTAACATACATATCACTGAAAAAAGGAGGGGAGTTTGAACATAAATAGGAGTTAACTTAAAGTGATCATGTGTCGGAATGTTGGCACTAGGCTTATTGTGTAAAAATTTTTAAAAGGGACTATGTGACTTTCAATGATGTAAGTCAGTTAGGTGCTTTTAAAAACTGAACCTACCATTCTTCAAGGGCATTATGGGGGGTCGGGAATCCTGAAATTATGACCCTCTGAGCTTACTTATTTGACTTGTTGTGTTTGCTTAACTATTTTTATTTAAATATAAATCAAAAGTCTCAACACAATAAAGATTGATTTAAAAGGACTTCTCTGGAATCTCAGGACATGAGGACTATTCCATTATTTAGTGAGCATTTTGCATGGGAAATATCAAACACTAAAAAAAAGCACAACTATTTTATAAAGGCATTATTACTGCAAATGTGAGAGTCTCTTAAATGTCATGATAGGTATTGGAATTATGCCAAGTCTCCAAAAGTGAGGTACTCCACAAAATATTTATGGAAGGCTGTTCTTCCAAAAGTTAGCAATATAGTAATTCTTGAATCTGAATGTAATAGTCTAAAAGAAGTACAGTGTTCCGTAGAATGGTCTGAACTATTTTATAGAAGTAGAAATAATGGCTGGAAGCAATGCAATTTTCTCGTTCTTCATAAATTGTGTTAGAATACATATTTTCCACTTCATTTTATATCGCAAAAAAAAAAAAATTGAACTTGTTTTATTCTGTAAAGATCAGTTGCAAGTTAATTCTGGAGGTGGCTTGCTATTATTCACCTTTTGGCCACTTCACAACTGAACAGGCTGGTATTTTACATCATGTGAACCTTTAACTAAGTAGTTCCCACAGAATTACAAATCATTTATGTAGCCTCATGTTTTATGTGGTCCAGGCCTTACTTTCCTTTCATTCTAAAATGGCTGGCAAAGAAGTTTTGCATATGCTGCCATCATGAAGAGGCTGTCAAATTGGTTAATACATTTAAGTTTCATTATTTAGAGGTTATTTTATCAGTTGCAATACATTTTCTGCTAAGTAATCAACCTCAGAACTTCTCTATTTTTAGAGCTAGAATCAAATTAAGACTAGAGCTGGTTGAAATGTTTTGGACTAATACTTTATTTCAAAAAAATGCAGTCTTGGGTTGACAAACTATTTGCAAATTTGATACGAATTTGCCAATAGTTTCAGCCAAAAAAAAAAAAGGGAGGTGGGGTGGGAGGGGGCACTACATTCACAAATGACTTCGGCACCATTAGGCACTGTTTACAATATGAACAGAGGAATCCTTATACCCACTAGCTTAGTGGTTAAGGCACTCACCTGTGATGCGAGACCCAGGTTCAAATCCCCACTCTGGAGCACAGACTTGAACCTAGGTCTTCCTACCTCCCATTTGAGTGTTCTAACCATCAGGCTATAGAGTCATTCTCAGGCTATATCTACACTTAAAGCCACAGTAGCACTTCAGTGTAGACACTCACTGCAGAGACAGAAAGGGTAGCAGAGGCAGTAGCTAGGTTGAACGGGGGTTAGGGCTGCATAGCTGTCTCTCTCAGGGGCATGGATTTCGCAGTGTAGACCAGCTCTCATTCTCTCTCACTGGCCCAATGACTATTCAAGTATTTGAATAGTATACAAAGTGGAACAGTTTCTGCAGGAGAGATTGAGGGAGACACCCCAGAACACCCTAGAGTGGTCAGGGCACTCACCTGGGAGGAGACGATATGGGTTCAAGTCCCTGCTCCAAAGCCACCGCAACCAATTCTGTGAATCTGACCCTTTGCTTTCATTAAAGAAGTATTAATTACCCAAAATTGAAATGACACTTTTGTTGACCCAAAACCAAATTTTTATACTATCTTGATTTGTTGAATTGTTTTTTTTTAAATCAGTTTTGGTTAAACCTAAACAGGATTTTTATTTCTCACATCCAGCATACCAAAAAAAAGCAATTATTCACACAGCCCTAATTAAGACACCCATGCTCAACAATATACTTTCTTTCCTTTGACTCTGCCATTTATTATTACATGCAGACAAAAACACCTGTTAGGGATGGTCTAGGTATACTTAATCCTGTGTCAGGATGAGGGAACGGATTGGATGATCTTTTGAGGTCCCTCCCAACCCTACATGTCTATGATTCTGCGATTCTCAATCAAGATGAAACATGTAACCAACCAAAATGTAAAGGGCTAGCAAGTCATTGTTTGAGGTGGTTTATAAGATTACAGCATGGCTGGATCAGATACTTTGACTTTTAAAATCCAAGTACAGCTGCCATTTTTGAATGCAAATGACATTTCTTCAATCAGTTTTACTGTTCTCCACATGGAACTATTCAGAGGCTATTCAAAACTTGCATTTAAGTTTTTCCTCGTCTTTCTTAATAGTTGATTCTAAAAGGTCCTTTCTTTTCTCAACCATATCTTTATGCACCTAACTTCCAAAAGATGTTATTTTGAACACTGTTGAAAGAAGTTAGATCCTATACCATAATTCTTTCACACAATATTAAAAAGTAATTCTTCTCACTCTTAAGTGATTGCTTCTCCAACTATATGTGCTGACCCAATTGTTCTCCATCTCTAGTTACTATTAAATAAAGTAAAAATTTTCATCAGTACTTCATAAAACATGTAATAAAATGAGAAGAATTAATCTGTGTACAGAGTTCTCTAGTGAACATTATCAATATGACAGTTCCATCACAGTGCCATATTAAACCAACATATCACAAAACATCCCAAGAGAGGTGGCATGCTATATGGGTCCTAATACAGAGTTTTAATCTTTAAGATTTTTAAATAATAAGAGTTTTGTCTTTAAGGTTTTTAAGGTCAGGCTTGACAAAGCCCTGGCTGTGATGATTTAGTTGGGATTAGGTCCTGCTTTGAGCAGGGGGTTGGACTAGATGACCTCCTGAGGTCCCTTCCAACCCTGATATTCTATGATTCTATGATTCTAGATAAGCTACAACTTTAGCAGAAAACAGAAATAGTGCAAATAAAACATCCTCTGGGTCAAACTGCTGTGTAGCTCGCTGCAGAAAAGGATATCCTGTTAAGACCAAGCTAAAATGTTTAAATACAATACAGATGTTGAAGAGAACACTTAAGTACTTTATATAATACATTTAAATTATCCTGTGGGAGGCAAAAGGCCAAATCTATCAAATGTAATAATTGAAATGACAGTCATTTCCAAGTTTTGTTCAATGACCACCCTCCCGGAGACAGGCTTATTTTCTTCAGACTAATACAATGCTTGCAGAGGCTGAAAGATTCTCTGTTTAGTCTCAAGCCAATTTTTTGCATATTTAAATAAAGAAAATAACTGTACTTTACTAATACAGCCTCGTTCAACCATTAAGTTTAAAAGTTATTAGTTCAGTAGTTTCATTTTCTATTTTTATGACATGAACATATACATACTAAAACTAGCCTTACACGGATCATGGAAATTTGTTAGACCAAGTACAGTATCTACTTACACACTTATGTATGTGACAATGATGATTCTGTTTGGCCAGACATCCGGGCCAGGATTGCCCAGTAGCATGAGGGAGAGACCGAGCGCATGGGCGCGCGCATGTGGAACTTCTAGATGCCCTCCTTCCTACAGTGTGCATGAAGGGGTGAGACCAGTCTGCAGGCCAATTCCATTGGCAAAAGAGCTGGGAGAAGTCAAAAGAGCTGGGAGAAGCCACTTGCCTCATTTTTTGGTGCCTTTGTACCTGAGTCATAGCCTGCAGCGGTCTACCTGTTCCTCCACAGGGTAGGAGCCCCGTAAAACGGCAACATCTCTTCTTTTTTGCCTTCTCTTTGCTAGTAAATTGTGTCCTCATAAAGGGGGATAGGAGTGCTCCCTTTCATTCATTCCAAAAAACAAGCAGACAGAACAGAGGAGTCCTGTTGTGGCAGGCAGCATAGAGGCTCCCTACATTTACAGTACTTTAAACCCCTTCTGGGAAGTTTTTCTGACAAAGTGGGATTAGTGTAAGGAGCTGCATGCTGCTGTGACTGTGCACTGTGGGGAGACAGAAAAGAAATTAAAAAGCTTAAGCACTAACATGACAGGAGAAATCCAGCAGAGGGCATCAAAACTCTTCATGATTCTGATTGGCCAGCTTCTGCCCGCTGATCTGCAAGTCCTAAAGACAGACCTATCTGTAGTGAACCTTTGTCGGGGAATGCAGAAAAAATTTACTTATCCTGGGCAAGCAAAATTTTGCAAAGATATTCCAAGCAAGAATGGAATTTAATTGAAATAGCACCAATTCCACCTTTCCACAGCTTCACACCCCAATCTCTACCACACACTTCACAGCAATATACGTCTAGTTACCATGAACAATTTTGATTTTTGAATTTAACATTTTTTAACTGTGACAGCAATTTTTTGACATTCCAGTTGAGTTGGTACTAAAATTTAACACATTTTGAAGAATCTGTAAACCCAATGATCTGCTAACCAACGTAAGTGGTAAATCACTGTTACACAAATTACTACAACCAAGACTCAACATTTCTGTTCATGTCATGAAATGGTCTATTCTGATCTAATATTTCAGTTTCAATTAATTAACTGTCTGTTTGATTGGTCTTACAATAAAACCATTGACCATTCTCAAAACAGGTGGAACTGTATCATGAAATGGATCAATGGTCAAATTAGTGCAACTGTACCTTTTGTGATTTCCTGTCCAGACAGGAGAACCATTGTAGACTGTACCAGTTCAGCCAGACTTGGCAGGAGATGATACTCCAGGGGTTGCAGCAACCAATTGGTGTAGTTAACACTCATAAAAGACATGGCAGGATGTTGTTCAGGTGTTTCAAGTTCTAAATGTTCCAATCAATTTTTTGTTTTGTTTTGCAATGATTTTTCTCCTTATGTACACAGGTCCAGAGACCCACAGAACTGATGTGTTGTAATAAGTTCAAACCCATTTTAAGTCCATTAATACCATACATCCTCCTTAAGATCCCTTTTTATAGGCCATGGTTAGGAGAAATAATATGAACACCACTGATGATACTGTAAAAGGTTTGTACTGAAAAGATCACTAGCGCATGTAACATTCAAACCACCTTTTAAATCATTTAAAAATCTGTCAAGGATATTTACATTACTGATGCCAGTATTCAACTAGGCAGGTCAAAGGGTTCATTGGCTCTGAAGTTTATTTCCTGTTTTTTAAAATCAGTAGAGGGGATTTTAGAGCAGTGGTTCTCAAACTTTTGTACTGGTGACCCCTTTCACATAGCAAGCCTCTGATTGCGCCCTCCCCCCCCCCTTATAAATTAAAAACACCATTTTATATATTTAACGCCATTATAAATGCTGGAGGCAAAGCGGGGCTTGGGGTGGAGGCTGACAGCTTGCGACCCCCCATGTAATATCCTTGAGACCTCCTGAGGAGTCCCAACCCCCAGTTTGAGAACCACTGTTTTAGAGTCTGGATTCTCCGTAACTCCTGTAGCCAGATCCTTACCACAGGGGATCCCACCTCCTCAAATTAGTCACTCTAATATTAGCTCAGGTTGCAAGAAGGAGGTAAAAAGCAAGGTGTATCTTTGGAATGAAACTATTTATTTTGTACTTTTAAAAAGAAGTTGGTTTTAAGTACAGGGTAGTCCTTCAACACTCCTCTCTCATAGAACCCATGGCTACATATATCATGCAGTTTATTTAAAATCATACAGTAATCCTTTGGAGAAGATATCTTACACCTCCACCAAAAATCCCCAAACATTCTTTTAACTTTCCTCAAAACAATCACCAGATATTTCAGACTTGTAAGTCCTTCCATCGCAAACAGTCTGAGTGGACAGGTTAACAGTGTACACCATAAACTTAAATATTTGAACTATGTAAAAGTTTAGGTAAAGGTTGAACAACTTGCAAATCTCCTTTTACAACATCTGTAGTCAAAGAAACCCTGGGGTTTTCTCTTAATAATGAACCCCCCCCCGTTTCTCTCAGACATTACTGAACAGGCAGTTGCAATTACTGCAGATGTACTGGAGCTTGTGTTTGCATCAAGTACCAATGGTAATGAGCTCTACACCCCAGGATAAAAGACCTGTTAGGTGCCAAAACATTCACTGAGAAAAAATCTGTTTGAAAATATTTTTCTTCTAAAGTTGCAAAGTCAGCTAAACTCATGTGAGCTGCCAAGAGAATCTAGGTTCAGTTTAGTCAGTCTTTAGTCACATAAATACATTTCTTCCTGTACAGTTAAAAAAAAAAAAAAACTTACAATAAGCACATCTCAAATAAAATTACTACACAGTAATTACACTGGTAAAAACAGCTTAAAGAGGAAGAAAGTTTGTGTTCAAATTTTCATAATGAAAATTATTTAGCCTCCTTTGTAACAAACTTACAAATCTGATCATAGGAAGTGTATGCATATTCACATATGAAACTACATTTAAAGACTCAGAGTTGTGACACAAACTGAGAAAAGCAAGGAAATGCACATTTACGAGGGATGTGTACCATATGTTCTCTAACACTCCGGCACAATAGGGCACATAAAGGAAGCTGTTTAAAAGTGGTGCCCTTACTGGATAGGTATTGGAAGACATATGGTACACTTCCCCTCAACTGTGTATTTCCTTGCCCTTCTCGGTTTGTGTCACAACCTTAACAGCCTTGCAGTGTAGCTTGTGTGTGAACTTTTTCTCATATTGTTCAAAAATAAAACCCAAGCAAATCTTTCAGAATTCTTTGCATTGAGACTGGATTGGCTCTGAAAGAGAAAGCGGAGCAATTAAACCAAAGCAGCTTTGAGATGTTTCAACAGTTTTTTGGTTAAATCTTTCAAAAAGATTCTCTTACTATTTATGCTTTCAAAAACTAACACTGTTCTCACACAGCAAAAAAAGCAAATTCCCTGATCTACACTCTCAAATTGGGTCAAAGAAAAAAAATAGTGATTTAGCTGGTTCTGAAATAGTCCAACAAAATATTTACATCCTTTCAAGAGAACACCTGTCAAGTTTCAGAATTAGTTTCTTGTTGTTAAACCAACATTAGCCTTTGTCTTTTAAAATGTATGAAAAACCTAAATACAATATATATACTTTTTTCATTTTACCAAACATTCAGTTTACTCATGCATCAATGGAATGGCAAGAAACCTCACAAAATTTCAACAGGGAAATCTGAGGTCATGGTTAAAAGGTAAAATAATTTAAAAGCCACTACTTGTAGCATGTACGATGCTTTATTTTAAGATAAAGAAGAATTTTTAGCAAAGGACCGAAACCAGCTACTTGAAAACAGCTTCGTATTTCACAGCTATTATTCTTGTATTGGTATAGAACAGAGATCGGCAACCTTTGGCACGCGGCCTACCAGGGTAAGCACCCTGGCGGGCCGGGCCGGTTTGTTTACCTGCCGCGTCCGCAGGTTCGGCCGTGGGATGTGCTGGCCGCCGCTTCCCACCGCCCCCATTGGCCTGGAGCAGCGAACCGCGGCCAGTGGGAGCTACGATCGGCCGAACCTGCGGACGTGGCAGGTAAACAAACTGGCCCACCCTGGCGGGCCGCGGGCCAAAGGTTGCCGATCCCTGGTATAGAAGATAGCCACTTCTCGGATGTTTCAGTGAAATAAATGGTCTTAAAAGCAATGGCAGTCTAAAAACAACAATTATTTCTCCTCCACTCTCCTGCTCCAATATCCAAGTTATTCCAACCAAACGTGCTTTCACTTTTCTCTACACTAGCACAGTTCCTTACTGTCTTTCTGGCTAAGGAGGGATCAACATGGATCCTGAAATCAGCTAAGAGTGGATGAAGCATGGGGATGAAGGGGAAATTGCTAGATGCAAGAACTCCCCCTTCCCCTTAAGGAGAAGTGTTTCCCACCTCTACCGCAATCCCAGAACAAGGGAGATAAGCTAGTTTTGAGCATTAGTACATTTCACTGTAATTATATTACCATTAAAAAAAGGTGGTAAGAGAAAGGACATCAAGAGATTTTACATTTAAAAAGAAAAAGAGTATTCTTGGCTACCCTCTACAGCACATGGTTTCTACACCCACAAAAATATCATTTGGCACTATGCCTATAGTACAGCTCTGGCTACCCCTGCCCTAACCCAACCCACTCCCACAAGGAGAGCATTCCAGGCAGGAAGGTTTAAACTAAATTATTAAATCCAGAACCATGTACAGCTAAACAGTAAGGTCCAAACTATACTATGAAAATTTCCCTCCACTTACTATCTCTCCCACCCTAGGCCTCATGTCAACAGAACTAATTGACCAGGAGGCTAAATTGAGCTCTTTTCAAAACTCCACCAGTGCAGTGACTATTTTAGGGAATAACAAAGTTTAACAATTTGAAATTGGTCACTCCTTCACTTGATAGTGCCTGGCACACACCAAGTTAGTCATTTCACTGGTAAACAAGACTGCTCAATTCTACCTACAAAACAGAGAAATCAGCCATTATCAGCTTTTGACCCATTCTAAAGTCGGCTTAAACTTTACTTAAAACATTTAAGATTATGCAATAGTTACATGTAACTGCAGCATCTCAGACTATAGCATGTTCCATTATTTTGTCAAAGGTACAATGTTCATTAATGTTGAGCTTTTTCTTACACTATTTTTGTATGCATTACCAACTTCCACAAGTAGGTAATATTCCTAAATGGAAAAGATAAATGCTAAAGATATAGTGAATCTGCAACTTTAAGGAGTACATCATATACCTACTAGTGCCAACTACTACTGTTTTATCCCCTCACAGTAATCTGGTGCAGATGAGCTTAGGGAACCACAAACAACTAACTCCCTTCCCATCACAAATATGTATATCCACTGTGTGGCAAAGGCTGTGAAAAGGATTTACGCATTGCCCCAAAAGTATGGTCAATATAACCAACTGGTCAGTGAAAGTGCTAACAAAGAATGGACTTCTTAGTCACTTCTTTACCCATAATTAAGACATTTCACTGATACTCCTATGCCATGATCAATTCAGAGAACATTACCTTTAACTAAACCATTCTACTACGACTGCATGGGGACTTCATTAATCCATATACCAAATATGTCAATGGAAGTGACCCTTAGTCTTCTATTTGCACTTTAATGCTTTCAAAAGACACAATGCAATGCAAATGAAATGTTCTGCACATTAAAATCCAAATTATACCACAGCATTACTCATATACAATACCACTAAATACAGGGTCAATCAATAAATTAAAGAGAAACGGAAGTCTAAAGTGAGATTTAAAAAGAGGCATTTATTCCTTACCTCACAACGGGCAAGAAAAAAGTAGATATTTTGAGATATAATTGCAAGCAGCACAATTCAAAGACCAGTTCACAAATATGGAAAGTCCCAGGAAGGAGAGAGAGGGAGGACAAGGTTGAAGATGGTGATTAGAGAGTAGGTGGAATTAAAAAAAGGTGAAGTTAGTCCATGAATAGTTCTGAAAACCAGGAAGCCATACAAAGGTGTATGGGATAGGTAGGCTTAGAAGGATTAAGTTTTCATCAGTAAATGTTGGGAAACGTTGCTTTCACCATACACACACAAACCGATGAAAAAATGTTTCCCTCAAAAACTGAAATTTACAGATAGGCAAAATAAGAAAAATGCTTCTTGAGAACTTGACGTTTGATTTAAGGATATTTACTTTGTATAGTGTGATATGTGATGTTGACAATTAGTGTTTTAATTGTTGTAAAGTTTTAACTTTTTGAATCCGAACTTCTACTGTCATAAAATAATTACTGTCGGACTCTGCTTTTGGCAGACCCTCTTCCCCGTAACTTCCCACAACTGTGAAAACTGAAAACGATAAAAACAGAAAAAATGCTTAAAAATAAACACAGATATCCATCAAAATTATAAAAAATAAAAACTGAATTCTGCGAAGACTAAGGCTAGGCAAAGGAAGATGGAGGAAATAATGTTCTGCTTCCAGCGAAAACAGTCTATATACAGAATTCTGAGTCAGCTGAACATTAGACAGATTTAAGATAATAAAATTTGCACTGTTGGGGTCATACATTTAAATTGTTATAATAATAGAAGTATCTTCTAAATTTGAATTCACATAACAGTACCTACTCATTAAATGGCAAAGGAAATATACAAAAGTTAACTAATTTTCAAATATTTTTCTCTTGACATTGTCAATGGTAATATTTCATACACGTTATCCACCACATTTTGTTACCTGTAAATTTTTTATACAATAATTATAATAAAGAATAACTGATTAAAAAGCCAAGGTAAAAAATCCCTCTAATTTATTCTATTGTGAAGGAAGTTAAAGATTATGACTGGTATTGTGCGTGAAGAGTTCTAGATTCTATTTCCAGTTCTCACACACACTGTGCATCTTTGGGTAAGTCATAATCTCTCTCTCTCTGCCTCATTTTCTCCATCTGAAAAAATGGGTGTAAAATTTACATACCTTGCATGGGGAGCTGAGACTTAATCTTTGTAAAGCAATTTATGATTCATGGCCAAAAGCACATGATAAATGTCACATACTTATAAGCACAATTGCTCACACTATTGAAACTCTCAATATCTAGGCCCAAAGGTCATGAGATATAAGCCGCATCATCACTGCTTTTTTCAGTCTAGATCAGGGGTCTCAAACTCAAATGACCACGAGGGCCACATGAGGACTAGTACATTGGGCCAAGGGCCGCATTTACTGACACCTCCCCCCGGCCGCCCTCGGCCCCGCCCCCACTCCACCCCTTCCATGAGGCCCCGCCCCTGCCCCGCCTCTTCCCACCCCTTCCCTGCCCCCATTCCAACCCCTTCCCCGAAATCCCCACCCCAACTCTGCCCCCTCCCTGCCCCCAGGGGGCGCAGGAGGGATGTGGGGTGTGGCGGGGGCTCAGGGCAGGGAGTTGGGGTGAGGGGTGCAGCAGGGGGCTCAGAGCAGGGGGTTGGGGTGTGGGGTGTGGTGGGGGTTCAGGGCAGGGGGTTGGGTGCAGGAGAGGTGCAGCAGGGGGTTCAGGGCAGGGGTGTGGGGTGTGGCGGGGGTTCAGGGCAGGGGGTTGAGGTGCAGGAGGGGTGCGGCGGGGGTTCAGGGCAGGGGGTTGAGGTGCAGGAGGGGTGCAGCGGGGGTTCAGGGCAGGGTGTTGGGGTGCAGGGTGTGGCGGGGGCTCAGGGCAGGGTGTCGGGGTGTGGGGTG
>QXTE01000147.1:1547701-1586283 GCA_003942145.1 Platysternon megacephalum
GTGGCTGTTGCTTCAGGCACCGCCCCCAGCAGCTCCCATTGGCCACAGTTCCCCATTCCCGGCCAATGGGAACTGCTGGGGGCGGTGCCTGAAGCAACAGCCACACACACCCCTGCGCCCCTCCTTCCCCAGGTTCCAGCCGATTCCCGGCGCGGGGGCAGGGCAGGCAGGCAGCCGCACTAGGTAAACGTTGGGGGAGGGCGTGGGGACCGTGAGGAGGTCGCGGGCCGCATGCAATAACCCTGCAGGCTGCATGCGGCCCGCGTGCCGCGTGTTTGAGACCCCTGGTCTAGATAAAACTTTACATTTTAAAGTAGTATTTTGAGATTTTTTTCATAATGTATCAAAGGAAAGTTACTATAAATATAAAATAAGAACTAATGAGTGCAGAAGTCAACTAAAAGGAAAGCAATTAAGAACTGTCCCTGCCAAGTAATATTTTTTCAAAAATATGCTATATTCATTTTTTCTTAATCATGGATAATGTCTTATTTTTGATTGGTCACACAATATTAAGTAATGTAATCCTAAAAGACATGAGTACATTTATATTTATGTGCAACATAATCTTGCCATTTATTATTTTTTATTGTATCTGGGTCTGTATGCTCAATTACTCTTCACCAATGGAAAGTTAATTTCTAAACTAAATGTGGGCTTCATAGAAAGATCTGAAAGATTACATGAAAAC
The DNA here is from genome assembly GCA_003942145.1 of Platysternon megacephalum. Taxonomy (NCBI): domain Eukaryota; kingdom Metazoa; phylum Chordata; order Testudines; family Platysternidae; genus Platysternon; species Platysternon megacephalum. Next base: position 1,548,393 of record QXTE01000147.1, read on the forward strand.
CTTTTCAGTTAGAATGCTTACATCAACTCTTAAGACAGCAACCTATAAATTAAGTAGCTTGTCTAATTGCCCCATGATGGCATCCAAAGATTCTAGCCTCCCCCACCCTCATACACCAAGATGCAATTCCAGTTGGCCGCACTTTCAACACAGGCCATTATTCAAAAGAGTCCGCCCTAATGTTAAAATGAGGTACCAAAGGTCAGGCTCCTAATAATAAAACAAAGACCAAGGTTCTCACACTCACATAAATTCCTAAATCTAGAGGCCACATCAAGAAGCGCATATCGAAAAACGTAGGAAACTTCATCAATAAGTAATGGAGGAAAGAATCAATCAAATCAATGTTGAACTTTCAGATTCTATATCCCCCAGATTCTAAGCCTGAATATGATCAGAATGAACCGTTTCACCCACTTTGATTTGAAACACATTTCTAACTCAGAAATATAACCTAAAAAAATGGAATTTCAGTCTACTGTCAGAGCATAACAGCACATGTAAAAATCAATTTCCAATCATTCTGGAGGGGACAGAAAAAGTGTTCAAAAGCACAGGCTAAAAATCCATATATGCTTGATGATTAATAAGTATAATTTTCAATTCAGAAATCATTGCTTTACCACTTTTTCAAAAGAACCTAACCATCCCTTGCTGCAGCTTAAGACCATTCTTGTCCTACCATTAATGGACATGGAGAACAACTGATCACTGTCCTCTTTATAACAGCACTTAGATTTGAAGGCTTATCAGATCCTCCCTTAGACTTCTTTTCGCAAAACTAAACATGCCCAATTTTTTTAACCTTTCCTCATAAGTCAGGTTTTCCAAACCTCTTATTTTTATTGCTCTTCTCTGGACTCTCTCCAATTTATCCACATCTTTCTTACCGTGTGGTGCCCAGAACTGGAGACGGTACTCCAGCTGTGGCCTCACCAGTGCTGAGCAGAGCAGGACAATTACCTCCCAATTGTTTTACATACATTCCTGTTAATACAACCCTGAAGGATATTAGCCTTTCTGGTAACTGCAACACATTGCTGGTTTATATTCAATATGTTTATATTCACTATAATCCCCAGATCCTTTTCAGCAGTTTTACCACCTAGCCAGTTATTCCCCATTTTGTAGTTGTACATTTGATTTTTTTATTTTATTATTTTGCATTTTCCTTTACTGCATTTCATCTTGTTGATTTCACAACAATTCTACAATTTGTCAGGGTCCTTTTGAATTCTTGTCCTGTCCTCCAAAGTGCTTGCAACCCCTCCCAACTTAGTGTTATCTGCAAATTTTATAAGCGTACCCTCTCCTCCATAATCCAAATAATTAATGAAAATACTGAATAGTATCAGACCCAGGACAGAGCCTCACAGGACCCCACTAGATACATCCTCCCAGGTTGACATTGATAACTTGTGAGTAGTCTTTCAACCAGTTTTGCACTCCACCTTATTATAATTTCATGTAGAGTGCATTTTTGTAGTTTGCTTATGGAATGTCACGTGGGTCTGTGTCAAAAGCCTTAGGCCTGGTCCACACTAGGGGCGGGGATCGAAATAAGATACGCGACTTCAGCTATGAGAATAGCGTAGCTGAAGTCGAAGTATCTTATTTCGAATTACCTGCACTTACTTCGCGTCCTCGCAACGCGGGATCGACGGCCGCGGCTCCCCCGTCGACTCCGCTACCTCTGCTCACCCTGCTGGAGTTCCAGAGTCAATGGGAGCGCGTTCGGGGATCAATCTATCGCGTCCAGACGAGACGCGACAGATCGATCCCCGATAATTCGATTGCTACCCGCCGATCCGGGCGGGTAGTCTGGACGTACCCTTACTAAAAATCACAATGTATCACGTCTAGAGCTTCCCCACTATTCACAGTAACCCTGTCAAAGAAAAAATCATTAACCTTAAGAAACTAACAGATGTTTGGAAAGGTTAATAATTTTTCAGAATGGACACATCAAGGCCTTTTACTTCCCCTCTTGTTAACTAATGGTAGTTATCAATTCTCTGCTTTCTTCCAGATGTGTTCGATGGTTTGAATTCTCTGGAGAACACCAAACACCATAAGACATCTGTGTTCCTGCTTAATGGTATTTTTTTTTAACTTTAGTTCTGAATTATCTTTCATTGTAGCAACATTTAATTTAATAATTTTACTTTCTTTCCTGCATGAAATAGTTTTTTAAAGAGGAAAGCAAGTAAAATTATATATATTTATAAAATTATACACACACACAGACACACACAACCAAATAAACAAACAAAACTAGTTTACTCCTTACCAATACCACTGATCTACAAAAAGATGCAAGGAATAGATCAGCCAGTCTCCTAACACAACTTTCACAATAAAAATCCACAATCATCCAACTGTATTGCACTGTATTAGCAACATATACTATTATTTGTATACACAGAACTGCAACATTTATCTTAAATCTATTTTACACCAGATTGTTGGATAATAACTAAAAAAAAGACTAAGGTTCCCAGACCTGATGAAGAACTCTGTGTAAGCTCAAAAGCTTGTCTGTCTCATCAACAGAAATTGGTCCAATAAAAGATATTATCTCACCCATCTCGAGTCTCTAATATCCTGGAACCAACATGGCTACAACACTGCATAAAGAAAGGACTTTAAGGTAGCCACTCAGTCCCATCACCACAAGTGGTCATTAGTGTATAGCAGTAATTAAATGCCATTGTGTTGAAACACAATACAAAAAAGTGAAATGTGAATCAAGCCTAACTACTTACATGTAATTCTAATTGATGCAGAAGGATGTGATTCCTCTCTCTCCTCTACCCTCACCAAAAAAAAAGAAGTAATCATAAATGTCAAGTCAAGGGTTCTGAGCCTTTCCTTCCAGAGAACACAGAGGAGGATTACAGGTTCATAAATGAAAGTTCAAGGAAAGCCTGTAGCACAGTGCTTCTTGATTTCACACCATGCCATTATATTCCCTGGAAGCAGTTCTGTTATCCACAGCTGTTATTGAGAAGAATTGAGAAAACAATTTTTTTTTCTGAGTGGCATTTTTATTTTAACCAAATATTTTCAATGTTGCTGATTTTGCTGTTTTTAAATATAGAAAGAAAATAATGAAATACCACCTATAAGATATAATAATTATTAAGAAAAGCTGGGGAAAAAAGGGGCTGTAAATACCAAAGGTATATTTAACCATTAGGGAAATCTTACCATCAAGGCCTGCCTGCATTCCTCTGTTACAGCAAAAAGGAAATGAAGCTGAGAGGATTTTTTGCCTTAAACAGTATTTTTAAACATGAAATTCACAGAATATTCTACACTGTGTATATCTTTCACTAGAGAATGTTAATACAAAATGGTATATAGTAACTAGACAACAGTTCAGTCCTCCATTTAAAACTAATATAACCTGGCTGGCTACCAGCTACATCAAATCTCAATGAAATAGTGTACCTTTAATTTTTCCACTTAAAGTTGAAAATATTTTGTCACTGTTCTGATTTAACAGAGAATACAGAACAGTAATAGCAACACTATATGCACTCTCCAAAGAAATGTGTGAAGCGCATAGGATTAACTTTTGTTGTGAAGCACTACAGAGGGAAACTTTCTTCAGTAACCTTTGTTACCCTCCTCTACTTCCTTGCTAAGAACTCAATTGTTTAATTAATTGTTTTACATAGGTGAAATGGACCATTAGAAAACATTAGACAACACTTAATTTATAATTTATACAGGGGAGAATGCAAATCATTTTGAGGTTTGGGTTTTTATTCCCACACCCCTAATTAATATTCATGAGGATAATTTCACAAAGGCAGTTATAAAACTATGTCAGAGGGGGTCTGAAAATATAGTTATGGTAGCACAGAAAGAGGAAATTCTTTTTTGCCTTGAAAGGGAGATTTAAACCCAATACAAACATTTACTGAATGATGGGTTTTATAATATTTTAATCAAGTTATTCATTACACAGAAATAACACTGTGGAAAACCAGATAATGTTACACAAAGGCTAAGTTCATTTGTTCTGGACAGGTGGCCAGTCTGCAACTCTGTGCTGGCATCCAAAGCCCGCCCACAATAGCACTAAAGACGATTATGCAAATACTCACTATTCCCTGCTATTTTCCCAGGAATGGGAGAAGGGCTCCGTGTGGAAGAAGCAATTGTTTCCCAGTCATGTGGAAAAACAAACCAAGCAGATTTCCCCCTGCCCAAAGGGGAGAAACAAGAGAGGGAATGTGCACAGGAGATAACTATATACACTCACACACTTACTTACCAGTCCAGTCTTCTGCTGCTGTGCTACATTTCAAGCATTTATCATCAGAGAAGGAATAATAAGAGAAGTGATGCCTGGTATTTCCATATAGGAGTGCTGATACTAGAGGTCAAGGGGAGTATTCCGACCCCAGGAAATGCATTGTTCATGCATAACTATTAAGCATTTTCCCCTTGCATTCCACTGAGGAATAAAACAAAACAGTGTAAAGACTGTAACCCCCCCTTCCTTTGTTGTACAACACTAAAATGTGAAAACTGTGTCTGTGAGACATTTTCTTGTACTGTATATGTAACATACATTAAACCTATGTAAAATGTGCACCTAAACAGCTCGAGTGGTCCTTATGCACCATATAAAATGCTTCAAAACCTTGTCCAAAATCTTTAAAGAAGGATTTTTCTCAAGTGATTTGAATGAAATACTTTCTACCTCACAAATGTCAATCATTCACCTACACATAAGAGGAAAGGATTTATCTATCACTCTGCTGATTATGGGAAGATTTCCTCTCACATGCTTCATCGGGACACAACTTTATACAAAGAGATGCAATTAAAGCAGCAGAGCGCAGCTTTATTAATTTTAAATAGACTAATGAGAGGGACTACCTCCCTCCCTCCCTCCCACAAGCCAACAGCAAATGACAGTCTGCCCCCTTCAGCATAACCCTCTTTAAATGAAGACAGTTCAGCCCAGCTACTCAATCCGCACCCCCAGGGGAAATAAGGGTACAGAAAAGGGATGCCTCAGTCTGGGTGAGACTTACAACCTTCCCATACTTCACAGGCTAATGGGGTCTATGCCAGCTGCCTCCGGCAAAAGTTTACCCCAGGAACTGGCCCACAAATCTCTCACTTGCACTGGATGCATCCCCCAAGTTGCAAAGGTAGTTACTCCATTTATTAGCCCGCTGTAAGTTTTCTTTTCTTTTTTCAATTGCTATCCCTTATCCTAACCAAAGAGGCCTGTGAGATGTCATGAAGGTGAAAAAAACCCAGACACCTTGTCAATCTTGCCCAGAGGCAAAAAAAAAACCCAACCCTTCCTCACCTCAAAAAAAGCAATCTAATCAGATTCATAGCAAGCCTGGAAACCCATCTCTGACAACAACAACAACCTGCAAGGCAGGAGTAGGCAGCAATTGAACACCCAGATGGTACCCTCAGGCCAAATGAAGCCAATTTGCTCCCTTGCCTCCTGCAAACCAGCCAATAGGTGGTGACAACCTGTAGAGATTCCCAAGTCAACAGATAAGTCCTGCATGTCTTCCGGGCTGGTAGGAGGCATTCAGATGTTGGAGGACATACCCTCTCCATATTGACAAGGGGCTGAAATTGGGCATCCCTCTCCCAGGCACATCAAGTACCCTGCTCCCTCAGAAATAATTTAATAAGTACCTTAATCACCACACCACAGTATTATACAAGTACATCCAAACTGTAATCTTTTCTTGCACAGTGAAATAATTCCATGTACCTCTAACTAGACACATATCATTAGTGACAAAGCATAAGACTAAACAGAGTCATAGAGTTTAAGGCCAGAAGGGACCACTAGATATCTAATCTGACCACCTATATACCACAGGCCTCCACCACCCAGCACCCTCACACCAAACCCAACAACTGAAATTAAACCAAAGAATTACTGCCATCAGGAGACCAGACTATTCTATGCCACAAGGAGAGAATAGGAGGGACAAAGACGCACCAATGCCCAAGGCCTCTGCTTTGGCAGAGAACTGATTAAGTGAGATATAGCCAGATAATCCTGGCACGTGACCTGCACTCACATGCTGCAGGGGAAGACAAAAACAACCCGAAGATTATTCAATCTGTCCTAGGGGCAAATTCCTTCCCAAACCCACCTACGGCAATCAGTTAGACCCTGAACATGTGAGCAAGAACCAGTCAGCCAAACACCTGAGAAAGAGAATGCTTAGTCCTGCCGCAGATCACTGGCCCGCCCCATTCATGCTTCAGAGGATGGAGACACCCTCCTCCCCGCCCCAAAAAAACACAAAAAACAGAATACATTTTGGGGGCATCCTTTCTGACTCCTGCAGGTGGCCAGCTGAAGCCTTGAAGCATGAGCTTTAAGGAACACAAGACAAACCAGAAGTGAGCCCCAGGTCTGCTAAACCCTACCCTTTACCATGATAAGGCAACCCCATCATATAATCACCCTCAAATTTGTCCAGGTCTCTCTCTCAACACTAATTAAGCTGTTTGCCTCCACAATGCCCACTGAGACACTGTTCCAGAATCTCACTCCTTTGGTGGTTAGAAGCCTTCTTCTAATTTCCAGCCTAAATTTGTTCATACCTAGTTTATATCTATTTGTTCTTGTACCAATACTGTCCTTAAACTTATATAGCTCCCTAGTTTCCCCCCCACCCGCAATGTATTTATAGGGCGCAATCACATCCTCTCTCAGCCTTCATTCTGCTAGGCTAAATAATCCAAGCTCTTCCAGTCTCCTCTCATAAAATAGGCCCTCAATTCCCATGATCACCCTAGTAGCTTTTCTTTGCACCTGTTCCAGTTTGAATTAATCTTTCTTGAACATAGATGGCCAGAATTGTACACAGTATTCCAAATGAGGTCTTATCAGCACCTTGCATAACAGCATTAATCCTTCTCATTCTCTACTGGAAATGCCTCACCTGATACGTCCTAGGATTGCATTTGCCTTTTTCATAGCCGCATCACATTGGTGGCTCATAGTTAAGACTACGTTTTAGTCACGGGTGTTTTTAGTAAAAGTCATGGACAAGTCACGGGCAGTAAACAAAAAGTCACGGTCTGTGACCCGTCCATGACTTGTACTATATACCCCTGACTAAATCTGGGGTGCGGGTGGCCCAGGGTTGCCCTGGATGCTCGGGAGGGGAGGCCCAGGAGTGCCGTTGGTGCTCGGGGGAGGAGGGGGAGCACGCCGCGGGTATAATCATAGAATATCAGGGTTGGAAGGGACCTCAGGAGGTCATCTAGTCCATCCCCCTGCTCAAAGCAGGACCAATCCCCAGACAGATTTTTGCCCCAGATCCCTAAATGACCCCCTCAAGGATTGAACTCACAACCCTGGGTTTAGCAGGCCACTCTGCCACCCAGGGAGAATTTGACCCCCTCACACACACTGAAGTTCTGAGACATATTCATACCACCACAAAATAAAATATATATATAAAAAAAAATCCAGGGTCTTTCTGACTGGTGAAAACTGATGTAGAAAATCGTCTACTGTTTTCAGAGAAGTGAAACTGCCATCGTTTTGAAAAACGCAGCAGTCTGCCTAATCCTCAAAAAGCTGACGCACAGTGCAGAAGACATTTTCAGCTACTACCTGATTTTGAACCTCACATTGCTAGGCAAAATCATTGAGAAAATAGTGACAACCAACGTTCAAGAACGTATCTGCTAACATCATGGATGTCACAATCAGGCTTCAGATCAGGGCACAACATGGAGGAAGTACTAGTGGCACTAACAGTTGACCATCTACTTCGTGGCAATGGGGAGACACCACATATTAGTGCTCATACTGCACAACCTCTCTCCAGCCTTCACAGTTGAACACAAGGTTTCTGACCCGTCTAACTGAATAGCTGATATGGACTACAATGGCTCCCTCCAATCATTCTTTCCAGCAGAACCAAGAAAGTGGTGATAGGCTGGATCCCTGTGGGATTTTGCAAGTGAGGGTTCTTGTGGAGAAAGAAGAGTTACCTATCTCCCTTCGTCATCTCTGTGAGAACAGACATGGAGAGGTGATGAAATGCAGTGAGAGCCACTGCAAACAGTATGCCAACGATGCCTATCTGTGTATCATCATGAGGATGTCATTGTTCACAGGAAATCAGCACCTGGTTGAAGAACAGGTAGCTCAAGCTAAAACCAGTCATAAACAAGAAAATGAAAACTGGAACTGGAAAGTGCTCCAGGACTCTGTTCTGCCCTTCCATCAAAGGCACCTCCATCCCCAGGTACCCGAGCCACTGTCTCAAAGTGGTATGAAGCTTTAGGGTCCTGTTAGACTCAACCCTTAGACTAGATAATGAGATAGTATGAGTACTGAAAAAAAGCTAATTCCCGCTGGGGAATTCACCCCTTCCACCTAGATAAAGGTTTGGCCACAGTGTTCAAGGTGTTTTAACACTTCCAGGTTATTTTACTGTAATCTGCTGTATTTGACATCTCCCCATTTAATTTATTTATATTATGTTTTAATATGAATAATATACTTTTGTGATCTGACGAGTTATGGAAGGATAATCAAAACTAGATCAACTGTTTTTTTTATTTTAAAAGGGCAGGTTTGGTAAATTAAGGGAATTAGAGAAATCATCTTAACTGCAGAGCTCAAGGAGGAGGCTTGGAATTTCTTCAAATCAGCTGTACAAAAACTATCTGGAATTAGCATTCCAAGCAAGGCGGAAAAACTTTAGGGAAAGGCTCTGGGCTCAGCAGGATGAATAACCACCTCAAAAATGTTATTAGGAGTAAACAGAGTCTATAGGGAATGGAAGAAGGGATTGATCAGGGGGGAAAAAGCCACATCTTGGAGGTTAGAAAATGTAGGAATAACGTGTTGAGAATTGCTAAAAGTCAAGCTGAATTAGCTCCTGCCAAGAAAATTAAAATAAATAAGAGGTGTTTTAGTTATATAAATAAATAGAGAATAGGGAAGTATGCAGTTGGGCTGCTATACAGTGTGGATGGGAAGGAGATTAAAGATAATTTACATATAGTCCCAAAACTACATGAATACTTTGCCTCAGTTTTCAATAAGTATGATAATATTGAACATGGGCATGAAGGCAGGACATCTGATGGAAATGTGTACAGAAATGGAAATTACTACACCTGAGGTGGAAGAAAAGCCTAAAGCTCAAATGGGGGGGACTGGGTAATATCGATCCTAGAATATTGAAAGAACTAGCACACGAGTTTGCTAGTCTGGTAGCAGGGATTTTTATTAAATCTATGTATTCCGGGATAGTCCCAAATGATTGGAGAATAGCTAATGTTGTGCATATATTTAAGAAAGTGATCCCGGCAGCTACAAACCTGTTAGCCTGACCTCAGTTGTATGCAATGCTTTAGAAAAAATTGTGAAGGAAAGAATAATTAAATTCATGGAAGGAAATGATAAAGGGGTTGTAAGGCCACATGGATTTACCAAAGAAAGTAATTCCAGACTCACTTGATTTCCTTCTATGAGAAAATAACTGATTCTTTACAATGTAAGAACAGCCATAGTGGGTCAGACCAAAGGTCCATCCAGCCCAGTATCCTGTCTTCCGACAATGGCCAATGCCAGGTGCCCCAGAGGGAATGAACAGAACAGGTAATCATCAAGTGATCCATCCCATCGCTCATTCCCAGCTTCTGACAAACAGAGGCTAGGAACACCATCCCTGCCCATCCCAGCTAATAGCCATTGATGGACCTATCCTCCCTGAATGTATCTAGTTCTTTTTTGAACTCTGTTATAGTCTTGGCCTTCACAACATCCTCTGGCAAAGAGTTCCAAAGGTTGATTGTGCATTGGATGAAGAAATATTTCCTTTTGTTTTAACCTGCTGCCTACTAATTTCATTTGGTGACCCCTAGTTCTTGTATTATGTGAAGGAGTAAATAAAACTTCCTTATTCACTTTCTCCACACCAATCATGATTTTATAGACCTCTATCATATCCACCCTTAGTCGTCTCTTTTCCAAACTGAAAAGTCCCAGTCTTATTAATCTCTCCTCATACAGAAGCTGTTCCATGCCCCTAATCATTTTTTGTCCTTTTCTGAACATTTTCCAATTCCAATATTTATTTATTTTTGAGATGGGGTGACCACATCTGCATGCAGCATTCAAGATGTGGGTGTACCCTGAATTTATATAGAGGCAATATGATATTTTCTGTCTTATAGGGCTGTAGAGCAATTACAAAATTAATCACGATTAATCGCACGATTAATAATGCTGTTAAACAATAATAGAATACCGTTTATTTAAATATTTTTTTATCTTTTCTACATTTTCAAATATATTGATTTCAATTAAAACAAAGAATACAAAGGGTACAGGGCTCACTTTATACTTATTTTTATTACAAATATTTGCACTTAAAAAAGAAACAAAAGAAATAGTATTCCAATTCACCAAATACAAAGTACTGTAGTGCAATTTCTATCATGAAAGTTGAATTTACAAATGTAGAATTATGTGCAAAAAATAACTGCACTCAAAAATAAAACAGTGTAAAACTTTAGAGCCTACAAGTCCACTCAGTCCTACTTCTTGTTCAGCCAATTGCTCAGACAAATACGTTTGTTTACATTTGCGGGAGATAATACTGCCCACTTCTTGTTTACAATGTCACCTGAAAGTGAGAACAGGCATTCACATGGCTCTGTTGTAGCTGGCAATATTCACCTCTTGGACCAGACCCTGTGCTCCTCTTAGGACTAAATCAAGAATGGCCTCTCCTCTTATGGGTTCCAGTCATTTAAGCAGATATACAAACAGAGTTAAAAAAGTAACGTTTCCAAATTTTAATCAACATATTTATGTAACATTTTGCTCTTCCATATGAACTGCTCAGAGAAATGTATTAGTATAGGATCTCTACCTTCCCTCAACCTAATTACATTAGCATTTCTGTTTAATTGGGTTTTACTGAAACTCAGGCTGTACCTTCCACTTTTAAAATATATTTCACAAATGAAATGGTTTCTTGGTCTGTGTTTTAAGAACACAGACAACAAAATAAACAAAAATATGGTGGATTCTGAAGGCAGAAAAGTGTCTGATGGTGGTGACAATGGGGTTGTGGGAGAGGTTACACTTCAAAAATTACTTTCATGCAGCCTGGCTGAGGTGTTTTGATACATAAATGAGTGCTTCTACATGTACAGTGGAACATTTTTGGAGAAGACATTTACTAAGATTTAACAGATTTCATTGCAGTGTCATGAAGATGAAGATTATACTGAAAAGAACCATATGTGATGTTTTGCTTAATGTATTGTACGTACAAAAAGAACTGAGCTCCCTCATTGGTATCTTCACTCATGTTCTCCATCTCTTCTTGCCCTCTTCTAGGTACCTTATTACTTTAGCCAAACCCCACATTCTTCCTTTTATATTCTGATTTATCAAACTATTACTACATACTGAGCTCTCCTCAGCTGGAAGTTCGACTGCATCCTACTGCATAAAATAGCAACAGCAGTTGTACGTTCCAGACATACTGTCACACCTCAGTGAAAAGCAGTGCCAAAAAGTTGAAAATCTCACTAAACGCTTTCTTCACAAAGGCTGTTTTTTGTAGACATTTCCCTCTAAATTATGCTCTTTACTCAAAGTTAGCGATAGGAGGAAACAAAACTATGCCCAATTCAAAGAAGGGACTGGACTGAAAATACATTTTCTATGAGCCAACTGGAAAAGCCAACATTAGGAAAGGATATTTTGTCTTCTGAAGTTTTTTTAAATTTCAAATCAGTTGATTATCTTTCCTTGTCTGTTCTCTCTCATACATATATTATATATAATATGCATACGTAAAAGCCTAATAAAAATGTACTGTACATTTATAGTTGTGCAAAAATCCCTACAGTTCATTTAGTGTATAATTAATGTACACCTGTAAACTCTTCTTGTTCCATTCTAGCTCCTTGCTTCAATACTTTCATTCTAATATATAGATTATGGCCTTATTCTTTATCATTCTAAGGCTCAAGATACCAGTACATTGCTGGTTTAAATTTTTGGACAAGTAACAGGATAATTCATCAGTTCACATCTGAATGTCTGTTAGTTACTGGTAACTCAGCTATTCGTTCCTAAAATATTTTTTGCTGCTCATATATTACTTGTATCAATGTAGAGAAATGATATTAACTATAAGCCAATGGGAGAAAGAAAAAAAAGAAATTCATTGTAAATAACCATCTTGTCTTGCAAGACAGACATTGGCGTGTGCCAAGTCAAATTAATCCCAGACACAAAGATCTGAATAAAGCTTTCAAACTGAGATAAAGCAGGGAAATTACAGAGATCACTTAGTTTTATTTCTCTAACTTCATTTAGTACTGCATCTTACACACTGGCCAATGTGTGCCTAAAATTTTAAGTTTCTGCAAAGTTAAATGCTGTTCACATGAATGCCCAAAGCCAGAAAGAAGAGAATACTGTATATACATGACGGAAAAATGCAGATTAGCTTTCTAAAGCTTTGTTTTACACGAACACATCAAGAATAAATTTCTCCTAAGAAAAGGCAACAGATCTATTTTTAAAAAGATTCTGAAACAGAATCAGAACCAAAATGAACTACACTCATATTGACATCAGCATGACTCGATAATAGATTTTAAAATAACCTGTTATTTCCTCTACAGTAAGTTTCAAATTTGTACTCAGGTCTCATCTGCTCCACTCAAATCTTTCTTTACTCACATTTTTCATTTTGACTCCTAGTTTATTAAATACATTGTGTTTTTCTGAACACAATGGAACAAATTCAACCCGATGTGTAAGTTAATTAACCTCAGTCGGTTTCACACTATTATAAAATATGTATATAGTGTTTTACAAACATAGACCAAGACAGGTTCCCTGCTCAGAAGCACTTACCATTTAAATCAGGGTGAATTTAATTTTTTTAACTCACCAATTTTTAAACTGATTTTATTTAAATTCAATTTTTTATTTACATTAAATACATTTTTCACCTAAAATGAATTTATTTGGAATTATGACAACCTAAATTAAGGCCTAAACATACTATAATTGTTACAATCATTTAAATTACACACAGAGAGAGATTGTTGACATACTAAACCAGCTTTTGACAGCAGTAGCAGAGAATATTTTCTTCATTTCAATTTAATGAGTTCAATTCAATAGCTAATTCGTTAAAAGTTAAAAAACCATTTGGGAGTTGAAAAAGCAGAAAAGCTTATTTTCTTCTTCCCATCTACAAAAAAATGAAGTGTCACAATATAGAATCTACTAGTTCTAAAATCTTGAAGGACAGGGTGAGCAGAATCAGTTCAGTTTACTAACTACAGATAATACGTCTTTCATTTAATCAATCAGTTTAAAATGCAAAACATGTTTTGGTATGAAATGCATCCTAGAATACTCAAGGAGCTGACTGAGGAGATATCTGAGCCATTAGCGATTATCTTTGAAAAGTCATGGAAGAGATTCCAGAAGACTGGAAAAGGGCAAATATAGTGCCAATCTATAAAAAGGGAAATAAGGACAACCTGGGGAATTACAGACAAGTCAGCTTAACTTCTGTACCCGGAAAGAAAATGGAGCAAATAATTAAGCAATTTGCAAACATTTAAGAACATAAGAATGGCTGTACTGGGTCAGACCAAAGGTCCATCTAGCCCAGTATCCTGTCTTCCGACAGTGGTCAATGCCAGGTGCCCCAGAGGGAGTGAACCTAACAGATAATGATCAAGTGATCTCTCTCCTGCCATCCATCTCCACCCTCTAACAAACAGAGGCTAGGGACACCAACAGAGGCTGAGACAATAGAAGATAATAAGGTGATAAGTAACAATCAACATGGATTTGTCAAAAACAAATCGTGTCAAATCAACCTGACAGCTTTCTTTGACGGGATAAGAAGCCTTGTGGATGGGGGGGAAGTGGTAGACATGGTATATCTTGACTTTAGTAAAACTTTTGGTACTGACTCGCATGACCTTTTCATAAACAAACTAGGGACATGCAACCTAGATGGAGCTACTATAAGGTGGGTACAAAACTGATTGGAAAACCGTTCCCAGAGAGTACTTATCAGTGGTTCACAGTCATGCTGGAAGGGCATAACGAGTGGGGTCCTGCAGGAATCAGTTCTGGGTCTGGTTCTATTCAATATCTTCATCAATAATTTAGATAATGGCATACAGAGTACACTTATAAAGTTTGTGGACGATACCAAGCTGGGAGGGGTTGCAAGTGCTTTTGAGGATAGGATTAAAATTCAAAATGATGTGGATAAACTGGAGAAATGGTCTAAAGTAAATAGAATGAAATTCAATAAGGACAAATGCAAAGTACTCCACTTAGGAAGGAACAATCAGTTGCACACATACAAAATGAGAAATGACTGCCTAGGAAGGAATACTGCAGAAAGGGATTTGGGGGTCATAGTGAACCACAACCTAAATATGAGTCAAAAGTGTAATGCTGTTGCAAAAAAAGCGAACATCCTTCTGGGATGTATTAGCAGAAGTGTTGTAACCAAGACACAAGAAGTAATTCTTCCGCTCTACTCAGGCCTCAACTGGAGTATTGTGTCCAGTTCTGGGCGCCACGTTTCAGGAAGGATGTGGACAAATTGGAGAGAATCCAGAGAAGAGTGACAAAAATGATTAAAGGTCTAGAAAACATGATTTATGATGGAAGATTGAAAAAATTAGATTTGTTTAGTCTGGAAAAGAGAAGACTGAAAGGGAACATGATAACAATTTTCAAGTATGTAAAAGGTTGTTACAAGGAGGAGGAAGAGAAAATTTTTTCTTAACCTCTGAGGATAGGACAAGAAGCAATGGGCTTAAATTGCAGCAAGGGCGGTTTAGGTTGGACATTAGGGTGGTTAAGCACTGAAATAAATTGCCTAGGGAAGTTGTGGAGTCTCCATCGTCTAACCTGCTCTTAAAAATCTCCAAACACCTGTCAGGGATGGTCTTCTAGATAATACTTAGTCCTGCCACGAGTGCAGGGGACAGGACTAGATGACCTCTTGAGGTCCCTTCCAGTTCTATGAAAAGGGCAGTTTGCCCACACGCCCCTACATAGCTTTTGTGTCTAACACAGCAAGGCTTAGAGCACATGTGCAGGCCAAATGGTCACTGCTAGTTGAAAATCTCCAATCAAGAGCTTCAGAGGTACATGCGCACCTGAAGTGGAGTACCTATTGGGACAATAACCAAAGAAGAAGGGAAGTTAGGACTGAGATCAAAACCCTGTGCACACTAACAGATGGGGGGGAAAGTGTGCATCTGAAGTCATTAAATGAAATGCTCAAGGTAGGGCAGAATCAAGAGAGCAGTCACACAAGCTAAAGGAAGAGAGAAACCAGAGTGGATCAGCTGTGTAAAAGGTATCAGACAAATCAAGTAATATGAAGATAGAGGAGTGACGTAGCAGGAGGTCACTGGTGACTTTGGGGAGCCCAATTTTTGGGGTGTGTTTTTAAGAAACTCAACTGCTTTATGAGAATTCAGAAGTAATCAAATGTTTCAAAGAAGGTAGTTTGGATATACAGAATAAGTCAACAGGACTCAAATGGTTTCTTCTCCTGTGCTTTTAAGGGAATTCTTTATGCAGCTTTTGACATTTCTTTGTACCACATGGATATATCATTCTCTGGTTATGTGGCCTATCTAGCAAGATAAAGATTTACTCTTTGAAGATTATAGGATTATAACTCCTTCTCAAATTATGAAAAGTACTTAGAACAGGTAACTTTTAAACAGCACCACCAGATACAGATATTTGGCCTGGGTCTTCCAAGACTTACACATTCAGGAAAAAATTGCATTGCATGGCATCTGAAATGCAGCAATGACAACCGTTTTCATTACTAGTTTTCACCATCCATCTTCTCTCGCCACAGTCCCATTTCTGGGCACATTGCCAATTGGTATTTAATTAAAATTTACTCTGCTTTTGATTCTTCCTCAGTAACTCAGTTACCAACTACATTGGCCATTTATGCAGTGAAAGGAATTTAATAAGATAAGCTATTCTCTATTGCGTTTGCAGAAGTGGTGGTGGTGTGGTTTTGATGGAAGAGCCAGCCCTAGCACAGTCTAGTTTCCTAAAAGACTTAGAGATGAAATCTGTAAACTTGGGGCAGAAAGGGAGAGTGGGGAAGCAATGAGATATTGTGTTCAATGACACTGCAGAAATGCAAGTACATTTATTTGTTACAATTTAGGATTTAACATTTGGCAATGAAATAAACTCATAACTTCTTGCAAAGGTTTCCTTAAGCAGACTTGCTGTCTTTCCAAAGAAAACACAATAGGGCAAAACCAATCAAATCCTAGTATTGAAGTTTAATATCAGAACGATGAAAATATTTATCATTAAGATTGATTTAAACTGAATATGCTCCAGGCCCAAAGAATACCAATCAAACATGAAATATAAAGCAGTACACAAATGAGGTCAGAATCCTTACTTATATAATGAAAGGACGAAGTGCCAGACTGAGCAAAGCACTAGCTTGTCACCTCCAGGCCGAATTTGGTGCAGAAAATTTCATTGAAACTAAAACTATAATCAGAGGTTGATGATTAAACACATGCTGTGAAATCCTGGCCTCACTTTTGAAGTGAGTAGCAAAACTCCTAATGACTCCGCTGGGGCCAGAATTTCATCCTTGGTCTACCAGACAATTCCTAAAAATATTCATTCGGCAATTTTTCAATACAGGACCAGGACAAAGGTTATTGAGAACAGTGAAATCTCTAATCAAAGAAATCCTCAATTAAGGATGGAGTGTCAGAGAGTTTGGAACGTAGATGCAAATCTGTGACTGGGGGAGTTAGTATGAAGAGTTCACGTCTTGTCCTGTATCTGTATCTAGAGACAGCATACAGATACAGTTTCCATCTAGAGTATAATTTTTTTTGGCTTATCACTAATATTTTAACAATTTTCTTTTGATATAAACATGGTTTTCCCTATTCAGCAACAGTATGTTTTTAGCATCTCAGCTGTTTTCATTTTTTTGCTCATGGAGATGTGCCAATGTGCAGATCTGTCTTTGAAAATGCAACTGCTACTACTAGTAGTGCTATTAAAAAAAGATTAAGCTTGTACTTCTGGAAAAAAGTATTACTTTGAACATGACTTTTGTAGACCTGACAAATATAGGGGAATCCTGTGATTTTTAGCAGTTTGTTTTTGGGTGGAATAAAGCAAAAGCAAACCTCCCACCCTCCCCCAAACAAACAATAAATCGCTCACCCTTGCAATGGAAACTGAAAATGTAGCTGATTTTTCTTCTACAATGATTTGTTTAGCAGATTTTTAATAATTAATTTGTACCTCTATGGACCATCCTAGAAGAAAAAATTGTTCAAATAAAAAAGGGTAACAATATTTTCATACAGCAGCTACTGCAGATAGCAAGCAGCATATAAAAGTAGACAGCCTTTTTAAAGTTGAACTGTCATAACCCAGACAGAATAAATCTCTCTACCAACTTCAGTAAACAACCAGTCAGAAAGCGGAGTGAAAGTGCAGATTTTTCTGTAGTTCTGTGGGTAGGAACATAGGATTTGACAAACGAGATCAGACCAGCGCTTTGTCCAATCTAGTATCATGTCTCTAACTTTGGCTGTCATTAGATGCTTCAGAGGAAGGTGCGTGAATCCATGTGATGGACAGTTATGGAATAAACTGTGTATAAGGGAAGTTTCTTGCTTACCATAGGCAATTAATTTTTCATGAAGGTTTATATCCTTATATATTGTATTTTTTATCCTATTGTAACTGGATGTTCCCATGATCCACATAAATATTCAGGCTTTTAAAAATCCTGTTAAATTCTTGTACTCAATGATATTTTGTTATGGTGAGTCTTATGGATTAATTATGTACTTACCAAAAAAGGGCTTCATTTTCTACGTTTACTGTATTTCATTTTTTTAGGGTATTCCTTGTTCTTGTATTATGAGAGATGGTAAATAGGAACTTCTAGTTTACCATCTCTATACCGTTTATTATTTTTGTATACTTCTATTACATCCCCTTCTATAAATCTCCTTTTTAAAAAGTCCTAATTTTTTCAGCCTCATCTCAAATTTTGTTGACACTTAAAGATTCTGAAAAAGATTGGCTAGGAGTTACAGAAACTGCTACTTTGTCCCCATCATATGTTCATCTAGGCATTTAGTAACTCTTTAATTATCTTTTCATGGTACTGAAGCAAGGCACATTGCTTTGTAGGTTCCTAAGGTCACAGCAAGCACCTTTTAAAAAAGATACGTACAACATATGCTACCTTCCAGCCCTACAGTATAGTATAGTCCAGGGGTCGGCAACCTTTCAGAAGTGATGTGCCGAGTCTTCATTTATTCACTCTAATTTAAGGTTTTGCGTGCCAGTAATACATTTTAACGTTTTTAGAAGGTCTCTTTCTAGAAGTCTATAATATATAACTAAACTATTGTTGTATGTAAAGTAAATAAGGTTTTTAAAATGTTTAAGAAGCTTCATTTAAAATTAAATTAAAATGCAGAGCCCCCGGACTGGTGGCCAGGACCGGGGCAGTGTGAGTGTCACTGAAAATCAGCTCACGTGCCGCCTTCGGCACGCGTGCCATAGGTTGCCTACCCCTGGTATAGTCTTAGATTTTAATGAGTACTTATCTTTCGTTAACAGCTCTGCCACTTTATTCATAAGTTTTTACAGAACTCTTGGTTGAATGCCATCCAGTTCTAGTGACTTGTCGCTGTTTCATTTATCAGTTTGTTCCAGCTTCTTTTTTGACACCTCAATCTCCGACAGCAGTATCCAAACTTTATTCTGTGTTGAAGACTGAGGCAAAGAAATCATTTAATTGTGTGTGTATTTTGTAGACCTATGGATTATCTCACACGCTTCCTGCTTCTGATTCAATTAAAGAATTTCATAATTATTTTTGTCTTTTAGCTAGTTGCTCTTCAGAATTCTTCTTAGCCTTCTAAAATTCCACCTGACAGTTCCTTTTTACTGGCTGCAGTGAGGCTATTTTTTCTGCTTTTTGAAGGATACCTGTTTTGCTTGAAAAACCTCTTGCACAGCATTTGGCTATTTGTCCAAAGTGTGTGTGTTTTCCTTTGCTTTTCTGTTTCCTTTTACGTTTTGTCTTCATCATAGCTTCTCTAGCTTAATTATTAGGTAATTATGAGTAAGCCTCCACATTGAGTTTAAAAGATAGTAATTTTCTCACTATTTTAATCATTTTCATTAAAATCATCCTTTGAAAAAATTTTGGTCTTGAATGATGCTGGGTTTACTCTGAAAGAGAAAAAGCATTTTTTCCACAAAGCTTGAGGAAAATTGATCACTTTTTTTGGTTTATTGATCATTCAAAAAATACCCCAATTTGAAATTCTATCTTGTTTTTATCCCTCAAGCTGAAAAAGTTTAACCTCTTCAGATTTTTCATGTAGTTAGACATCCTTGAAAATTCATTCACAGGCTGTCAGGAGTGGCCATCTTCAGAAGTTCGAGAGCCTGGGCACATCTGCCCTCAGGGCTTCAGCCCCACTCCTGCCGAAGCCCCGAGCCCTGGCAGGTGCGCCCCGCAGGGCTGAAGCCCTGATCTCCCCCCCACCTCCCTGCTGGACAGAGGCCCATACCCCACCACCCCACAAGGCAGAGATCCTGAGCTCTTCCCCCTCCCACGTGGTAGGCAAAGAATGGAGGTGGGGGCTGGAGGGGGCTTGCAAGCTGCACTTTAATGTTAAAAGGTAAAATGGTAAAAACATGGCTCGTGAGCCACAGTTTGGCTACCCCTGCTATATATGAAGAAAATAGACTTCAGCAAAGGAAAGTTAATTGTTTAATTGCAGTGGTTACAGTGTATGAACAATTTGCCTCTGATATGTGGTTGCAGCTTTCAGAAAACAGAAGCATGGTTCTATACATAACTACCATGAAATGTTTTTATCTCAAATAGTAGAGGGTGGTTAAGTTTTTGTAACTAAAGAACAGTGTTTTATTACCAGCTTTTCTAATGTGTATAGCTTATCTAATTGTAACAATGAATCCATTGCAGAATAGCACTTACGTCTGTGAGGCTTCATAGAATCCCTATATTCACTTCCCTTACAACTTTGCCCAGGAAAAAAATGTGTAAGGATGTTTAAAACAGTACCTTTTGAAATGTTCTTTGGTGTCTTAACATTGTGGGGTTCCTTTAGATAAACAAGAGCTTGAATGTAAAACTTCAAACTTGTATCCGTGTTGATCCCAGGATATTAAAAAGACAAGGTGGGTGAGATAACATCTTTTATTGGACCAACTTCTGTGGTGAGAGAGGCAAGCTTTTGAGCTTACACTGAGCTTTGAGAGCAGATTCTGGCCTGAGAGTTTGGTCAGCCATGTCACTGGAAACGTGGTAAGGGACTTCACCTGGAACGAAGTCTAATTTAAGTTTAGTAATAGGAAGTATTTTATCTTTATTTCTCTTCTAACCATTTCTGACTTTAATGCTGTCTACTGGTACTTACTTAAAACCTATCTCCTTGTAGTTAAATAAACCTGTTTTATATTCTTTTTAATCGAAACTAATCCAGTGTTGTGAACTATTATATATCGACCTGCTTCGAGGGGCAACGGAACTAATATATCTGGACTGTCCAGGAGAGGGCTGGACAGTGTAGAACATACTTTTTGGGCGGGAAGGGAGGGGAAATCAGGGACTGGAATTGTGTTGGGGTCACCCTGCGAGTGTTAACCACGGCTGCTGGAAGCTAAAGTGTGGCTGGTGTTTGCTGATAGGTTACTGGGGTCAGAGTTGCCCGGACCAGGTCTGTGACTATACACAGGCACTTAGGGTGTGACCTACATGCCTGCAGGCTATTTGTGTGCAGTCCAGGTGGGAGCTACAGCAGCAAAGCATTGTGAAGCAGCCAAGGTTGCAGGGCAAGGGGGACACACCCCCTCACTGGTCTGGATTGCACCTTGGAATGTCAGTGTGACCTGAAGAAGAGCTGTGTGTAAGTTTGAAAGCTTGTCTCTCCATCAACAAAAATAGGTCCAATAAAAGATATTATCTCACCCACCTTGTCTCTAAACTTCAAACTTGACATAGTTAAGTATAATTAAGGTAAATGCAGTTAATTCCAAGATATAGGCTATTTTCTAAAACAAAAAACACTTCTTACAAATATTGGCCTTACCACTAAGTATAGTGATGCATGCTTTATAAATCTACTTAGAGCAGAGGAGAAATGGGAATCCTGGGGTCTTTTGCTGGTATTGCTTATTTCACTTGGGGGGGGGAGGGGGGGGGAAGATGTTGCCCAAGCAAAAGTACAGTTTTGCAAGTACAAGCTGAGTCCACACTAGGAGTGCATTGCTTATACCAGGGATCTCAAACTCAAATCACCATGAGGGCCACATGAAGACTAGTACATTGGCCTGGGGGCCACATCACTGAAACCTTTTCATACGACGATACAAAAGTATAGTCAAAAATGAAAAAAATGAAGAGTAATATAGTATGCTATTAAATGTCAATGTATTAACTTTTTTAAAACTGTATTGCGAAAAGTCAGTGCTAATTTTGACAGTCATTTCATTTTTGGCCACTTAGCTGGCAGCATTTTGCATCAACCAGAGCATCAATATTAGGTTTGATATCCTGAGACGAAACCAATCTCAGTGTTGCTTGCAAACTGTACCACATTGCATACAAAAAATTACACTAAGAGAATGTTAAGACTGCACAGTTAAGCACACATGCCAAAATTAGGGTTGCGCACACAACTTTTTCTCTGCCCCTTTGAGACTATGTGTTATCATGCAATCTTTTAATTACGGGGTCACATACTGTTTCTCATATAATATATACCTTTTTGCTACACCCTTAAATTGTATAGCATCTTACAGTGATTTTTCTACTGACTTATTGCGTTGTCACAGTAGCCCAATATATGCTTACTAGCAAAGAACTTGCCAATTAGCCACTCAAGTTTATGGTAAGTATGAGTGAGGGTGGACAAGTGTGTGTTGCGATGGGAAGCTGTGTGATTTGTGCCTGGGTTGTGCTGGGAGATTTTGGTTGATTTGTGTTGGTGGCAAATAAGGGGTGTGTGCTGGGGCGAGAGGCTATCTGTATTTGGACTTGCTAGATGTGTTGTTGTGTAGGTGGTTGTGCTGATATGTGAGGTGGCAGCTAGGCACAAGGGTGTGGCAGTCGGGCCAAATAATCCATCATCTGCGAAGTCTCCCTCAAACAACCAATGAACTATAGCATGCAAATTAGCTACTGAGTAAGGGTGGTGATTGGTTGAGTTATCTCTGATATCACAATGGGCTAGTACTCTTGGCACAGCACAGATACACACCTTTCTGTAGTTGTACACCAATTGTCAAGTCAAAATAGCTGAGAACTTCAAAATTAGTTAGTAACAGACTGCAAAAACCACCACTACACCCCTTCCATGCGGCCCCGCCCCACCTCTTCCCACCCCTTCCCCACCCCCATTCCAACCCCTTCCCTAAAGTCCCCACCTCAACTCCGCCCCCTCACTACCCCAAATCTCTGCCCTGGCACCACCTCTTCTCTACCTCCTCCCTTGAGCGCGCCACGTCCCCGTTCCTTGCCCCTCCCTCCTGGAAAGTCCTAAGCGCCACCAAACAGCTGTTTGGCGGCGGGAAATGCTGAGAGGTAGGCGGAGGAGCGGGGACTCGGCGCGCTCGGGCGGGGGGTGAGGGGCGGGAGTCGGAGCCTATGGCAGGCCACAGGAAATAGCGCCACATGTTTGAGACCTCTGGCTTATATAGTACACTGGTATAGCTATATTGATAAAGCTCTCCTAGTGTAGATCTGGCCTGTGATGTAGTGCTCTACACAGCTTGTCCTTGTCTACACTTGCAGTTAAACCAGGTTCAGCACTAAGAAATTCTGGGTGTTTCGTTATAGCACAAGATTAGAACATGCTACAGAAGCAGAGGTAGAATTTAGACTTGTTCTATAGCCTGGAATGGAAACTGACCAGGTACTGCTACCAGCGTGCAGGTTCAGTAATGTGGGACATAGGGCAGGACATTTTTCCAGTTCCTTGCTTGTTTGACAGCCTTGATATAAGATTTTTTTTTTTAAGTTAACAATACAGTATGAAAATAATGTTGTGAAAATGATTTTGGAAGGGGACAAAATAAGGTAAATCTTGCAGATTTTGCTAATATTCTCTGCAAACGTGACCATACATACTCTGTATTGAAGAAAACACTAATGAAGTTCTGCAGAGAAGAACCATTGAAATTATTTTGCCATCTTGAATAATAATTATTCTGCCATCTTGAATGTAATGTTAATTTGAAAGTGTTAATTTTCCTCCATTCAGATTTAATAATGAAAATAAGTAAATGACACAAATCGATTTTACTAATATAATACATGCAAACTCTCCTGAAGGTATTCACTACATAATCCTCTCCTCATCGTACTTGTAGTGACTTCATGTTGTTGAAATCTATCTTACCTAACCTCTTCTAGGAAGAATAGCACTACTAGCAGTAGCATTTTCAAAGACATATCTTCATACTGGCACATCTCCATGAGGCAAAAAACTGAAAACAGCTGAGATGCTAAAAACATACCGTTCCTGATTTCTTTTAAGCTCAAGACACATTATATGAAATGCACCAAAAGTTATATTGTTTTTATCATACAGAATCTTTACAACAAAAGAGTCTCACCTTTACAAGAAAGACAGATGAGCACAGTATCAAGGCATGTCCCTGCCTCATATGCACAAAGTACCTCTCCTCATACAAGAGTCAACACTAATCACGGTAACTCCCCTGTCCCTTCACATGAGCTTCAGTAGCCATTGGCACGTAAATTCCTATGGAATTTATGGCACTACCATAAATAGCCTTTTCCCACCTGGAACACATAAGAAAGCTATTCTTGAATTCCCACCATGCAGATCTCAAACAGGACAATTCTTCATGAAAAAGTTTCACCAGGGCCCATGATCATGAATTTATGAGACAAACTGGAAATCTACTCTGACTGATATCCAACTATGCTCATCCAGGCATTCCAGTACCCCGCTACAGCTCAGATATGATTTCCATAATCAAGGGGGTTCAGACCAACCAGCTGTCTCAAGCAAGGGTGAACAAAGGGCCTCCATTTCTTCAGAGGACAGAACCTGCCCAAAGACCTCATTGTGACCCAAGACTTGACTGTCAGTAGCTGAAAGAGGAGAGGGATATACTACTCTAGCATGCTTTGGAGGACTATAATGCAAAATAAATATCAGACTCTTCTAGGTGGGACCCAATCTATTAAAGTTACAAAAACAAAGTTAATTACCCCTCTTCTTCCAAAGTTTGTGAGGGACAGAGAGGCACGTTGTCCAAAAACATTTCTTACAGCATAGTTCACAGTTACTGTGTCACTGTGAGCTTACTGCTGCTCAAATGATTATGCTCTCGTTACTCAGAGAATAACTGATCTCCAAGAAAGACAAGAAGGGTCTGACCCCCAGTATTGTTGTGTTGATCTCTCCTCTCCTGGGTTCTTGTATGCAGAAGACAACTCTCCCTCACTTTACACCTGCAAGAAATTCTCTAGAGTTAGCTTCCTTCTCCCACACCCCTAAAGGTCTAACTGTTCAGGCAAGGCACAATCAAATAAGCATCATGGGTCTGCCCATGCTTAAGCAGGAAGAGCTCTCAGGTTCTAAAACTTGAGAGGATGGGGAAAGAGGCTTTTCTTCTACGTGCCATAAACAGGGAGGGACAAGACATGCCAGACACATGCACTCGCTTGTGGAGAGGATGCCCCCTAGAAGCATGGCATTCTACTTGCATTATCCGATGCTCTGTTACCACAGAGGAATTGGTTCTGGGCCTGTGAATGGATGCTTTCCCTCTTGGAAACTCCGACAAGCTGGGCAGAACTGCATGAGGGCTGGGCTGTACTCAAGCCAAATTGCCTGTCGAGCTTGCAGAATAATAAAACCATTAGACACAGGTTCTTCTGTGCTGCTGCATTTACTCAGCAGGATTTAGCAACTAGACTGAATATTCACTGAGTGTGGTATATTCTGGCTAGTGGGGGGAAGGAGGGAGGAGTTGAAATCTGAGTGGCAGGCAAACAGGCCCTTCTTTATGTAGACTCCTCAAAATAACTAAAAAAAAATCTGAGAGAGGAAAATAATTTATCCAACATTTACACAACAAAAAACTGATAGCCTAAAATATCTTCTACCTGATTGAGATAGGGAACAACTGGCAGCTAAAATATCCTCTACAATACTAAGTGGAGTCGCCCTTTAAGAAGTCCCCAGGATAGACTCAGAAGCAATGACTGCTGCCATCATAAGGGGAAGGAACAGAGAAAGGACTTTGGGAGCACAAAAGTCTCGCAGCCATTCTCTTCCCTCTCAGGAATACCACTTGGGTTAGAGCCCTCTAAAGAGTTTCCACGGGGGAGTGACCCTTTAAGAAAGCTCTAGAACTACCAGGTAGGAAACATTCAGTAGCACTTTTCCACTTTTTCAGGAGAACCAATGATATTAGCAATTCCAGCCTCTCAGCTGTTTTGTGGGGTTGCAGGGTTGATGGTTGGGTGAGCAAGGTGTGGGAGAGAAGGGGTAACAGGGATGCTAAGTAATGGGCTGCCCCCAGTAGTATTTTCATAGCCCTTTGATACCAGCGGCATCATAATGTGCACCCATGACTGATCAATGGACTTTCCGCTCCCTTCAAACTGACACCTGAAAGGACATGTCCATGCTTCTCATCAACATCAATCAGAGAGAACCCCAGTGGACCTGCTGGTCTCTCAGTTCTATCTACAGCAATCACCCCAGAGGCAGGAGTGTTTCTGTAGATGAAGGGGGCCCAATCGGCTGATAGAGCTGTGGGATGGATATTTTTAGAAGATCTAATCATTCTAAGTAGGGGGTAGTTGGGGACAGGCTACATAGTAGGTGGTGGAATGCATTAACATTAGAATAATAGCAAGTGAGCTCAGGGTCACTTTTTCACAATTTTGGTGGGAAGGGACTGTTAATGGGGCACAGGTAGACATGATTTGATAGCATTTTTTTATATTATTGTTCCAAACGTTTACAGTATTCAGAACCATTACGTTGTGCACTTTATTCGTTGTAATCTATTGCTGTTGCCCTCTGACACCCCCCACCCCTTTCCACTGTCCATTTATCCATTTGTACCGTGCATCACACAATTGGGTCCCAATCCTGATTAGTGCCTTTGGTTTCTATTGTAATTAAATGACATAGTGGTATCAATGTTTCTATATTTTCCTCTGCCTGCCTGCTGGAAACAGAATCAAACCCACTGTGGGGGCTGGAATAGGAATACAACTAAAATGTGCTCACCACAACTGTATGCAATGGGTCCTTTGTCCGGCTGGCTGGAAGAAAAGGGGTTCTTACCCCATAAGGGCTCCCTCTACAATTGGTGGCAGAAGGGGAAGGAAGGGAAGGTTCACATGGATGGGGCAAGGTGGAGCAGGAAGTGGCCAGACCAGGTGTGGGGGACACTACCCTTCCAGATGACCCACAGAGAGGAGGTATTTATTTCTCAGGTAGTTCTGGAGAAGCCATCTGCAACTGGGCTGTTAACACCCACCCTCCTACCCATGGAACCAGAGTAGAACTGTGGGCATTATGCTAGTCACCCTTTTTCCTTCGGGCTAGGAATTTTTCCCTCACCCCCAGATTGGCCATAGTGGAGTGGGTGTTTTTGCCTTCCTCACAGTGTGTCAGGGGACCCAGTGAGGTGGGAAGGGAGGTTGGGTTTAAACATTGCAACTTAGTAAATAAAAAAAAAAATGTAGCAGAAGTCCAGCACAGGTACTTGCTATGGAATGGACACAGTGATCAGATAAAATGGATTGGAAGAGGATTTAGAGGAAAGCCTCCCTTAACAAAGCTGGGGAAGGGATTCGGGGCTCCTAACATTTGTTACAGCAGGGAGCTGAGCCCCCTTCCTTTTCATTCAGCCCCTTTAACCCTTGTCTGAGGAGAGGGCAGTGGGGTCACAACACTGGGCTGACTGGGACCAGGCTGGAAAGGGAGAGGGACTGGCAGCAGTACCCCCTCAAATAGATGGAAATGATTAAGGAAAGAATGTCAACCTACACTGTACAATTTATTCTCTTGTACATTCAGGTATTTTTGCTGAAGTAAGTTGTGGCCTAATTAACCTACATCTGTTGCCTCATGGCTTTCTTCTGACATGGCCTGACAATTTCATATTACTGTGGGACATATAAAGCAATCTCCAAATATGAACACAGCTAGTCAGAACCAACAACTCTTTTTAAGAACAAATCCCTTTCACTTGTCACTACAAAATGCTGTAAAAAATGGAATTAATGACTTTAAAACGTTCATGGCTGAAAGCTTAGCAGCAAAGCCAAGGAATGTGTTACATTAAGGTAGGGTGATGCCATGCATGGAAACCCACAGAAAAAAATTAATGCTCTGATGCCCAGCAGTGAATTCTGGAGCACTGATGGAGTGCAGGTCCATACTGAGTAGCAGTCTCTGCTTATTAAAAGAACCACTTTTCCTTTCAGCAATTCTGACTTTTCTGTCTGTGGGAAAAAATCTTAGCAGCACTAGAGAGAGCCTGGAATTCTGCTCCAATGCAAAAATCTTATCTGGAGGTATTTATATATCAAATCTTTAGAAGAGATATCTGAACAAGATTCTTTGACAGAGAATTGTGAAAAATGACTACAAACACAAAATTTTCATTAAAATATGCCCCACTGTTATGCAACAAGTTAAAAAGGTAGCAATTGTCTGATTCTACTGAGTCATCCAGTGGGTTGCAGTGTTCATTGTAATTTTCTTTTCAAAATCTTCCATACAAAGCTATACATTTTACCTGAACATACGCAATCTTCAAAATCATCAACTCTTTGCAGGTTCCAGCCACACACACAACTTAACATAAACCACGTGGTCCTTCATTTAATCTTTAAATTCGTCTTCTGAGCCATTTGAAACATATGTAGCAAAGATCGGAACACCATACATCACTGGAATGTCTTTTTAAAGTATTAGGGATGTTTATTCAATGTGAAAAGCATTTCTTAAAAATAGCATTTTGAAGAGTTGGCATATTTGCCTATTAGTAATGTAAAATGCCATACTGGATCAGACAGGGTCTGTTTCTTCCTTTATTAGAAAATTACCAAAGAAACATACTCTAAAAAAAATAAAGATTTATGATAGTAGCTGTTTGGTGAGACATGTATTTGTCGGAGAGTCAGAACAGCAAAGCACAACAGAAAATTGCATTTGTACCCTTCACTTCTTTTATTTGTAAAAATATATGTACAAAGCCAAAAAGATAATTTAAAAAAAAAAAGAAATATTGGATCTTGACTTTGCTTATGAAAACTGTAGACCTACGTGAATAACCAACAGAAGAAGCATACTTGTAAGGCAAAGCCTTTTTTTTTTTTTTTTTTTTTTTTTAACATAACACTGGCTCCTGCCGCTACAGAATCCTATTAGTCTATACACTTTTTAAAAACATATTATGGAAGAGTTTGTTCTAAAATAATACAGTAACAGAGATATTAAAGACATTTGTTATTCTTATTCATAAGACACATCGGTGACAGGTACATACTAGAAAAATGAAATAAAGCCCAACTGCAATCTCTAGAATATAAGAAACCTTTGAGGTGGGAATGATTTCAAGGATCATACATTTCCATACTGAAATTCGTTTTGAGCATGGAGAAGCTGAGCATGGATAGGTCCTAGATCTTTATCATCAGGAAGAATCTGGAGTAGAAACCAGAGGTTCTCCCTTTAGATGGGATCTGATTATTGATAAATGGGAAAGGAGACGCTATTCAGTCTAGAAATCCTTGTCTTTTCACATTACTTTGAGGGGGATGAGACAAGGGAAAATTAAGAAGGGTGGATCTTGAAAATTTATGAGGCTTTGTCTGAAAAAGTCCATTAGAAGTGTTATTAGCTGAAGTTGAGAAGGAGTTCTTTAATCTTCCTCACAGGGAAAGGTGGACATAAACAAACAGTCTTCCCTGCTCATGTGGGGAAAGAATTTCCTGGTTTTGGTGCACTGAAAGAGGGGAAAAACTGGAAAGATTTGGTAGAGCTGGAAGTTACGGTGAAATGACTTGAAGCTCCTAGAGTGTCTCTTGCCAAAAATTGGTTGGGTATATTATTATTCACGTCAGAGGAATCAGAGCTATTCCTAATGCCTTACTGAAGAGATTTACCTCATCAAAGGACTTTTGAAACAATTTGCTTCTGGAAGTGGTGTCTATACCTAGAGCCACATTTTTTTTTCCCCAAACAAGAGGAGATCTAGCACAGTATCTAGTGATGCTACAGGAAGCATCAGACAGAAAGCAAACATTTTGAGAGTTCAGCTGTGTTTTAGTCTCCCTCCTTTGATCTCTATGGAACCTCTTTCCAAGAAAGCAAAGGATAAGCCAGTAACAGTGCTCTTCAAGCTGACACTATGCACATCATTTAACAGCACACAAAGAGAAAAAGATATAAAGCCACTTATGGGAACTTTTGTTGATCTTTGGTCCATAAATCTTTTCAGGAACCCTCCTGTCCCTCTATACCGTTATCCCAATCTTTTGTTTCTGACGAAGATAAAGGAAGGACAAGTCAATCTTTGGGGCACAAGAGAACTTTGCTGCAAGGGGATCTGCACAACAGTAAGGTTGGGTCAGCAGTGGGGAATTTGCAACTCTCTCAAGTCTCCCTCCAAAGAGAAAACAGGCTCAGAGAGGAAGTGAAGGATAATACTGGGTTAGGAATCCTGAAGTGGAAGACGCCCTAGCATTGTCAAGGCAGAATAGGAGAAGCCAAGCACTCTTTTTGTTTTATGTATATACCCCTCTTTGGAGGGCTTTATTTGGCTTAGCTCTTAAAGGGGCAGGACGCTACTTTGGATTAATTAGTTTCCTGTAACAACCACCATCGCCTGAAGAGCTTTGTCCAACTTCACGTTTTATTTCCCACCCTCCACATGCCAATCACCATGGTATCTAAGTACTTTCCAAAATTACAAAAGCGCACACTAAACGTATTACACTTCTTTTTTCTAAGAAGAAAGATAGCCATTTTGTTTTCTCCTTAACCAGCTAGGACTTCTACAAGTACACTGCAACAACTTTGTCCCCACCTACACTAAGAGGAGGGCATTCATTTAAATAATATGGTCTAAAAATACCCCATAAATTTTCAAGTGAAAGCTATAATGTCTATCTTTCAGGACACATTATTGAAACAGAAGCAAAATAATCTGGTAAGAAATGCAATCTTCTCATGAGCACATTTGGAAAAAAAGCCTGGAAGAAAAAGCGGAAATTTAGTTCACATCCCACTGGAAATACGTCATGGGTATCCAAGTATTTCATAACTTTCTTATATCACAGAAGAACATGAACATCTATTTTTCTGTAATTCAGCCCTTTATACTTTGGCAGGTAAATGAAAATGTTGAGTCGTGTTACTAGTAGTTATGTTTGCAGACAATCAAAGCTAAGAAAACCACTGCTCAGCTTCTTTCAAAATCCCCAGACTAACTTCCTCCCATTCAATTAGTTTGTTTGCAATATGAAAAATGCTTTCATTCCTGTCAAAAACCTGTCAGCCACCTAATGATACTGTAAATTGGAAAAGGCACTATGTTATGAATGCTGCTAGTAAAAAATTTATTATAAGGATATCTGTCAAACTTGAAAGGAGACTGTCTGTTGAACACAAACTATTAACTTACCAAAATCATAAGTATGTGAATTCACATAAATTATATTTTACATATATAAATTAAAATACAAATCATGGCCTGTGTTAAATCTTTGGTTCCTGAATAATACTAATGCTATACTTAACTCTTGTGAAATAGTGCTACTCACAACCAGGTCACTG
The DNA here is from genome assembly GCA_003942145.1 of Platysternon megacephalum. Taxonomy (NCBI): domain Eukaryota; kingdom Metazoa; phylum Chordata; order Testudines; family Platysternidae; genus Platysternon; species Platysternon megacephalum. The sequence continues at coordinate 1,579,365 of QXTE01000147.1, forward strand.
AGTAACTACCAGCTGATACAAAAGCATATCTGCCTATGTAACGAAAGTGAACAGTTAATTTTTTATCTTAAAATATATGGAGTTTTCCCTAACAAATATATTACATATTTAATATGTATAAACTATAGTACAGTCACATGCCAAATTGTTATAGATTGTTAGGGAACACCTTCTAAAAGTTAGTTCCGAATTTTCAAGTGTACTAGGCACACTAATACTGTTGTGATTAGCAAGGTATAAAAATATCTACATAAGAGCTGCAAATGGAGGACAAGATCAGTACGTAAAGAGTTGATCTTCAAAATTCTAAGAGGAAAACCTCTATTAAACCTAAAAATATTTTTAAAAATGAAAGGACTCTGAACTAAGTAGATCATCACTAATTCACACTGACTGGCAGCTCCACTGACAAATATAGAATTTTGCAAACTAAAGAGTGAACAAATAAAAATAGGAAAGAATCTGTATCACAAAATGTATTTGTTCATATAGGCTTCAATTAATCAAAGCACAACTTTAGGCACATGCTTAAGTCTACCCCTATTTTTCAAAGCCCTTAAATTACATGCTTAACAGCTTCGTAGAATCTAGACTTAATGTAGCTTTCATTACAGTAAATAATACTTCTAGTACAAGTAGAAAATGGCCAGTAGTACTATACTGAGTTTTTGTAATGAGTCCTCGCTGAAGCATTCTAGGTTTTTATTTAGAAGTGTTTTTGTCAATCTTGTAGTAATCCCTCCACAATGTTTTGACATACCTCTGGGCTGAGGAAGAAAAGGATTTAAAAAGTTAATGCCCTAATTATTGTAAGGCAGTCCCAGGCCTGACAACATTGGCATTTTTAATATACATGAGCTTGACCTCCCTCTATCTGTCTGTTGTATCCACCTATCATCCCTTGTCTTATACTTACATTGTAAACCTTTTGGGGGCATGGACTATCTTTTCATTACATATGCATACAATGCCTAGCACCATAGAGCCCTGGCCCTTGTTCAGTGGCCTCTAGGTTTTACCGCAATACAAACAAAAACAAAGAACAACTGGTTTTTAATCTGATCTGGGCCAGCCAGTGTATAGAAGGGCCTAAACAGTGTTAGCATTGTATATTAAAAATCACATTCTAGACTAAAACCTGGGCTAGAACATGATTTGCATCACCATTCTATGGTCTTTTTTAGTAGGGATTGCTAGTCATGATAAATTGTGCGGCTAGCTGTCCACTATAAACCAATAAACTTACTTTCCCTTGTGACCAAACAAGATTTGAACCCAGATCTTCAGAGACCAGTAGCTAATGTTAACCCACTACATGAACTAGCCCTCAGAGGTTGTATTGCTAAGATTTTTTCTTCTTCTTTTGCTATAGCTCATTATTTTTCCAACATGTAGCAAATGAAATTGACCCAGTTGCCTTGCTGCCAACACATGAATCTGAAAAATGGTGAAATCTGGTATAACGTTGCCAGTTTTCACAATGCCAGAGATTACAGAAGCTCTCTGTCGCAGAGCAGCAGAATTGTCCATCTGTAGATTTAGGAAGGCATCAGTTTAACCTTCATTTGTATTTTGAAGATTATTTTCACAAAAACAAGGGCTACAAACTAACTTATTTTCTTAAATAAAAGCTTAGATGTTGCAGGCTTGGACAGTGGTTTTTTTTTTTTTTTTACTTGCCCTAGAAAGTGGGTGCAGGGATTTTTTAAGCCCTGTTCACAGAGGTACTCTTTGTGTGCTCTGGCACTATGCAACATCCAAGTCAGTGAAAAGGTTAGATAGCCTCATTTTCATAAAAGCACACCAAAAGGAACTGTATATACTATATACTACAGATGACATTTTTATATTATACTGGGTAAGAAACATCCTAGCATTTCATTTATATATTTACCAGTGTAGTGACCTGAACAAAGAGCATCTTAGAGTATCTTAGGTCCTATAGAAACATTTCTCTGTTGATAGCAAATATTTCTCAGATTAGTAGCACATCTTTTATTACTTTGCAGCTGGCATTTGGACTGGTTTACTCAACTGGCTTGACTATCCTTACATTTCCTCCCTCCGGCTTTCTCTTGGGAGAGGGGGGCCAAATTGGCTGATAAAAGGCCTTTTATCTGCATGAAACTGAACAAGTCAACTACTGTATATTTAGAGTCTTATACTGAATAATCATTTACAGTAGATTTGACAAACATTCTCTGTTTATTTTAGCTCTCACTTTCTAAGAGTGAAAAATGTTTAAAAATAGTAAAGAACACATTTATTGTACCCTTTAAAATAATCCTCAGTCTAAAACAAATGGTGCTATTAGCCAAGCGGTCTTATTGTGCTCAGTTTTGCTTACGTCCACTTAAGAACTTGCTAGTGTCAGTTATAAAATCATGCTCAAAGAGTTAGGATTAGGTTTCAGATTAAAGCTGATAAAATCCCTCTCAAGCAAAAATTTTAAAATAACTTTTTATGAAGTATACACTGAACATAATGTAAATTAACCATTTTTGCAGAGGGTTCAATGAGCCCTACAGTGCCTGTTCACTTCCTAATTGCTGATACCCAGCAGTGCAAAGCTTTGGCGGGAGCTGACTGTTGGTATGCCTCAAGGAGTATAAAAACAAATTATAGTATTTGAATTTTTCCTTCAGAAATAATAATACCTCTAACAAACACCACTAACTAAAAGTTTAGAGAAATAAATACATTTTTAGGCATAGTCCAAAAGCATTTTAGTTTGCTGCACAGAATGAAGACTCACTTAGGGCTTGTCTACATGGCATCGCAGTATGAACTACACTGTGTGAACTGTAGAATGCTCTAACATGTTGCACTCTAACTGCCCTATATAGACCTTGCTGGCGCAAACTAAAAGGTACCTAGTGGCTTTTAATATAGCCCTGCTTGAAACAGGTTTACATCCATGTGAACTAGGTACCTTTAGTTCACACCAGCAAGCTGTACGTGGGGCAGTTAGTGTGCAACACATTAGAGCACTCTACAATTTACACCAATCTAGTCCGCAGGGAAGAGCCACGTAGCCAAGCCCTAAGTTCTCTCAAGTGCTGAAGAAAAAAATAAAGGGAAGTTACACAACATCTCTCATTCCACCTGATGTTTGCAAAGTATTTGCATTAGGGGTGTACCAACATTGTTTACTGACACTAGAAACCTAATGATCGCTTTCATTTTCCTATTGTGGACAAACTGGCTTAGTTTACTAAGAAAAATCACTGCTTTTCCAACAGCTTTTCAAAGAAAATGGCACAACTTTCAATGAAGACAGAGGAGTTTGTTTAGAAGAGAATTGACCAACTGGACTTCAAGATAAGCTTCTTTTGCTCTGACAGGCTAACAGTGCAGCTATGTATATCTTTGTCCTTGCAGGCAAACTGAATTTTCAACTAATTAATTTCATTTTGATTATCCCTCAAGAGTGACAGTCTGAGGTAACTCGGTGACCTCACTTTTCTAAACGTTCACCTTTTAATTCATTATAGAAGGTACTACTCATTATAGAAAAGAAATAGGATTTGTGGGAAGAAACAGGACTTGGGGTGGAATATGAAAGATCGCGATATTTATGATGGTTCCAGAATGAACATGGGGACGTTAATTTACTTTACAAGAGGGAGTGCAAACATACACACCACAAAACAGACAAGAACAGGTCAAAGGCCACTAGGCTTTTCACTTTCTTTGGGTGTGATATTGTGTGTGTGCAAGGGGGAGGAGTGGCTGGGGACAACAGGATATACAACATGGTAGACTTGTCACCAAGTTTCTCCCTTTTTAGCTAGAGGTTTCAGCCATAAAAATGTCAAGAGAAATGCAGGCTCACCAATAACATGCAGGCCCCTGCATTGTAATCTACAGTACAAGAGAATACATTCAGCATAAAGCTTGGAAACATATTTTGCTGCTCAGAAGCCTGTACCCAAACAGTGTAATGAGGGATCCATCTGATACAGAATTGAAGGCAATTGGTTTGTTACTTTCACTTTTCCACAAACAGTATAATAAGAGCTGTGTGAACATGAACAGTACAAAGAATTTTCTGGTCAAATTGAGGGTGGGAACAGGAAATGCATGAGGTCAGAGGTTGTCTCTGTTACCAAATTCACTGGCAGTATAGAAAAATGCATTCCTACGGCATCCGCTAGTTGGAGTTCGTCTATTCCAAACAAGTTATACTGTACTGATACTCCAAATGTGGAAAGAGAAAACACTAGACTAAATTGCTGAGAATAAACATCAATCTGCCTTCAGAGCTTTTAGCTTTGTAATCATCCATCATGTTAATGATACTACTGCCTAAGGAACCACCAAAAAATGGGGCCTCATTGTGCTAGGCACTGTACAAACACACAGTAGCGCAGAGCCCCTGTCCCCAAGAGCTTACAATGTAAACAGACAAGACAGACACACAGCAAATGTCATGTTAGTTCCGTGATTTGGGGGGTGGGGCGGTTGGGGCAGCAGGTTAAGTTAGGAGGAGCTAAGCTAAATGGAAAAAAAATGAAGGGAGAGAGGACACTGAAGTGAAGTCTAAGGGGGACAGGACAAGGGGAAAGATGGTAAGAGTGACAGGTGTGGAGGAGTGAAGCTAAGGGGAAGAGACCGAGAAAGGGGGAAAGAGTGTAAGAGCAAACAGCCACTCAGCATGGGACAGATAAAGTCCAGTCAAAACTGTAGAAAGTTCTCAAATGTCCAAAGGTGCCTGCTATGGCTGCTTCTGAAGCTGGTGTGTTAGCAGGGAAGCACCACTTGGGTTATAGTACCCCAGAGTGTTGGCGATCTTAGTTTTCTGTGAAGGATCCTGGCTCTTTTAATGTAAGCTCTGCCTTAATCATCAATCTTCCAGATATGCTAGAAGATTCCATCTTGCAAACCAATCAAGAGAGCATAGGGATACATTACAGCTGTTACTAGATTTGAGACAGAAGAAATGGATATGCAATATTTTGGGTTAGGTGAAAGTCAGTGTTTACTTATATGTCACACTGTCCCTTTTATGGAAAGCGTGAGCCAACACATGCCTACTCCAGGTTCTGGTTCCAGCATTCTAGTAGGAGTCCCCAGAGGTCATGTGACTGTAGGCTGCTGAGACACACACTGGTAAGGCATGTCAGGTAATAATAAGGAGCAGCCTTCCCCTTACAGAGTCAAGACCAGATTTAGTGGCAGTGACACATCAAGAGAGAACACACAGTTCAGGAGGGGCTGTGGAAAAGGTTCAAAGAGCAGATATATAGAAGAACCCCAGCGAGAGATGAAAAACATGAAGGAAAAGGCCTGTGGGAACACTTTCCTGGTGTGGGCTGAAGGACTGGTGTTAGCATTTGTCCCTATTTAGCGGCCCCAAGCCAAGACTTTCAGAGAAGGCGAGAATCTCCCCATGCTTCTTCATCTTCCGAAATCAAAGTAGAGATCAGGACAGATATGCCCACAAGAATCGGAAGAATAAGCAAAAATGAATAGTTTCAAAGAGCAAGATGTTTAGGATGAAAGTATAGCATCTAAATTTACCAAAATTCCAAGCAGAAGCAGTTTTGTGAGAGCACTAATTGGAAAGAAAAATAATGACTAAGGAAGGCTAAAGGAATTTTGCTTGCATCATTTCAGTATAAAATGTAGTTTCTTTATGGGGTGTGGGTTTTTTTGTACAAATACTGTAGTTCTAAGTTTACATATCCCTTTATGAGGAATTTAAATGTTTTCACAAAAAATAGAAGCTGACAGTATACCTCTGTTCTTATGGAAATATTGCTTTAAGTTAAAGAATTCCACAGAAACTGTAGTGGATAGTATGGTGTTTTGTATTTAAAAAGGTGACCTCCTTAAAGGAATTTTTTTTTAAATGGCCAAATACTTAAATGTTATACATTTTAAAATTTAGTGTAACAGTGCAAAAGGGCCCCTCTTCAGGTAGACCAAATCTTTGATTTAATTTTGTTTTTTTTAAAGAAACTCATCTCTATAGCTAAGAGGAAGAGGTGATCTGTCAAAGGAGATGTCCATTCCACATAACATCAGCAAATGATTCTTGAATGACCAATACTTTGAGATTTTAGTATGCACTAAAACATTTCTTGATGCAGTCCTCTACACAGAGTATAAAAATGATATGGACAAGTCTGCATAAGAATACTGTTTAGATTGCCACATATGGAACTGTAATCTTTTTGTTATGTGCATAGTTTATCTTAAATTTAAACAAGTTACATATACAGAGGTCTAAAGATCTTGTTTCTAAAGATCTTTTGGGGAAAACGTGCACTAAGCAGCTGAACTGTGACAAGTGCAGAATGGTATCAATCCTACTATACTATCTGATTTGTCAAATTTGTCTGTAAAAGTTATTCTAAAATTCACAATAGCACTCTTAACCATTTATGAAATGAGGCAGATCATGTCTTTGCAGTGCTCATGGACACATTCTCCATGATTTGTTGGAAAGAATGAAGTGAATAACCACTAAGGTCCTAGAGCAGGGGTCGGCAACCTACGGCACGCGTGCCAAACATGGCACGCAAGCCGATTTTGGGTGGCACGCCGCTGCCTGCCAGTCCCAGCCCCACTCAGCCCCCCCGCCCACCGCTCTCCCCTGCGGGGGCAGGAGGCAGAAGCTTGGTCCTGCGGCAGCCAAGCTTCCCCCTCCCCCGCTTCTTCCCCCAGCGTGGTGCTTTCTGATCGCCGGAGGGAGGAAGGGGGCGGAGCCGAGCCGCAGTGTGCTCCCTGCTCCGTAGAGGAGACAGAGAAGAGGTAGGGACGGGGCCTTGGGGAAGCGGGTGGAACAGGGCATATCCCTTCCAGCCCCCTGCCGTGAGCCGCTCAGGGCAGGGGGCTGGGAGCACCCCCACAAGCCGAGCACCCCAGCCCTCACCCCTGAACCCCCCCCACACTCAGCCTTCTGCCCTGCACC
>QXTE01000147.1:1586561-1813609 GCA_003942145.1 Platysternon megacephalum
CACCCCCAGCCTTCTGCCCTGACCTCCCCACACATCCAGCCTTCTGCCCTGCACCCCCACAGCCCTCATCCCTCCCCCCCCTCCCCCCCAGGTCTGGGGTCCCAGCTGCCAGCCCCATGCCAGCTGGCGTCCTGGCCGCAGGCCGCGCTCAACCCGCTGCAGGCCTAGGTGAACAGAACCCCAGGCTGGCAGCTTAAGATCAGCATTTTAATTTAATTTTAAATGAAGCTTCTTAAACATTTTGAAAACCTTGTTTACTTTACAATATAAACAATAGTTTAGTTATATAATATAGACTTATAGAGAGAGACCTTCTAAAAAACGTTAAAATGTATTACCGGCACGCAAAACCTTAAATTAAAGTGAATAAATGAAGACTCGGCACACCACTTCTGAAAGGTTGCCTACTCCTGTCCTAGAGTTCGTTTTCTTGAACTTCTTAGTGTTGCAGATGGTGGTTGAATATAACAGACTATAGGATGAAGGTAGTATCAAGCAAGTGTTTTTTCTGCAACCAGTGGAGTTTTGTCGATGCACTATGAGGTTGTATGATGCAACAGATCAGACCAATCAATAAGCATAATTCACACAAGCAATGTAATGACTAGGAAGTAGTTTGTAGGCCCTTCATCAAAATGCTGTCAAACTAAGAAGTTTGCAAAAAGCAACCCCTGAGCAGATCTAACATGGACCTCATATGTACAGATTTTAAAGAAAACTCACCTAAACCAACAGTCACAATTTTTCTCAAGTACTGGTTGATACCCAGCCATTTTCTTCAAAACTCATTACAGAAAAAATAATTTCCTCTTCGATTTCTTCCTAACCTAGATTCATTAAAAGCATTCTGCATAGATTTCCACTTCATGGATAATCTGAGCTTCACAGAGAAGTATTCTTGCACCTTGCATAATTAACCTCAATATAAAATACTATTGCTAGTGATAATTTAAAGACATGTATTAAGTGACAATATAAAACAAATGAAACAATACATATAACAGTGTATTTTATAAAAATGGTATAACACACACAGAACCCAGGACCTGGTTTTGAAGGAGCTGGCTGAAAAATACTGACCCCCTGACAGAACAAATTGCCTATATGAAATCTTTATTAAACATTTCTATTTTCTGTAAAGAAATATGCAAATCCTACATGAAACTTTCTACAATCAGCCGTGATTTATTTCACAATTGCGTGAATCATTTGATTTTTCCAGATACTTATGCAAAACTTTTAATTAGCATGATGCTGTTTTCCACCATTCACAATTTGGAAACAAAAATTGTGTCCTAAAACTAGGGGGACTCTAAAATTAACCTTAAGATTAGAATAGCCCAAACATAAAGCTGCTTTAAGAACTCAATTATTGGGTGTTGGAGGCAATTTTGAGTAATCAAATGATGAAATGTGATTGTTTTTATGCCAGTGACATATGCAATTCACTGTCAGAGCAAGTCTCTCTGTTCTACATCAGTCCAATTCCTTACCTTACTTTACATCTGTTCAGAAGTTAACATTTAAAGTGGATTTTTTTCAGTGCAATCTCACTGATGTTGGTTTCAGTAAATATTCTATAAAACTACTACAGCAAGGGAACTTGATTTTGAATGTTTATTTACCTGTGTTGTTTTGTATTGGTTATCATTCTCTAAAATATTAAGAAAATAAACTGTTGGGTTTTTTTTCAATCTAAGATTACACAGAACACATGCTTAGAACACAGTAATTCTAAGAACATAAGAATGGCCATACTGGGTCAGATCAAAGATCCAATCAGCACAGTATCCTGTTTACCGACAGTGGCCAATACCAGGTGCCCCAGAGGGAGTGAACCTAACAGGCAATGATCAAGTGATCTCTCTCCTGTCATCCATCTCCACCCTCTGACAAACAGAGGCTAGGGACACCATTCCTTACCCATCCTGGCTAATAGCCACTAATGGATTTAACCTCCATGAATTTATCTAGTTCTCTCTTAAACCCTGTTATAGTCCTAGCCTTCACAACCTCTTCAGGCAAGGAGTTCCACAGGTTGACTGTGCGCTGTGTGAAGAAGAACTTCCTTTTATTTGTTTTAAACCTGCTGCCCAATAATTTCATTTGGTGGCCCCTAGTTCTTATATTATGGGAACAAGTAAATAACTTTTCCTTATTCACTTTCTCCACACCACTCATGATTTTATATACCTCTATCATATCCCCGCTTAGTCTCCTCTTTTCCAAGCTGAAAAGTCCTAGCCTCTTTAATCTCTCCTCATATGGGACCCGTTCCAAACCCCTAATCATTTTAGTTGCCCTTCTCTGAACCTTTTCTAGTGCCAGTATATCTTTTTTGAGATGAGACCACCACATCTGTACGCAGTATTCAAGATATGGGCGTACCATGGATTTATATAATTCTAGATAACTGTACAAGTTAACAAGGTGAAAATTTGATCCAACTTTATTAATCTGTCTGGAAAACATTATCACTTCCCTAACAAAATAATTCAAAACTGTTTTTCAATTTAAAAAACTACTAGTTACCACCAGCTCAGCCTTTGCAAAGGACACCACTAATAAAAAAATCCTGTGTATGATAACTAACAGATAACACCTGCCTTATGGCATTTCTCACTCAGTGCTGGGAGGGCCTTTTCAATTAACTCTTCTTGTGCTTCTTTTTTTTTTGGGGGGGGGGGGGGAAATTGCAGACCCAGACATTCGGCACTAGCAGATGAGTTGGAGATGGTCTTGAAAGAGCTCTATACAGCTTATCTTCAGCACCACGGCATAGGCACCAGTGTCTGAGGGTGACATTCTTGGCACCAGTTAGAAGTCACAGTAGGCCTCTGAGTTGAGGCATTGACCCCAAAGTCCAGAGCTCTGGACAGCTCTGGGGAAGGGGAGGGGTGTCAAGAACTATTTTGATATCAACTGAGCCCATCCAGAGCAAGAGTCAAAAGCTGGAGAGAGAGCAGAAACTTGGAACTCTTTCAGTGCTCAAGGAGTCTCACCAGGAGAGTAATCCTGGAGGACTTCAGCATCCTGGCTTTTGGATTCAGAGCCTTTTCAGATCCTGTCTTTTTCCCCAAAGAAAGTGCCAGCGATGCTAGAGTCAGTTTATGGAACTCAGAGGTGGAGGGTTTTGATGCCAAAGGCCATTCTGACTATGCACAAAAACCTCAGCCTGAACCCATGGATGGTCTGCTGATTTTGCTCATAGGGCAAGAAAGCATGGAGCCTAAGTTGAGGCTTTGGGTGTAAGAGCCCAACAGATGTTACTTCTGTCCAAAGTGAGATACAAACTTCTCCTAAGCAAAAGAGGCATCATACACGGGCAAACTGACTAGGGAAATATCAACGATCAGGAGGTGGACCATTTAAAACTTCCATTAAGTTCCACTGTGGATAACTGTGGCATTGACCTGGGGAAAGTGTGGGACATGTAACTTGAGGGCAAAAATGGGTAATTTAACCTCATCTGTGCTATACTGACACTAAAACCATTGAAAAATTATTTGAAACAGTATATAAAACTATTCATAAGACAAAGGTAAACTGTCTAAAAGTTACACAGACAACTCTGAGGTTCCTAATGCTCACAGACTATACTGGCCAGAAAGAAACGAAGACAGTTAGGGCTTGCAACTCTTCCATGTAGCCTGGAATCCAAACATCTGGTGGCGTGAGGTGGTGCTCATGTGAAGCTCTCTGGGCATGGCTTTCCAGAATACCATGGTGCAGGTGCCTTGAACCCAATGAGTGAGATTACACAGAAAGTCCACAGAAAAGAAGTGTTTCGCTAAAACAATGCATTTAAAATTTGTTTCGGTTTAAAAAAAATAGACAAGAGCAGACCAGCCTTTGTGAAAGACCCCATAATTCAGGAACAAATGTCACTTTTAAGCTTCCAAGAGTTTATTATAAAAAGTTAAAAAAAAATTTTTTTTTAAGGCAAGGAATATATTATACAATATTTCTAATATGCTACAGTCGAGGGTTTCTCTCAGAGCCCAGCACTGCAATTCCTATACAGGCAAGCCTCCGATTTACTTGAGTGAGAGGCTTGCCTGCATAGAAAGCAGGATCATAGCCAAATTTCTTCACAACCTACAAGCATGGTAGACACTACAATTTGCATATGAATGCTCACTATTATCAAGTAAACTGCTAGCATCCCTTATAGAAAGTAGTACAAAAAATAAAAAAATCTTAATTCCTTAAAAAAGGAAGCACGTCAGTCTTAATGACAGGCCATTTCCCCCACATTTTAAAATAGTTTGATATGCATTTTAAAAATGATCTTCCAATAAAGTAAACAGCATTTAATAGACATACAAATAAAAACAAAGCTGGCATAGCTAAATTACTGCTGGAACAGCCTAATGATGAATTTTCAACTGTGGTACGTCCAACTCCATAATAAAATTATTTCTTTAGAGAACAAAAATAGGTAAAAAAAAAATTACTTTAATGCATCAGTTAACATCAAGGTTATTGGCCAATGGATCCATGTCTGCTTCTTGTTTGTCCCCAGGGAGAGATCCACCCTTATAGTCTGCAGTCTTTTCCTCCTCTTTTTACAGCCACAGTAATCTTTTGTATCCTTCTCCAGGAAGAACATTTTGCCAGGACTACATGGAATGAACTAATAGACAAAAAGTTGCTTGTAAACACTTTCAAGGCAAGTACCTCCAATTATTTTACTGACGCCCCAGCGGTTAGCTAACCGCTGAGTCTGGGGCCAGACTTGATTTCACCCTAATATTAATTAATTAGTACTGAACAGCTGTCATAAGGCATGTGTTCTCTAAGATACAGTTGTTTTATCTGTGCAGAAAGTCTGCATCAGTGAAGTTACTTCTGTGTTCAACACTGAAATGATGACATTTATAACGCCTGTTTTTAAAGTGATAATCTGTCATCTATACATGGCTATGTAATTTTTTACAATTCCAGATACATTCGTATTCTTTTTTTATAGTGTCTTCTGTCCCATTGCAGTTATCTTTATTCAATGCACCTAAGACTTAAAAAAGACAGTTAAACTACCTAAATGCCTTAAGTTGTCTCGGGTTCTAGAACTTGTACATTACCCCTGCAAATGAAGGCTTTAGGATTTTTTAAACAGATTGATCATAATCGTTTAAGTTATCCTTTGCCTGTTTCTTTCTGGTATGACAGTGTGGGCACTGTACTAATACATGCTTATACAGGGCTTTTCATCTGTATATCTGAAAGCATTTTACAAAACAAGGTAAGAATTCCCGTTTAACAGATGAAACAGAGGTTAAACTACATGCCCAAGGTTTGTCTTGTGGTTAAGGAAATGAACTCAAAAGATCTGAGATCCACTCTCAGCTTCACCACAGACATTCTAGCTCTGTCCAAAATCATTCAGGTTTCTCTGTGCCTGCGTTCCCTATCTGCAAAACAGAGATAATACTTCCCTACCTAACAGGGGTGTTCTGAGGTATTTAAAATCAAGTCACACAAGTTAGGGAGACAGTGGGGCACACAATCCAGTCTCCTGATTCCTAACATCTGTCCAAAGAATTTACAATCCAATTAAAAAACAGTCAACCTGAAATCCACATTAAAAGTGCCATTGGGTTTTACTCCTAGAAATACTTCTTCCTAGTCCAAGACTGATAGATGTATAAATGGACACTTCCTTTTTGAGCTCAATTACTGGAAAACTTCTGGGTTTTTTAGATCCAGAAACTAGGCGATAAAGCAAAAATCAAATAAGTATTTGGCTGCAAAAGACTGAAAGTTATATAGATACGCATGTACACACACAACTGCACAAATGTTACTGGGGCAACTAATAAATTACTTTCAAGGAAAAAATATTTATGTTTTTGAATGTCTTGAATGTAAATAAGTGGTTTTGGAAGTTTTTTATTTGTATGTTTTTAAAGTTAATCACACTAGTTTTGCTCTAAATTCCATCTTCCCTCCCATCACTTCTATTCCTCTGCCCCCACTGCACATGCTTCTCTGGCACTTGGTCCTTCACTCTTCCCCCTGCACATACTTCCCTACCTTTTGTTCCTCCTCCCCTCTGTCCATACACTCCAATTACCTACTTCTCTTCCTCCTGTGGCTATGACGACCAACCACCTCTGGGTCCTCCTCTCCCTCTGGTATACTGGAAAGGCTGTCTAGCTGCCTGGTTCTCTTTTCTGGGCATTCCTCTCCAAGTGGCAGCTGTTGGTTTATCTTCTGCTGACAGCTCCCATTGGCATGCACAGCACCAGTCTCACTGGTGGCTCCAGTCTCTGAGGGATGTACAAACAGGCCACAGTGGAGAAAGCTAAACTGTGTCCTTCTCTTCCTTGCTTCCAGTTGCTTTTAGAGGTATCAATATGTTTCCAACTCCTGTGGAAACAAGGAGGACCAACCAACACCATATGAACTGCCAGCTCTCTGCAGACCACAGCTTGGGAACAACTGTTAGATAGTATCCATATGGCCTCCTAAACATTAATTTGGTCTTATGATACTCAGGCAGAAAAATTCATAAAGATATTACATTTAATTAAGATCCTCGATTACAAGTGCCTCCCACATCTGAAAATGCTGGTGTAGACCTTCATAGTATGGTACTTCCTCATCTTTCTTCCATGCTTGTAATAGTTAATAATGCTGACAGTTAAAGCATTATAACTGGCATCTCAATTAGCACTCATTTAAATGGTGTAGTTTGCAGCTCAAGCTATTATTTCAGGCTCTCTGCAAACTCAGGCAGATATCATTGAACTGGTTACACTAATGTCACATTCTGAAGGTTTACTCTGCAATTATAATGGCTAAAGACTAATTAAAATATAAGCAGATATTCTGAACAACAAATGAGGTCTGTCTGTGCAGGGTCACATGGGAAAAGCTGTGCTATGGAGTTATAAAAGTCTCTGGGAAAAGCTGTGCTATGGAGTTATAAATTGTAAATAATAATGAAAAGTACAGTAGAGATGCAACTATGATCTCAACAATGTAAAATATATTTTCTTTTAGATGCTCAGAGGAATTAGTAAAGTGGATGTTCTATGGATAGTATCCAAAGTAACTGCTCACCAGATTGCACTTCCATTCAGTGAAATGGTATTTGAATAGCTTTGTACTATGCAGCCAGCACACCAGTCATGACTAATAGCCAACACAGCAGGATTTCACTGCAGGGGAGTTTGCAACATTGTCGCTTCCAAACAATATCATTAGATATCTCTTTAGCGGAATGGGTTTGTGTAAACACTTCCAGTTCTGACCATTAGGGTAAACTTTTAAATGTATATGTTTTTGTTTAGCAGAGTACTGCAATATTTAATGCCGCAAAGTTGTAGTGACAGGACTGACTAAGCATATAAGGCATTACCATAATACAAATAAAAAGAAATAAAACTCTAAGAGCCTCAATAAAGGGTCCACTGAGCTAGGCATCATACAGACAAGTAATTAAGACATTCCCTGCTCCATAGCGCTTAGATTCAAACGTGTTTCTCAAATGCGGTCACCATGGGGCTTTTTGTGTGGCCACAGGCCTCCTGGGTAGTGATTTTTGGGGGGGGAGGGGCAAAGCCATGTTAACAAACATACAAATATCATTTTTCACATAAACAGACTTACTATCTAGCAAGTCTAAAAAAAAAGGCAAAAGAAACAACAACAGAGACAAGAACATGCAAAGCACATTATTTGTTTCTATTCTGTTTAGGTCCAGTAAAGAATAGAGACAACCGTACATTATTATTATTATTACATAAATAAATTACAATGATTTGAACATGTATATGTGCACGTATATTTGTTTTTCCTAGAATTAAGTAAGTATTTTAGGAAAAATTGTCAGAGCGGCCATCAGCAAAATTTGGTGGCCGCACCCTGAGGCCACCAAAAAATTTCCCATGAGACCCCCTAACAAAAGGACAGGTATAACACGTAAACATGGGGTCTCAAAGTCCCGACCCACAGGCCATCTGCGGCCCAAGAACATCCCCAATGTGGACCGCAGGGCTCCAGCAATTTTGGGGCCGGGTCTCTCCCGTGGCCCCGCCTGCCGCCCCAGGGCGCTCTGCGCCCCCCCTCCCCCTCCGTGCGATTTAAAATGGATTGGGGCCCCGCCCACCACCGGCAGTACTGCAGAGCTGAGCGGCTTCCTGCGCGCTCGCTCCACGTGGCTGCTGGCCCCTCCCTGTGGCCCTGGGACAGAATGGGGCTGTGTCTCTGCGCGCTGCCCCTGCCCCAAGCACCCCTGCGGCCAATGGGAAACTGTGGGGGCGGTGCCTGGGGGGCAGCAGCGTGCAGAGGCCCCCCGGACCGCCCTGCCTTGGAGCCCCAGGTTAGCACCGCACCAACCCGACCCCCTCCCAGAGCCTGCACCCCCACTCCCTCCCTACACACCCGCAGCCCCCAAACTCCCTCCCAGAGCCTGAACCCCCTCCCCTTCCCGCACCCCCTTCCTACCCTCAAACTCTCTCCCAGAGCCTGCAACCCCTCCCCCTTCCCGCACCCCCTTCTGCCCCCAAACTCCCTCCCAGAGCCTGCACCGCTCCCCCCTCCTCCATCCCAGAGCCTGCAACCCCATCCCCTCCTCCTGCACCCCCACCCCCTGCCCCAGCCCAGAGCCTGCACCCATCACCCAAACTCCCTCTCAGAGCCCAACCTCTCACCCCTTCTGCACTCAAACTCCCTCCCAGAGCCTGCACCCTGAACCCCAATCCCCTACCCCAGACCTCCTCCCCCACCCAAACTCCTTCCCAGCGCCTTAGGCCGGTGGGGGGGGCAGGTTCTGGGGGGCACAAGTGACATTATTGGCCTGATACGAGGATTTGAGGACTGGCACTGGCCGTAAGGTAAATTGAGTTTGAGACCCCTGACATAAATGAAAGCAGTAAGAATATTAGAAAAATCAAGTTTTATGCTATTTCTATGCAGATATGTAGCATAATTCACTATACCTGCACAAATTGCTCACCACTGCAGGACACTAAGGTCTATATAGGTTCCATCCTGATATAAAGATGTATTGTGCAGAAACTTGGCGCACAAGTACAGTACATCAGCATACAGGAGTTTTTCAAAAATAATACAAAAATGGCCTTTTTGACAAGGTGACGGGAGGAGTGCTAATATTGTTTTTTTAAATTTTACCTACTCCTTCCTATAGACTAGCTTGGCAAATAAGTCAAAGTTTAATCTTGCATGAGTCAGTCCCCTAAAGTGTCAAAAGGCATGTGGATATTTTGGACTAAATTATTTGCAAGAAATACATTAAAACAGCTTAGGGTTTTGTCTACACACCGAGTTTCTGTGGGCAAGCCAGGGCATGAATCTACAGCACGCCAGCATGGCCATACAGTCACGCGCAATGTGGACGCTGCTATGGCACAGTAAGCACTGCACTCCAGGGCTTTCAATGCACTGTAGTAGCATCCACATGGCATGTTACTGAGTGGCTGAGCTAGTGCGATGTCGATTCATATCCTGGCTTGCTGCACAGTAACTCACCTTGTAGACAAGCCCTTCCAAGTTTTACTTAAAAAATAAGTTACTGAGAATTCTCAGCTCCTTTTATAAAACTTTGTTTTAAAGACAAAACTCACATTATAATTAATAGGAGAGAGTTTATATTTAGTTCAATGACAATTTGTATTGTTGGGAAGCATTGTCAGAAAAATCTCACACAGAAGAGCTCTAAATGTGAATTATCCAATGTTTTCAGACAATACACCTATCACCAAACCAAGGATGCAATCCTGCAAACTTTTATTCATATGATTAGGCAGTCACTAAATCAATGATGCCAGCTGCATTGCTGGAAAGTTGCATTTTTTACTAAAAAGTCTGAAAACCTCAGGTGTTATAGCTCCAGAACTCTGAGAATGCAATTGTTCATTTTCCTAACTTCATTAAGACTTTACCCCACATAGAATGAATGCTAAAAATTTTCACGAGTACAAAAACACATAACTCACCATTGTGTTTAGATAACACAGAGAAATATATTAAGATCTGAGCTCAGACTCCCTGCATCTCTTAGGCACAAAGGCCTTGATTTTTACAGGTGTTTAGGCATTGCTGCACTCAGCATCGCAATTGATTTAGGAGTCTGTGACATTCCAGGGTGCAATCCAGACTAGTGAAGTCTTGTGTCACCCCTGGCCTGCAACTTTGGGTCTCTCACAATGCTTTGCTGCTGTAGGTCCCACCTGGTCTGCTCACAAACAGCATGCAGGTCATACTCGAATGTCTGTGTACAGCTACAGCCCTGGTCCAGCAACTCCGACCCCAGCAGCCTGTCAGCAAACACCAGCCACACTTTGGCTTCCAGCAGCATTTGGTTACTACTTGCAGGGTGACCCCAAACACACTCCCAGTCCTGAACTTCTCCCCAAAACATGTGTTCTACACTGTCCAGCCCTCTCCTGGACAGTCCAGATATATTAAGTCAGTTGTCCCTCTGAGGTGATCAATATCTTAAACTGAGTTACCCAAACAATTCACAACACTGGATTAGTTTTAATTAAAGAATAAAACAAGTTTATTCAACTACAAGGAGACAGGTTTTAAGTGAGTACAAGGCATTAAAGTCAGAAATGGTTACAAGAGAAATAAACATAAAACGCTTTATAAAACTTAAATTAGACTTGGTTCAAGGTGACATTCTTACCCCACAGGTTCCCAGCAACACTGCTGACCAAGTTTCAGGTCAGGATCTGTTCCCATAGGCTGATTCTTTTGTCGTCTTAGGTGAAGGAGAGAGAAATGGAGAGGGAGAGACAACTTGCCCCTCATTTTTATAGTTCAGTCACCCTTTAAAATGTATTTTCCTGTGGGTTACCCCTAGATAAAGTTCCTTCCAACTGTGAGGATGGAGACATGGGGTCTCATCATGAAAGAGGTTTCATGCAGTTTGCTAAAATGCAGATTTATCTTGTCTCCCCTCTTACTGTTTCAAGGAGCCAGTTTACTACTTATATGTAAATTGAGGTATACACACATTCCTTTGTTTAAGACCTGCTTGACCAGTCCTGACTAATCAGGGCTACATGGGTTTGAACATGTGCTACCAACACTATTAATGGGGAATTCATAACTTTACATATAATGTTGCTACACGCATTTCATCATGATATTATTCACCAGTGAGTTAATAGTTTTCAAATGATGCCTCACAAGGCATATTTTGCACAAAGATTATTACGATGTAAGGTCTGAATACAGGGGTGCATTCCCTCACAGAGTCTAAATCTCGTTTTTGACTGTCAATGGAATTTAGACTCCTAAATAACTAAATCCCTTTTGAAAAGGAGACTTAGGCTTTAAAATAGCTTTAAAAACCTGGGCCTAGAGCATTAGTTAAAAATGCTAAGCCTTAAAACAAAATATATTGATCCTGCTATTCAAAAGTTGTTACTTTAGTGTAACTGCCAAAGTGATCAATGACACAGTAATGTAAAGTCTAATGTATCAAAGAATACTCAGATAGCATCAGAGTCATCTATTGACTTTTTGATACAATCCAGAGCTATTGCATTAGTTTTCAGTTTGTGGATATGCACACAGATATTGTTAGAATATACAGCAAAAGACTGACCTAAACACAACATTTTTGAAATAAAAAAGGCTTCATTTCGATTTAGTTCCAGGCTGAGAATGTATATGCAGGATTTCACCATGAATAAAATGTGTATGGTAAAATTTTAAAAAGTCTTGACAAATTAGCCTCTGCTATAATTTACAAAATTCACTCTACATGGAAATATAACAAGTTCCCCTGTTCAATGTTTCTTTATTCTTTTTTTGTTTTAGATTTATAACATTTTAAAGAGGCCAACCTAGGCTCTAAGAACTTTTGCCATAAATTAAAAAGTCACAAATTAAACCAGCAGATGCTCATTGTCCCCAAACCAGAAGGAATCTGACAAGAGGGAGAATCAAAATCCACTAAATCAATACCCATCCCGCTCCTTACCAGGCCTCTCCTTCAACAAAAGCATGGGTAAATAGATGGGCCCTGTAGAATGCTCTGAAGTTCACTAGGTTTGGTCTATTTCCGACCAAGGGGAAGTAGGGTCTAAACAAGGGTATATTTAAAGGCAAGTATGAGAAGATGCTACTGCAATGATGATGCTACAATGACTTTTCCCCCCCGTTTCCTCTAACCAATTTGATTCCACTAATTACATGGCTGCCACTCTGCCCCCGGGAAACCGTTGAAAAAAGTTGCTGTGGACCACTTCCAAGACCAACAATTCCTCCCTAGATCTTTCCCAAGTCGGGCTTCGGAGCAGGATAGAGACTAGAGATTGTTTAGCACACCCAGGAATATCGGATCCAGATTATAAGGAGAGATATTTTGTATTTCTTGACGCACAGAAGACGGCCAATGTAAAATGCAAAATAGTGTCGCAGGAGGTTTCCTAATCAGTTAATGTATCCTTACATATGGAGAACAACGGCTTAGACAATAAAGGAAAATTTATCCTAGGACTTACCTGTGCATATTCTCTCTCAATTGCAGCTTTCTTCTGACTGAATGTCCTACAAAAAACAGGGGGGGAAGTCCATTAACACACACAGCCATATACTATAAATGCAATAATTAAAAAGAGGTTTTATATAACTTCAGTTCAAATGCACCATCAGGCAGCCTTTACGGCCAAGAGAAGAGCAAAAGAAGAGCTGAACTGTTTGACAATTGTGCATTAACTGCCTAGCAACCACTTGCATGTGGACACCATAGATTAAGAGCTCCTTCCCTCAAGCTCCAGTTACTTCATTAAAGTCTCTTCAGCTTTACATTGGTTTATCAGAGAACAAAATTTGGCCTTCACGCATCTAAACTTTTTTTTTGGAAAGTCATCTCTCCCTGACTGCATCTGAACATACTAGGCTAATTGTTCCAGATGCAGGACTCATCTCACTTTCATGCATCATCTTCACTCAGGAATGTCCTGATTTAGCAATCGGTGTAGCTACATCAGCGTGGACCCACTTAGCTCAACTGGTTTAAACCCCTATATGCCTTTCTACGCTTAGGGGGTCAGTAGTGGTACAGCTACACCAATTGCTTGCCACAGACTATTGAACTGAGGCTAGTCCTCAGTGTAAGTGAATGCCAAGTATTACTGATTTTAGAGATGGGCAAAACAACAAAAGAACAGGAGAAGACTCAGTATATTTCAACACAAACTCGATATATTATCCCATGGTTTACACCAAGGCATTGTGGGCCAAATTCTGCTCTTTGGGTGTCAGTATAAATCTGGAGTAATTATAAACACTTCAAATGTGTTGTGCCAAGTTTACACCAATATATCAGCAGAATTTGGCACTGTGACTTTATTCAATCATGTTCTGGCAAAAATGGGTTTGCAAAGCTTTCAATATACCGTACTTCTGAATTATAAGGTCCAAGTCTGAAGCAATCTTGCTGTAGAATAAAAACAGATTATGCTACCCCCTTTCCCTCTAAATACTAGGTTTCTGTACTCGGTAGCACTAGGAGAACCAAACTACAGCAGCACAAAGAAAAGGAAGAATGGTTGAACCATAGCTAACCCTCCTCAGATTTAGAACTCTCTAGGTGTACCAAGACTCCTAGTAGTGCTCTGATAGTTTAAGTCATTTTCTTTTTACACTCAAGCAGCCAAGCAATAGGATATTCCTTGGTCTGCATTTCCAGATATTTAAAATCACATTTTTCGACTAAGATTAATAATACACTATGCACAAAACATTTGACTTTAATTCTACACCTCTACCCTGATATAACGCTGTCCTCGGGAGCGAAAAAATCTTACCGCGTTATAGGTGAAACCGCGTTATATTGAACTTGCTTTGATCCGCGTGTTATATCGGGTCGCGTTATATCGGGGTAGAGGTGTATTTAAACAGATTGAACAATAATTATGGGGACAAGCTAGAAATTAATGTAAATACAGTAGACACTTGTTTGCAGCAACACCTTGTAAGAGCAACAGCCTCTTACGAGCAACATTTCCCCTGGGAACACTTTCCCTACTGTGAGTTATCGACACTCCCCATAACAGCAAAGCCGGTTAGGAGCAACATAGCAAAAGAGCACCGATATGTTTCTACTCATAAGCACCTACTGTGTATCCTGTAATAACATCCTATAAAGTTCAAATTCGAATGTAAAAACAGAATAAGCACCAATGGTGCTTTCTATTCCTGCCCACTCCTTTATTAAGCCCACAGAGCACACTGTTAGAGGTTCCATATTTCAGATAAGATGTAAAACAGAAGTCCTGTCCAATTGTACTCATTAAAGATTCCATGCAACTCTTTTCAAGAGTAAGGATTTTATTAGCTCTGAGGGCCTGGCCATATTCCAACTCTGGTTATCACATCCTGTCTACCTAAATTTCCCTGGCAGTTTCAGCTGCATATAATTGACTCCATTTCAGAACTAGGTGAAATCATCCCTGCATATTGTTTATAAAGTTGTTTAGGATCCTTCTGGATAGCTCAGTGGTTTGAGCATTGGCCTGCTAAACCCGGGGTTGTGAGTTCAATCCTTGAGGGGGCCACTTAGGGATCTGGGGCAAAATTGGTCCTGCTAGTGAAGGCAGGGGGCTGGACTCGATGGCCCTTCGGGGTCCCTTCCAGCTCTATGAGATAGGTATATCTCCATATATTATATTATTATATAGTACATGTAAGGTATTGTTATAGGTGACATTGGACCAACATACTTCAGTAGTTTTCTTATCAAAGCCCAAACTTCCAACTATGATAGCAAACATATTGAAAAATTAGGGCTGTCGATTAAACACAGTTAACTCATGCGATTAACTAAACAAAAAAATTAATTGCGATTAAAAAAATTAATCACACTGTTAAACAATAGTATACCAATTGAAGTGTATTAAATATTTTTGGATGTTTTTCTACATTTTCAAATATATTGAATTCAATTACAACACAGTATACAAACTGTAAAGTGCTCACTTTATATTATTTTCATTACAAATATTTGCACTGTAAAATGATAAAAAATAATATTTTTCAATTCACCTCAGACAAGTACTGTAGTGCAATCTCTATCGTGAAAGTGTAACTTACCAATGTAGATTTTTTTGTTACATACCTGCACTCAAAAACAAAATGTAAAACTTTAGACCCTACAAGTCCACTCAGTTCTACTTCTTGTTCAGCCATTCGCTAAGAGAAACAAGTTTGTTTAGATTTACGGGAGATAATGCTGCCCACTTCTTATTTACATCACCAGAAAGTGAGAACAGGTGTTTGCAAGGTATTTATGTGCCAGATATGCTAAACATTCGTATGCCCCTTCATGCTTTGGCCACCATTTCAGAGGACATGCTTCCATGCTGATGATGATCGTTAAAAAAAATAATGCATTAATTAAATTTGTGACTGAACTCCTTGGGACAGAATTGTATGTCTCTGGCAGTTTTACCCACATTCTGCCATATATTTCATGTGATAGCAGCCTCAGATGATGACCCAGCACATGTTCGTTTTAAGAACACTTTCACAGCAGATTTGACAAAACGCAAAGAAGGTACCAATGTGAGATTTCTAAAAATAGCTATAGCACTCCACCCAAAATTTAAGAATCTGAAGTGCCTTCCAAAATCTGATCGGGATGGGATGTGGCGCATGCTTTCAGAAGTCTTAAAAGAGCAACACTCCGATGCACTAACTACAGAACCCGAACCACCAAAAAAGAAAATTAACCTTCTGCTGGTGGCATCTGACTCAGATGATGAAAATGAACATGCGTCGGTCCACGCTGCTTTGGATCGTTATTGAGCAGAACCCATCATCAGCATGGCGCACGTCCTCTGGAATAGTGGTTGAAGCATGAAGGGACATATGAATCTTTAGTGCATCTGGCATGTAAATATCTTGTGACGTCGGTTACGACAGTGCCATGTGAATTCCTGTTCTCACTTTCAGGTGACATTGTAAACAAGAAGCAGGCAGCATTATCTCCTGCAAATTGTAACCAAACTTGTTTGTCTGAGCCATTGTCTGAACAAGAAGTAGGACTGAGTGGACTTGTAGGCTCTAAAGTGTAACATTGTTTTATTTGTAAATGCAGGGTTTTTTTGTACATAATTCTACATTTGTACGTTCAACTTTCATGATAAAGAGATTGCACTACAGTACTTGTATTAGGTGAACTGAAAAATACTATTTCTTTTGTTTTTTACTGTGCAAATATTTGTAGTCAAAAATAAATATAAAGTGAGCACTGTACACTTTGTATTCTGTGTTGTAATTTAAATCAATATATTTGAAAATGTGGAAAATATCCAAAAATATTTATATAAATGGTATTCTATTATTGTTTAACAGCGCGATTAATCGCGATTAATTTTTTTTAATCGTTTGACGGCCCTACTAAAAATGCAATATTATTCCAAAATGACTTATGTTTCTTCGAGAAGTGCCACTGACTTCAATAGCCCTGTTACACGAACTGCTGAAATCTATAAACATTTAAGAGGTAGTGGGAAACAAGCTACTGTTTTTAAGCCTTCATAAATATAGGGTGTAAGTTTCAAAAGCAAGAGCAAAAATACGCCATTACTAGTTTCTACTCAGGAAGTCTCATTTGAAAATGTACAGTCAGATCTCGATGTAAAAAAGAGTATATGCACTATAGTTCATTCTAAACTGAAACCTACTGTTGTGGAATTTAGTACAAAAGTAATTTAGTAATTTTGGACTGAATTTGAGTTGTACACTGATAGAAACACTGAAGTTTGTTTTCAAACGAAATGGTTGTAATCTCTAGTTTGATGGAGAAAAAGGGTTGTACAGTAGCAGACATATATATGCAAGAAACACTTAAAAGCAACTTTAGATTTTATTCAAGCCCTACCTTTCTATGATTCTATTATTCTAAAATATTTAATTCACTTTAGTATAAACAGATTTTATACCATCAGAGTTCAATTTACAGAGTGATTATATTTTTGGGTTTGTTTTGCGTTTCAGTAGAGTTAGTGGGAAAAAAGGATCTGAGATTGTTCTTTAAAGATGGTGTTCTCAAATTTTTCAAGAGCAAAGAACTTCTACTAGGAAACAAAGCAGACTGACTGACAAAGTATTTGATGTCTTCCTACCTTGACAAACCTGACAATTTCCATGTATACAGTTGTATAATGTCAAAGGTTTTATTTTTAACCTAACCTCTATTCAAGATGGAAGTTTATGTGCACTTACATTCTACAAGAGACTATTTAATATTATGTTAATAAACCCTATTTCAACATTGTGAGAAAAATCTTGAAAGAAAACAAGCTAGTTCCCCTGCAAAAAGATAAATGTATTATGTAGTTTTAAAAAAACGGGGATGCATTTACAATTACTATTTTTATGCATAGGGCTACACAGAGGTTTTTGTGGGGCCCAGGGTAAAATCTGAAATTAAAGTACTTCACTCCCCCTCCTCCCCACAACCTTCCAAAAAATTTAACCCTGAGAGGCAGCTGGAGAGGGCATGTACTGGAGCACAAGCCCACACTGCACTCACCCCACGTGGCAGAACCACCTGGTTTTGGATCAGCAGCCCCTCAATTGCGACAGCAGGGCTGCTGGGCCAAATTTCAATGAGTGGCATTGCAACCCGGCATGTGGGGGTCCTCTCCAATGGAGGCCCAGAGCAAACTGTCCCTTTCCCCCTGCCCTGTTTATGCATTTATCAAGTAATTGTTACAAAGGAAAGTAGGTTAGAGTTGAGAGCATATTTTAAAAATTTTCTTTTAATTACTTATTTCTAGATAGTGATTCCTATCTGCAATAGACTTATCAAGTAAAGCTTAACTCTGTCTTACAAACAGTAACTCTTGAAGTATGCTTACTTCTGACCGTAGTCCCATAAACATTAATAGGATTATACGCAGAAGCAAGCATACACGAGTACCTATTTCAGGATGAGGCCCAACATTTGTCAGAAATAAGCCTAGTATAAATTAATACATTCAAAATTCCTGAACATAAAATAACAGGATTATTAGAACAACTGGAATTCAGTAGATACATGGGAGCTATGTATCATAGAGCTGTGAACACTTGTGATTTTATTGCAAGTTTGATATTTGCCCCAACTGATGGAATTATGTTATTGTGTAAAAATCTCAGCTTTCACTTTTTTAAAAAGAAGTTTCAAGCCTTCATGGTTAAGAAGAAAAGTATGAAAACTGCCTTTTGATTTTTGAAGATTTCAAATTAAATAAAATAACTCAACATTTATTCTTTTATAATTCCCATGATTTTTAAGTTAGTCTCATACTTTTTTGAGATCTGACTCATGATTTTTGAATGCTTGGGATTAGCAATACTTGGAGAGTTGAAACAACCCTTCCTGCATTTTATTTTAGTCTATTTAACAACTTTAGTAACTGCCTCTTATATTCATTTTCAGAGCAAAATGATATTAACAACTATTACATGAAACAAAAAGTGAAATATTATATTATTAATCTAATTTATTGACACCAATTAAGTAACAGTGAACGTTTGACAGCAGTGACTGTAGCACTGGCAGCTAAAATCCACCTAAAAATCAATTACAGTAATAATTAAAACAAATGAACTACCACTTAAACATTAAGAGCCCTGAGATTATTCTTCCCCCAAAACCAAAGCCTGCAGCATTGCAAAGTTAACACAGGTATAGATCTGTGCACACTCTCCAATGGATACATAAAGAGCCGCTACACTTTCACCAAAAAAGTGAGTGATTCGTATGTGACTGAGTACTTGAGAAAACAACAGGGGAGAGGGAAATTACTGCTGTCCTCCCCACCCGCCCTCCAAAATGTACTCCTTTCCTTCTAGGTTTCACCTTGCACACACCTATCCTTATAAACTTCTCATGAGCCTACTGACATTTTTAATTTACTTATTTATAAAAATAAAAACCACAGTACAAAAATATCTGAGAAGGAGGGAGAGTTGGTTTTTACTCTATTCTACATTACCTCATTATTTTACTCATTATTATATACATTATTTTGCCTCCCTGATAACATTTAAATAATATCTCCTCAATATTAAAACAAACATCTATCTTTTTTATTTTGATATTTTTTAATAATGGAATCCACCTCGAGGGTAATAAAACTACAACAGTAACTATACTCTCCTCTTGCAATACTACTAGACCTATGGTTTTATTTACCAAATGTGAGTACCACCTGCCAATTGAAAGTCAAGTTCCAGAAATGTGAAGACAGCTGTTGTGTATTTCAAGTTCCTCACATCAGACATTAATTTAAAGTAATGGCTGCTATGCTGTATTAAGATTTATTTTTAAATTTTTGTTGCAGATCAGATGAAGAGTATTAAGCAAGGAGCTGGATCAGTGGAGAATGTTGTGTCAAGAAGTGTCTCCAGAGCCCTTGCTTCCCAGACAAGAAAGATGGAAGGAAAACATTCAAAAGGTGGCTCTAGAATTATATTGTTGCAACAGCATTACCAGAGTATCAGTCAAGCCAGTGAACCTCCTCTAGTGCTACAATCTAATACATTACATTTTTAAGGCTCTGGATCCACAATAAATATGGAATTGTTCACATTTTAAAGTGATTAGGCTGTATCATGACACAGTTAAGGAATACTGTAATTGATAAAGTCACCTGATCACATAATAAATGAGGATGTGTTTCTTTCACAAACAGATTGCATAGTGAAAAAAAAAGCTGAAATAGTTATACTATAAGCGCTGATCTCAACTACACTGGTAATGTTTCATGATGGAAGTTCAAATATGTCTAAGCACGTCTACTAAACTGTTAATTTATCTGAATGCAGAAAAAATAAACGTACATAGTAAATATGTAGTCAAGCTCCTTCACATATAAATCTGTGTTAAAATACACAGACAAATTTATATCTGCTATAAGTGACTGCATCTCCAATGGAAGTCTTGGACAAATTCAGAAGTGAGCTAAGCAATGGTGTAAGCTACATGTGGAAATGAAGGCCTTTGAAAGCATTTGCAGGATCAGGGCCTATGCTGGTAGAAAACAGATGCATCTTAACTATCAAAGTACACCTCTATAACGCTGTCCTCGGGAGCCAAAAAATCTTACTGCGTTATAGGTGAAACCGCGTTATATTGAACTTGCTTTGAGCCGCCGGAGTGCACAGCCCCGCCCCCCCAGAGCACTGCTTTACTGCGTTATATCCGAATTTGTGTTATATCGGGTCGCGTTATATCGGGGTAGAGGTGTAGTATAACTTTCACTAAATTAGCAGTCAGTGAGTGTGCTAAACAAATACAGCTTAATTCACATCTACACTACAGAGCCTTAGCCAGTATAGCTGTCTGCACAGTTATGCAGGCAGAGCTCCCTAGCGTAGATGCAGCAGGAGCAGGCAGAAGCCAACACACCGTCAGCGTACGTGCATCTACACTAGGGTTTTTGCCAGCACATCTATATCTGTAGGGGGTGTGATTTTTTTCTTAGCTGACACAGCTATATAAGCAAAACTTTATAGTGTAGACCAGGCCTTCAACACTGACAAGATGGAAAGGGTTGGAGGTTACAACAAGTAAAGCAACTAACAGGAGGATGTAAGTGAGGAGAGAGGCCTGCTCTTTCCATTCCCTCACCAGGTAGATTATACTCAGTTTGCAGAGTTATTCCTTTTCTGGCCAGTTTACCACCTCACATGAAACTTGCTCATTTATGCTATGCCTAACATCCCCTCTTGAAAGAATGCAAAAGCCAAGCTATAAGAGAGTTGCTAAGTAAATCACAGGTATAACAAGACTTTAAGGTTGTTTATTAAGCCAATTTATGAATTTGCTGGCTTTAAAGTGTTTAATATTTTGTTTCTTTTTAAGTAACAAAATGTTCTACTAAAATCAATTTTGGAAGTTACATATATACAAATTGCTAAATATTAAACAGAATATTCCTTCAAATGTATATAAATTAAAGTATTTAAAAATTAACATAAAACGAGAATTTCCAGAGTCACACAGTAAAAAACAACCTATGATTAAACATCTCCAATACAGTAGGCAACAAAATAACGTGGTCCTTCTGGTCTTGTTTCTGTAGTTTGTGATTTCCTGCAGGGTATTGTGAGAACCTGCTTTATCTACAGAAGTCAGGGGAAATCTTTTCCCGTAGAACAGTATAAATTCCTACAATTTATACTATTTTTTCAGCAATTACTGAACATGATATAACTTGTGTTGTGCAATTATGCAAGCACTAGAAGGGCAATGTGTAATTTTATTAACATTGATTATCTTTTAAACACAAGTGTATTAAGCATTTCACAAAACACACCTGGCATTTTTGGATATTATCTGAGACACCCCACAAATGCTGGAAATAGCAAGAAACAGCACATGCAGCAGGCCAAGCACTGAAGCAGTTGGAGCTCACCAGAGCATCAGGGCATGGAGCAGCAGTACTTCCAACACTATCATCTGACGGGAGAAAAGAAAAATGTCTTCCCCTGGATCCAAGGGGTTGATGGGTAGAAAGAGCATGATCCACCACTGCTCAGATTACCCTTGAAGGTCTCTTTTCTCTCTGTTTCCTGGGGTTCTTGCCTCCCCAGTTTGACATTGTCCTGCATTGTAGTAGAGGCAAAAGAATGAGGCCAATGTCATTTTCACTCTCCTAAACCTGCAGCATGCTCCACAGCCCACTAAAGTCAATTAAAAGACTCCCAATGATTTGCATGGGTATTGGATTGGACCCCTATTTGAGGAAAGATTATGCAGCAGGAACATTTCGGTCAGAATTATTTTCCACAAGTGGTGGGAGGTAGAGGAAAAACAAAGCAGAGATAGGTAAACAGGGAGAGAAGAGAGTTTAAAAAAAAAGTAATTTCAGGGAAGCCAGAGACTGGACTTGAAGCATTAAAACTATTCAGAGACGACTCTTTTGGTGTTGTTCGGCAGATCATGAAGGTTAGTTGAAATTAAACTTGGCACATCTGCTTGCACATCCTATTTTCATTACCTCTCAGTCTCAAATTCACAAATAATCCCTGCTGCTACTTATTTTGAAATGTAAAGCAAGGGTAACTGAAATTCAATACAGTATTGGTCTGGTGTAAGGTTTTAGAAGGTAACTGCAAGAAAACAATGCAAAAAGCAACAAACAGACCAGTCCCTAACAAACATTTCAAAAGGAACCAGCTGAGCAACCAACTGAAATATAAAAGCATGTCCAGAAAAATTAAAGCGAAGTAGCAACAGCAGCAGCAACTTTATATCACATTTCCTCTTATTTTAATCTTGCAAAACTAAATTTATGGGAACAGGCACACAATCCATTTGCCCACCGTGACCATGATACTGATCAAGAATAAGTACTTGTACATCAAAAAACTCATCTGGGACAAACATTTAAGCAGAATTTTGCAAGGATGCTCTAGTCTTATGACGCTAGAGAATGGGCATTTACATTTAGTGTAGCTACACTTCAAGTTTCCCATTGTTTCGTTACCCATCAGTCCAACTCCACATTAAATGAGCTATTATTAAAAAGATGTATTAAATTTACAGACATTAATTTAATGTTTCTGTATGGCTTTATGTGTAATTTTTGGCACAAGGACAGAAAAGCATAGTGTATGTTACAAATGTCGTCAATAGGGCTTGAAAAACCCACTTGCAGTCTCCCCGCTAGCAAGCAGAAGTGGGGGGGGGAAAAGAACTTCCCCTGTCCAGCATGCAGGCTGAGGAACACAGGGGTGAAGTAACACAGACCCTTCCTCCTTGCAGCAGCCTGAAGATTCTGGAGGAAGGCTAATGGAGCAGAGATCCTTCCCCCATTCAACAACCAGGATGCCCCAAAGGGCAGAAAGTTCTTCTTTTCCAGAAGCTAGAGAGGGATGAAGCTTCAAAATTACTAGACACCTAATAACCAGAAGATATGAAAGACGGAGCCCCCAAACAGGGTGCAGGACAGCGCCCCGGAAGAAATTCCAACTTTCTCCAATCACACCAACTCAAAGTCATGAGGGGCCTGGGTTTTTAACAGAGTACAACCCACTGGATAGTTGGATTACTCCTCTGATTACACATCTGGTAAATTTTTCAAAACCTGGTCATGCACACAACATAAAGGGAAATGAAAGATACATATGAAAGCCAGAATGCCCTCACTAAGTTGTACCTTAAACTAAAACACTAATGCTCTTGCAAAAACAACATAAGAACTTTAAAGGTCACAAGTGATCAGAACTCAGTTTCATTTTCCACACTGTATCTTAGCTTAATCATAGAATCGTAGGACTGGAACAGACCTCAAGAAGTCATCTAATCTAGTCCCCTGCACTCAGGGCAGGACTAAGTATTATCTAGACCTTCCCGGACAGGTGTTTGTCTAATATGCTCTTAAAAATCTCCAATGATGGAGATTTCACAACCTCCCTAGGCAATTTATTCCAGTGCTTAACCACCCTGACAGTTAGGAAGTTTTTCCTAATGTCCTATTTAAACTGTCCTTGCTGCAATTTAAGCCCATTGCTTTTTGTCCTATCCTCCGAGGTTAAGGAGAACAATTTTTCTCCCTCCTCCTTGTAATAACCTTTTATGTACTTGAAAGCTCGTATGTCCCCCCTCAATCTTCTCTTCTCCAGACAAAATAAACCCAATTTTTTCAATCTTCCCTCATATGTCATGTTTTCTAGACCTTTAATCATTTTTGTTAATCTTCACTGGACTTTCTCCAATTTATCCACATCTTTCAAACGTTTTGCCCACAACTGGACACAATACTCCAGTTCAGGCCTAATCAGCGTGGAGTAGAAAGGAAGAATTACTTTTTGTGTCTTGCTTACAACACTCCTGCTAATACATCCCAGAATGATGTTTGATTTTTTGCAACAGTGTTACACTGTTGACTCATATTTAGCTTGTGATCCACTATGACCCCCAGATCCCTTTCCGCAGTACTCCTTCCTAGGCAGTCGTTTCCCATTTTGTATGTGTGCATCTGATGGTTCCTTCCTAAGTGGAGTACAGTACTTTGCATTTGTCCTTATTGTATTTCATCCTATTTACTTCAGACCATTTCTCCAGTTTGTCCAAATCATTTTGAATTTTAATCGTATCCTCGAAAGCACTTGCAACCCCTCCCAGCTTGGTATCGTCTGCAAACTTTATAAGTGTACTCTCTATCCCATTACCTAAATCACTGATGAAGATATTGAACTGAATCCTGCGGTACCCCACTCGATATGCCCTTCCAGCTTGACTGTGAACCACTGATAACTAGTCTCTGGAAACAGTTTTCCAACCAGTTATGCACCCACCTTATAGTAGCTCCATCTTGGTTGTATTTCCCTAGCTTGTTTATGAGAAGGTCATGCGAGAGACAGTATCAAAGGCCTTACTAGAGTCGAGATGAGGCACTGATTCAACAAGAAGAAAAAAAATAAAATAAAAGAGTGCCACATACTGAATTATAGTGCATTAAAATATTTGAGGCATTAGGACAATACAAATATAGAACTCCATATAGAGTATAGTGTTTAATGACTTCGGAGGTCTTTTCCAACTCCATCATCTGATTCCATAAAAGTGTTTCAATATGGTACATTGTTACCCTACAACCATATTTGCTTAAGAGTATAAATAATTGCCAATTTTCATTGCAAGAAACACCCATGTTTGTTATTCAGTATTACCTACCCTATAATTAATTATATGCAAAGTTTAAGGGACACCATCAGCATTAAAACAACATCTCTGTCTCAAGATTCTGTACATACTATTGTTATAAGTAACATCTAAGATTACAATTGTTGAAAGATACTCAGGAAAAAATGGTTTATTGCTTTGCACATTTGACGCACGGGGTGCATAGTTTCACAGTTTGGTTTTGTTGATGGTCAGTTAAGCTTCCTGTCTCTCATATTAGCAGGAGGACACTGCCCATGCACTTCTGAGGGGAACTCACATGCACACTGACCCTCAGTCCTGCAAGAAGACCTATACCACTAGCAGTTACAGCAAAACAAACTAAGAGACAGCAAGAAGGCAAACATGCATGGAGAGGAGAGAGAAGAAGTGGGACGAACATGTTTGGTGGTGCTATCCTCTGGCCCCCACAAAAACCCTTAAAAAAACAAAAGTTGGTTTGGAAGAAAACATTTACATTTCCTTTTAAAACAAATTTTCAGGTAAATAAAGTGTGCTGTATAAGAAATTTTACATTTAGATTAGTAGATTTCAAAAACTATCTTGGTAGTGGGTTCCTTTTATCAGCTTCAAAAACTGGAAAATCCCACTTAGTAATATAGCTATCTTTAAATATACATTGTAATTTAAAAATACGTTGTAATTAAGCACAGCTTTACATTATAACATGCAGTACAGCCTTATCATAACTTTAACGCAACAGTTATAGATTTTTTTTCTTCTTCTTAATTGCTAAAAGCTTAACTGTTGCTACTTTTAAACTTTCATGATTCTTTTCCATTTTTAAAAGAAAAATAGGAAAAATTTTAATTGCAATATTTTAAATACCTTTCCTGAGGATTTTTACCTCATGTATACCTTTAAAGTATCCATTTGTATTTTAATTCTTTAAATGGGTCTTGAAAAATCCACTTTTCTCTGACAAGAGGATGCTTGTCCTGCCAGATGAGAAGATGTATATATCAATTTCTGCAGAATTTAACCCTTCTTTAGAAAACAAATTTCTACCTCTTGAGTGCAAAGACAACCTTCCAAACATGAAGAAATACAGTGCCATTGCTGCTGCTCAGTTTCCTCAAGCCTCAGCAGTATGAAGTTAAGACAAGTCAGTTTCCACTGCTGTTATTCAGAACTGTGGGCAGCAATGAAACTGTCAAAAATCATGTCAATTTCACTCTGCTAAAACTGAGGAAAGCTATGAGATGCAACAAAGAAGGCAGGCCCTATTTTGTTTCATGAGAAGAACCCACCCTCCCAACCCACCCTCAAAAATGGCTGAGAGAAAGTTAAAGTTGAAGAGATCCTCCCACCTTATCACAGAGGAAAGGTTTGGGGAGGGAAAGAGTAGTGGAACTAGTATCATGCACTGGGCAAAGCTAGGAGACTGGGGACGGAAGGAGAGAATACCTTTAACCTTTCCAGAAGCTAGATGAGAAAGTGGAGACTTCAGACCTGAGGAACACACTAGCTAAAGGCAGATACAAATACCAAAAAAAAAAGAAAGAAACCACCACCACCACATTCCATGGAGAGAAGTCTGGATGGAATCCCAGCAGCAGATGGGAAATACTGGGCTTCTCATGGGGGCACTCATTGGTGGGCCACCCCATACATCTTTTGTGTCTACATCTGACTAGCAGTTTAATACTCTGGGCAAATACCAAAATATGCCTGGCACATTTTTCAAGCCCTGCTTTTAACACATGTACTGTTTGTACTATCTCCCATATAATTATATATGATGATCTTATGACCATTAATATAAATTAGTTAGCTGTTGTGACAGTATAAAAGTTATTACAGATTGATTATTTAGGCCACATATCTTGATATTTTTGGAATATCTATAGGTACAATAAAATATTGCAAAATATACCAATATTTTCATAAAACATTGTCCCCCCACACAGTAGAAGGTCATGACTTTTTTCCTTTTTTTAACATGCAAGACTTACAAACCCCATTCTGGATCCTGATACTGCAACAGTGACATTTTAAGTTCAATATTAATATCACAAAAGAAAATCTTGCTACCTCTTGTCTACTCATTTGTTTAACATGACAGCACTTACATGACTCTCACAGTCTGCTTTAGACCTGAAAGGACAATACCACAACTAAAAGCTTCCAATGTGCTTCCCCTTCCTACAGCTAAAGGCTTCCTACAGCTAAAGGCTGCTGCTATATGATAGTTTTGCTAAACTTTGCTATGTGTTTTCCTGTAATTAGCTACTGGACATTCAATTAAGATGAAGCATTTTAACTCAAAGATAGTCCACCTAATTAAAAGAAAGTTGACCTGTTGAGTGGAGAGTGTGACGGAAGGCGTTCCTACCATATGGAAACAAACTTGTTCATTCTACTCTGTTCCTAGGTTAAATCAGATCTTCAGTTATGTAGCAAAGGTCTTCTCTACATCTTAGGGCCCAAGTTTGTAGATGTATGTTTACGTTAAAACTACTATGCAACACCCTCTAGCCCTGCTTGCTGCACCCTCTAGCCTGAGGCAGCTTGCCTTGCCACCATCACCCACACTAAAGGCCACCTGAACCTGATACCAGGTGAAGTCTATGTTATGATTTCATGACAAAAATCTTCTCAGGTTCCTGGCATTTCTCCTAGGATATGAAATGGACCACACTGGAAGCCTTTCCCCACAACTCTATCTGAACATAGCCATGAGGTTTGATAGTTCCATAACTCACAGGGTATCAGATACAGGAGGATATAAAGTTTACCAAATTCAATTCTAATGGCATGGCTTTGGATTCTGGGGTACAGTCAGTCTTCTCTTGAGCCATGGCAGCCTTAACCACCAGGCTCACATGGTAAGGGTGGGAGATGTAGCTGGTGGCATCCTCAAGAACCTTGTATTTCTTTTCCACTTTCTTAAGGTTTTCTTCATCATTCTGTCCAAAATAGGGTGCCAAGACCTTACTGGACATTTGCTCTATAGTGGCCTTCTCAGATTCCTGGACCTGCTGCAACTCAAAACTAGCTGTATTGGACATCTTTGCAAGAAAATGGGGAATGGTAGGATCATCTGCTGAGAAGGCGTTGCGCTAATGCTCTTCTGCAGTGGATAAGTATTTGGTACTGGGAGAGTGTCAGCTCAAATAGCAGCTCTCATCACCCAATTCTCCTCCTGGCCCCATTCAAATGGATGGAAAGATCCAGATGATTTGGGGAAGGAGTGTGGGAATATTGGAAAAATGTCATTATGCATCAGCTCTGGCATCTGATATTTGTGTCATCATGTATCAGCTGGGTTCTGCCAAAGAAATCCTTCTTAATAGGTGACTACAGGAAGGGTTTCTAAACGGGAATGGAAAGATTAATTATATGCATAGGCGCCAAAGAAATTAAAACTCCTGAAGAAGTCAGAAACAAGCCTGAACGTGACCTTGAGCCGTGCTCTCAAGAGACTCATTAGGTGTAGCTATGTCCAGAACCAGTGAATAACCTTACTGAACATTGCCACACTCTTCTCAGACAAAGACTTTGTTGTTCTGAAATGGACACAGAGGTAATTAAACCACAGAGGGTTAACACTCTAAGGGAGAATAAGTGGCAACTGTCTTAGAAGAAGCCAAAACTTCTCAATTGCTTCACTATGAAACATGACTGTCAATGAATAGGATTTTAGAGAGACAAGGTGGGTGAGGAAATATCTTTTATTGGACCAATTTCTGTTGGTGAGAGCGAAGCTTACATAGAGCTCTTCTGTGTAAGCTCGAAAGCTTGTCTCTCTCTCACCAACAGAAGTTGATCCAATAAAAGATATGACGTCCCTCACCTTGTCTCTCAAATATTCTGGGACCATAGTGGCTACAACACTGCATACAGTGACCAGGGTTACAACTTGAAACTTTTTTCCAACACTTTTTTCAGATGGAAACTCTTGTTAATCCAAGACATTTTTCTGGTTAAGAGGTGGAAGGGACTCAGAGCATCAGTGACACCAATTGCTTCTCTCCCCTCCTCCAGGCAGTAGTAGTAGCCCAATGAATTGACTAAAAGCAGCACAAGACTGATCGTTAAAAATTGATGGTGCAAGAAAAATGGGCAAAAGACTGTGCTTTTGAATTGTCTGATGAAACAAACCTCAATTTTGTGGCAGAATAAATTCTGGGAACCAAAAGCACTAATTCTATTTAAAAAAAAAAGTTACTAAAAAGAAAGTAAAGTACATTTAGGACCTTGCTTCAGCCACAAAATCCAGAGTCATCCTTAATCAAGTCAGTCATCTATAGGTCTTCAGCTCACAAGGGTGATACAAAATGACCCTCTATTCTGAAGCCCTGGGATACCTGTCTGTATCAGAAGTTACATCTAGACATCAAATGAATTTAGGGCAGTTTCACGCCAATTCTGAATTTCGTGGATTTTGGAGGTTTTCAAACACTTCATTGTAGCATATTCTTATGTGCAAGAATGTTTTTTAATGTTTAAATTACATTTCTTACTAAAAAGTTTAGACTTTTTAAAAAAAATCTAAATCACTTCCCCACTAGTGTAGTAGTTTAACTGAAATATTTACAGCATATCATGCAAAACTACCGTATATACTCCTTCATAAGCCGAATTTTTTTGGTAAAAAAGGGAAGCACCAGAGAAGGGGGTTGGCTTATGAACGAGTATAGAGAAGGGAGAGGTGGGACACAGCCCCTCCCCCCAACAGAGGGAGCAAGGAGAGGCAGCAGAGCCAGAAGGGAAGAGGCAGGGCCAGAGTCTCTCCACTTCTGGCCACGCTGCTCTCCCCCCAGCCTCCGAAGCAGCTGCAGCTCCGGGGCTGGCAGGCTACGGCTGTGCCGCTCGGTCCCGCCCCCCAGAGCAGGCGCCAGGCCCTGCCCGCTGGAACATGCTGCGGCCGCGCAGCCCGGTCTGGCCCACCAGAGCAGGCTGCGGCCGCATGGCCCAGTCTGCCGGAGCAGCTCCAGCCAGGCCAGAGACATCCTCCCCTGGCCCTCCCCAGATAAGGTGG
Organism: Platysternon megacephalum; assembly: GCA_003942145.1. Taxonomy (NCBI): domain Eukaryota; kingdom Metazoa; phylum Chordata; order Testudines; family Platysternidae; genus Platysternon; species Platysternon megacephalum. The sequence continues at coordinate 1,616,222 of QXTE01000147.1, forward strand.
GAAGGGATGGGATGGGGAGAGAGTGGGGGTCCTGGGCTAGGGGTGGGGTCATGTGGGGGTGGTCACAGGGGTTACTCCCCTGACTCCCAGCTTCTCCCCCCAAAAATATTTCCCCACCAATTGTTGACCCAGCCCATCAGGGTAAGCAGCTGGCACACCAGGACACTTTGTTTACTTAGGTTTACCTCCATGCCTGCGGACGCTTCAGGTAAACAAACCATCTCAGCCCACCAGCGGCTTATCCTGATGGCCCAGGAGCCAAAGTTTGCTGACCCCTGAATTATAGGGTCGGCTTATGAACGGGTATAAAAATTTTCCATTTTTACTTATCCATCTTGGGGGGGTCGGCTTATAAACAAACCGGCTTATGTTCGAGTATATACGGTAATTAAAAATTCTTTACGAACTGATATTTTCATCCAGAAAACACTTATGGGTCACTCGGAGCTGCTGCTATATAAATACTTAGGTGCTCTAACACCTGGTTATTTTTATATGCAGAACATAAAAGTCCATCTAATAAAAAATACTCAAAGATTTAAATGCAACATATTAGTGCATACATAGTAAACAAAAGCACAAATGCACAACTTCACAAACTGCAATTTAAAATTAATTCCTTTTGAGGTTACAGAAGCAGAAAAATGCATCCAAATTCAGTAGCTTCCCTTTCCTTGATAGTCCTATCACAAAAGTGATCAATCAATTGTCTTTGAAATTTCATTTTAAATATGCTTCCGAGTTAAGGCTTTGTCAACTGAGCTATTCTAATCCACGCTACCCTTAATACATACTATTTTCAGAAGATATAAGATCTCTTTATTATAGCTGCATGAACAATGCTCCTTTAATTAACAATACATGTGAACACAAAGGAAAAAAATATTCCAGACAACATTAAACAGCAAGCATTGTACTCCTTGTAAATCACATTACTATATAGTTAGGGATTAGAATGAGTTGCCATTAGCAACAGAGCTAAAAATCAATTCTGTTACTGTGTATCTAGAATTCTCTTAACGCCAAAAGTAGTAAATCCTTGCTGCAATTCCAGTTTCAGTCACACAGACATCAGTGTCCAGAACATGATTAGAGGGACATCATACCCAGACACAATACAACTCTAAAACAATAGACTAACAGCATTTCCTATTCAGAAAGGGGGAAAAAGCTAACAAAGCTGCTGGTGGGAAACAAAAGCTATTAACATCAGTCCCCCTCTTTGCAGTATAAAATTGCTATAACGTTAGATATTTACCAAAAACACCAAGACTTGGTTTTCCTGATTAGGATCATTTTAAGTAAGCTGAATCAGGTTTGCTTTTTAATACAAAAATAATAAACTAAGAAATAAGAAAGTGATCCAACTTAGACAAATTCAAATATAATATTTAGATCTTGCACAAAATTGATCCTTCTCATTCTCAAGGTTTGAGAGATAGAAGATTGATAACCATAATAATCTTACTTATGAAAATGCTGACACAGAAATTCAAAGGATTTGGTCTCAGAACAGTATCACTTTACTTAACCACTCCCTGCAGAACTCAAACCAAAGTTCTTAATTAACAGAATTTACTTGTACCCTGAATCTGTAAAATATTTAGTGGTGGGTAGCAATATTAGAATTCTTACCTGGTTCATGTGTGTCATGTTTTAGGAATACTGGAAGTGCCATCGGACTCTATATCATGTAGATAATGGGTTTTATTTGCTTCCATTGCCCACTTTTGGTGCAGCATCCACAGATTCATTACAATGGGTACATCAGCCTGCCGTTTGGGGGCAGAACTGGACCTGTCAGTCACTGGCAGCAGGGAAGTGCTCCGCCACCTGACCTTCCCTCAAGCTGAGAATTTCCACAGCCATGACAGTTCAAATCTAATTCCTAAATTATATTATGTTTAATATTCTTTGAGGAAAAAATACAATTTCTCCTACTGTAGAGCTTGGGAAATTACACCTAATAACAAACCCAAATACTTGGGTATCAATTTCCAGCTCTATTCTAGATGATCCATTTGTCTCCAGGATAGGCCAGGTCTGTGGCCCTATTACTCGAAGAAAGGAAATTTTCAGATAAGCACAGATACATTTTAATATTCTTTGTGCTAAGGTCCACAGTTCCATTACAATGGGACTTTCATGCCAGCACGCCTCCAGAATGGGAAAAAGATCATCCCTTAAAATGGGCCTCCAAAATGAAGTAGATTATCTTGTTCATGTTCCCATGGACACTAAGGCATAGAGAAGACTTCTGCTTGAAAAAGGAAATGGGATTGGCTAAGACTGGATAACCTATATGCAGAATTTGGTGAACCTATGTATTCACAGATTTTAAGGCCAGAAGTGATGACTGTGATCATCTAATCTCACCTCCTGCATAACACGGGGCATAGAACTTCTACAAAGTAACTCCTGTTTGAACTAGAACATCTTTTAGAAAAACATCTGATCTTGATTTTAAAATCGCCAATGATGGAGAATCCACCACAACCTTTGGTACAAAGGCATGCCTTAGTTCTAGTCTGAATTTGTCTAGCTTCAACGTCCAGCTATTGTATCTTGCTATACCTTTCTCTGCTAGATTAGCCCATCATGATCAAATATTTGTTCCCCATGTAGGTACTTACAGACTGATCAAGTCTTAGTCTTCTCTTTAAGCTAAATAGATTGAGTTCCTTGAGTCTAACGCTATAAGGCATGTTTTCTGACCTTTTCATAATTCTCGCAGCTCTTCTCTGAACCCTCGCCAATATATCAACATCCTTCTTGAATTGTGGACACCAGTTCCAAACACAGAGACCTCTGCCAATGGAGGATACAGGCTGAGATTCCAAGGGGATACCCAGAATTACTACACAGGTATGCATGCACAACAGGCTCTAATAACAACTGGATTTTTGTTTCTGTGGCACCACTTGTTTTCCTTAATGGCCATCTTCCTCTTTTGTTAACATTTTTATGAGCTGAGACCTTGCCTATGATTAACATCCCTGACACCAGGAGTCTGTGTTTGTCCTCCATCCAAGATACTCTATGAACTGTATAACCATGTGTTTGCTTCAGCCTTCTCTGCACAGAAGCCTGATCAACAAAATTGTCCAGGAAGACATAAGTGAATTTCCTCCTCCTCTAAAGCCAATATTATTATTACCATGAGCCAGGAGAGACACCCTGGCAGCACATATAACACCAAATGGTAACAATCGAAGTTAGGAAAAGAAAAAAGTTACCAGACATCTGCAAAACATACCTGTCCAAGAATGGTAAAATGGGAATGCTTTGAAAACTTTAGGAATTTATTTAGATCAGTGATATTCAGACTGAGGCTCACAAGCAGCTCTTTAATGTGTCTCCTCCAGCTCTTTTCAGCACATATTAAAACAGTGTGATTTAATTATTAACTAATCTAAGTTATTAACCAATCAGGATGCTTTTTCTATGTTATTAACCAACTGTAGTTGATAAAATAATAATACTTGGTTAGTCATTTTGCTGATATAACATATAAAAACAGTAAATGAAACAATGAATTCACACTATTGTGGCTCTTTTGGGTAATGTTGATCGCTAATTTGGCTCCTGAACATCAGAGGTCTGAGTATCACTGATTCAGATTATAGACTAACAGAGGTTTTGCAGCATGAGCTTTCGTGGGTGAATACCCACCGAAGAAGTGGGTATTCACCCATGAAAGCTCATGCTGCAAAACCTCTGTTAGACTATAAGGTGCCACAGGATTCTTTGCTGCTTTTACAGATCCAGACTAACACGGCTACCCTTCTGATAACTGATTCAAATGTTTCAGACAAGGCCTTGCTCTGCTTATCCCTCATTCTGAGGCTAGAAACAGGACTGAGAGCAGCTCGTAATCCTCCAATTGGAAGTAGAGGGATGATTTCGATCACACTGTTATCTTCCCTTGGGTTGCTCAGACTGGGAATGGGACAAAACTGTTCTTGAAATTCTTGCACAGCTCCATAGGCCAGAGGTTCTCAAACTATTTTTGCTGGGCCCCTCTTTGAAACTATTTCAGGCTCTGATGACCCCTCCCCCCCTTTCCTCAGGAGGTTTCCTGAGGAAACCTCAAAGACTGTAACCATGAACTTCTGCGCATGGTAACAGCTGTGGTCATCAATCTGGTCACAGAATTGGCAGCATCCAAGGCTGGCTGCAGGGAGACTCGGGCTACTGTCTTCTTCGACTAGCAAAGAGAACTCCTATCTGGCCTCTTGGGGAAGCATGTCCTTAAATTTTTGCATCACCTCCCACATATTAAAATCATAGAGGCCTAGCAAAGCTTGCTGGTTTGCTATTTGGAGTTGTAGCCCACCCATCGAATAGGTTTTTTAGCCAAACAGGTTCAACTTTTTTGGGTTCTTTGCCTTGGGCATGGGGCCTGCTTGACCTTGATGCCTCTCATTGGTGGCCACCACCATTAGAGATCCTGGAGGAGGGTGTGAAAACAGAAATTCGTACCTCTTGGCTGGTATGAAGTATCTGAGCTCAGTCCTTTTGGTTATAGGAGGGAGACAAGCAGGGGTCTGCCAGAGAACTCTCACAGGGTCCATGATCGCCTCATTAAGGGTAGAGCCACTCTTGAGGGATCCACTGATGACAAAATGTCCAGTAAACAGTGTGTCATCTCTTTGACCACTTCGGTTTGGATACCCGTTCCAAGCCACCCACTTTAATAAGTCCTGGTAGGCCTTGTAGCCACCACTGCCTCATCTGGGGAAGAGGAGGAAGAGGCTAAGGCTGGTTGAGGGGCCTCCGCCCCCTCTCTATCTTGACCGAGAACTGTGGGACCTCTTCTTGAGGTTCGGCAGCAGGCTCGGCACCAGAGTCTGGGTCAGAGGTCTTACAGCACGGTACCGGAGGTGCCCTACTTTCCAAGGCCAGAGAATACAAATGCCTTAAAACCATGCTATAGCCTGGGGGAAAACCCCACGGGTTCCAAAAGGGCCACTTCATGGATGCCAGTCCCCATGGTCCCAGAGGTCAAGCGTTCAGGGGCACCCTAGCACCTGAGGCCACAGCAGGGTAGGAACAGCACAGGGAATAGTGCAGGCGGTCCTGACGGTGGGAAGATTAGGACCCTACTTCGGACTCTGATGAGGAAGATGAGCTGCTGCAGGGAGACCAAGGTGGTGCAGACCCTCTCGGTGCCAGCGAACGGCATTGCAGAGACTACCATAGGGGGCTTTCCCCTAGGGGGTGGCCGTGGTGCTGTGCGAAAGCTGGGGGATGGCTCTCTGCTGCTCATCGGTACCAGCTGTGCCGAGTCCTGACTCTCCAGGGATCCTGGGACTGGGAGAGCAAGCAGGTCTCTAGCAGCTGCAAATGCCTCTGTGGCTGACAGTACCATGAACTGACCGGTACGCTGTCTGCTGCAAGATGGCACTTCCCGTGCTGGAGTTAGCGGAGCTTGCGGGGGTATCGAAGCTGCTGTGGGTGGCTGCTGAGGCACCAGAGAGGGAGAGTGGCCTGACACAGGTCTCGCTCTATCCAGATCCCCTCGCCTGCTTCCTTTCAGCACCGAGAATGACTTCTTTCTTCTGATGCTTACGAGTCTGCTTCTTAGGCACTATGGAGAAGGATCGGTGCCAGGACTCTCTTGGTGCTGAGTCCAAGTATGGCTCTGATACTGGTCTTAGGGCTGCCTCCATGAGAAGGACCTTCAACCTCACCGTCCAGTCTTTCTTGGTGCGGGGTCTTAAATCCTTGAAGACCTGTCTTTCCAATGAGCTTCCCCTAAGCCCTTGAGACAGCTCAAGTGTGGGTCACTCAAGGGCATCAACTTGCCGCAGGAAGTGCAGGGCTTGAAGCCTGGTGACCAAGGCATACCCTGGCACTGGGGAGCAGACAAGCCTCTCCAACCAAGTGCAGAGGCGTTCAAAACTCACTAACTACTAAAACTACTACTAACAAACTAAGTAAACTACAATAACTATATACACAAGAAAGAAGAAAAAACCACTGGGAGAAATTACCTCAGCAATAACGGAAGTTCTAGCAGCTGTCATGAATGGTAAGAAGGAACTGAAGGGGTGCGGGGTTGGCAGAGCCTTTATACTGGCACTATGAGCACACGGCACCAGAGGGCGCTGGAGCCAACCCGATGGATATCACTAAGGGAAAAAATCCAGCAACTGTGCTCGGGGCACACACACACCTATTTTGGAATGGACATGTGCAAGCACTCGAAGAAGAATATAAATGTATACATCTAGGAAAAATGAATGTAGGCCATACTTACAGGATGGGGAATTCTACCCTGGGAAGCGGTGACTGAAAAAGATTTGGGGGTTGTGGCGGATAATCATCGGAACATGAGCTGCCAGTGTGACGCTGTGGCCAAAAGAGCTAATGAAATCCTGGGAAGCATAAACAGAGGAATCTTGAGTAGGAGTACAGAGGTTATTTTACCTCTGTATTTGGCACTAGTGTAACTGCTGCTAGAATACTGTGTCCAGTTCTGGTGCCCACAATTCAAGAACAATGTTGATAAATGGGAGAGGGTTCAGAGAAGAGTCAGGAGAATGATTAAAGGACTAGAAAACATGCTTTATAGCTAGGGCTCTACCAAATTCACAGCCATGAAAAACACGTGTCAGACCGTGAAATCTGGTCGTCCCCTGTGAAAACTGGTCTTTTGTGTGCTTTTACCCTATACTATACACATTTCACAGGGGAGACCAGCGTTTCTCAAATTGGGGGTCATGACCCAAAAGGGAGTTAGTTGCAAGAGGGTCACAAGGTTATTTTAGGGGGGTCGCGGTATTGCCACCCTTACTTCTGTGATGTCTTCAGGCAGCCAAAGAGTGGCGGCTGTTGGCCGGGAACCCAGCTCTGAAGGCAGCGACCCGCCAGCAGTAGCACAGATGTAAGCATGGCAATACCATACCATGCCACACTTACTTCTGCGCTGCTGCCTTCAGAACTGGGTGGTTGTAGAGTGGCGGCTGCTGACTGCCATCCTTACTTCTGTGCTGTTGGTGGTGGCAGCTCTCTCCAGCTGCCCAGCTCTAAAGGCAGCCCTGCCTCTAGCAGCGCAGAAGTAAGGGTAACAGTACTGCAACCCCCCCTACAATAACCTTGCAACCCCCCACAACTCCTTTTTGGGTCAGGAACCCTACAATTACACCACCATGAAATCTCAGATTTAAATAGCTGAAATCATGACATTTACAATTTTTAAAATCCTATGACCGTGAAATTGACTAAAATGAACCGTGAATTTGGTAGGGCCCTACTTATAGCGATAGGCTCATGCTGCTCAATCAACTTAACAATTAGTTTAACAAAGAGAAGATTAAGGGGTGATTTGAATACAGTCTATAAGAACATACATGGGGAACAAATATTTAATAATGGGTTCGTCAATCTAGCAAAGAAAGGTATAACATGTTCCAATGTCTGAAAGTTGAAGCTAGACAAATTCAGACTGGAAAGAAGGTGTAAATTTTTAACAGTCAGAATAATTAACCACTGGAACAATTTACCAAGGGTCGTGGTGGATTCTCCATCACTGACCATTTTTAAATCCAGATTGGATGATGTTCTAAAAGATCTGCTCTTGGAATTATTTGGGGTGAGTTCTGTGGCTGTGCTATACAGGTGGTCAGATTATATGTTCACAGTGGTCCCTTCTGGCCTTAGAATTTACCAATCTGTGATTCTGAAAGCTGATTCAGTGGGTCACTGCATGACCACAGGCACTTGTAGAATCAGAGTCTTAATTAGATCTGTTGGGTATGCACGTCTATTAGTGTTCATCCGAAGACTTAAATTTTCTACTTCATAGAATCATAGAATATCAGGGTTGGAAGGGACCTCAGGAGGTCATCTAGTCCAACCCCCTGCTCAAAGCAGGACCTAATCCCAACTAAATCATCACAGCCAGGGCTTTGTCAAGCCTGACCTTAAAAACCTCTAAGGAAGGAGATTCCACCACCTCCCTAGGTAACCCATTCCAGTGCTTCACCACCCTCCTAGTGAAAAAGTTTTTCCTAATATCCAATCTAAACCTCCCCCACTGCAACTTGAGACCATTACTCCTTGTTCTGTCATCTGGTACCACTGTGAACAGTCTAGATCCATCCTCTTTGGAACCCCCTTTCAGGTAGTTGAAAGCAGCTATCAAATCCCCCCTCATTCTTCTCTTCTGCAGACTAAACAATCCCAGTTCCCTCAGCCTCTCCTCATAACTCATGTGCTCCAGCCCCCTAATCATTTTTGTTGCCCTCCGCTGGACTCTTTCCAATTTTTCCACATCCTTCTTGTAGTGTGGGGCCCAAAACTGGACACAGTACTCCAGGTGAGGCCTCACCAATGTCGAATAGAGGGGAACGATCACGTCCCTCGATCTGCTGGCAATGCCCCTACTTATACAGCCCAAAATGCCGTTAGCCTTCTTGGCAACAAGGGCACACTGTTGACTCATATCCAGCTTCTCGTCCACCGTAACCCCTAGGTCCTTTTCTGCAGAACTGCTGCCTAGCCACTCGGTCCCTAGTCTGTAACAGTGCATGGGATTCTTCCGTCCTAAGTGCAGGACTCTGCACTTGTCCTTGTTGAACCTCATCAGGTTTCTTTTGGCCCAATCCTCTAATTTGTCTAGGTCCCTCTGTATCCTATCCCTACCCTCCAGCGTATCTACCACTCCTCCCAGTTTAGTGTCATCTGCAAATTTGCTGAGAGTGCAGTCCACGCCATCCTCCAGATCATTAATGAAGATATTGAACAAAACCGGCCCCAGGACCGACCCTTGGGGCACTCCACTTGAAACCGGCTGCCAACTAGACATGGAGCCGTTGATCACTACCCGTTGAGCCCGACGATCTAGCCAGCTTTCTATCCACCTTATAGTCCATTCATCCAGCCCATACTTCTTTAACTTGCCGGCAAGAATACTGTGGGAGACCGTATCAAAAGCTTTGCTAAAGTCAAGGAATAACACATCCACTGCTTTCCCCTCATCCACAGACCCAGTTATCTCCTCATAGAAGGCAATTAGGTTAGTCAGGCATGACTTGCCCTTGGTGAATCCATGCTGACTGTTCCTGATCACTTTCCTCTCCTCTAAGTGCTTCAGAATTGATTCCTTGAGGACCTGCTCCATGATTTTTCCAGGGACTGAGGTGAGGCTGACTGGCCTGTAGTTCCCCGGATCCTCCTTCTTCCCTTTTTTAAAGATGGGCACTACATTAGCCTTTTTCCAGTCATCCGGGACCTCCCCCGATCGCCATGAGTTTTCAAAGATAATGGCCAATGGCTCTGCAATCACATCCGCCAACTCCTTTAGCACCCTCGGATGCAGCGCATCCGGCCCCATGGACTTGTGCTCGTCCAGTTTTTCTAAATAGTCCCGAACCACTTCTTTCTCCACAGAGGGCTGGTCACCTTCTCCCCATACTGTGCTGCCCAGTGCAGCAGTCTGGGAGCTGACCTTGTTCGTGAAGACAGAGGCAAAAAAAGCATTGAGTACATTAGCTTTTTCCACATCCTCGGTCACTAGGTTGCCTCCCTCATTCAGTAAGGGGCCCACACTTTCCTTGACTTTCTTCTTGTTGCTAACATACCTGAAGAAACCCTTCTTGTTACTCTTAACATCTCTTGCTAGCTGCAACTCCAAGTGTGATTTGGCCTTCCTGATTTCACTCCTGCATGCCTGAGCAATATTTTTATACTCCTCCCTGGTCATTTGTCCAATCTTCCACTTCTTGTAAGCTTCTTTTTTGCGTTTAAGATCAGCAAGGATTTCACTGTTTAGCCAAGCTGGTCGCCTGCCATATTTACTATTCTTTCTACACATCGGGATGGTTTTTTCCTGCAACCTCAATAAGGATTCTTTAAAATACAGCCAGCTCTCCTGGACTCCTTTCCCCCTCATGTTATTCTCCCAGGGGATCCTGCCCATCAGTTCCCTGAGGGAGTCAAAGTCTGCTTTTCTGAAGTCCAGGGTCCGTATTCTGCTGCTTTCCTTTCTTCCTTGTGTCAGGATCCTGAACTCGACCATCTCATGGTCACTGCCTCCCAGGTTCCCATCCACTTTTGCTTCCCCTACTAATTCTTCCCGGTTTGTGAGCAGCAGGTCTAGAAGAGCTCTGCCCCTAGTTGGTTCCTCCAGCACTTGCACCAGGAAATTGTCCCCTACACTTTCCAAAAACTTCCTGGATTGTCTGTGCACCGCTGTATTGCTCTCCCAGCAGATATCAGGGTGATTAAAGTCTCCCATGAGAACCAGGGCCTGCGATCTAGTAACTTGTGCTAGTTGCCGGAAGAAAGCCTCGTCCACCTCATCCCCCTGGTCTGGTGGTCTATAGCAGACTCCCACCACGACATCACCCTTGTTGTTCACACTTCTAAACTTAATCCAGAGACTCTCAGGTTTTTCTGCAGTTTCATACCGGAGCTCTGAGCAGTCATACTCCTCTCTTACATACAATGCAACTCCCCCACCTTTTCTGCCCTGCCTGTCCTTCCTGAACAGTTTATATCCATCCATGACAGTACTCCAGTCATGTGAGTTATCCCACCAAGTCTCTGTTATTCCAATGACATCATAGTTCCTTGACTGTGCCAGGACTTCCAGTTCTCCCTGCTTGTTTCCCAGGCTTCTTGCATTTGTGTATAGGCACTTAAGATAACTCGCTGATTGTCCCGCTTTCTCAGTCTGAGACAGGAGTCCTCCCCTCTTGCACTCTCCTGCTCGTGCTTCCTCCCGGTATCCCATTTCCCCACTTACCTCAGGGCTTTGGTCTCCTTCCCCCGGTGAACCTAGTTTAAAGCCCTCCTCACTAGGTTAGCCAGCCTGCTTGCGAAGATGTTCTTCCCTCTCTTCGTTAGGTGGAGCCCGTCTCTGCCTAGCACTCCTCCTTCTTGGAACACCATCCCATGATCGAAGAATCCAAAGCCTTCTCTCCGACACCACCTGCATAGCCATTCGTTGACTTCCATAATTCGACGGTCTCTACCCAGGCCTTTTCCCTGCACAGGGAGGATGGACGAGAACACTACTTGCGCCTCAAACTCCTTTATCCTTCTTCCCAGAGCCACGTAGTCTGCAGTGATCCGCTCAAGGTCATTCTTGGCAGTATCATTGGTGCCCACGTGGAGAAGCAGGAAGGGGTAGCAATCCAAGGGCTTGATGAGTCTCGGCAGTCTCTCCGTCACATCATGAATCCTAGCTCCTGGCAAGCAGCAGACCTCTCGGTTTTCTCGGTCGGGGCGGCAGATAGATGACTCAGTCCCCCTGAGGAGGGAGTCCCTGACCACCACGACCCTCCTCCTCCTCTTGGGAGCGGTGGTCGTGGAACCCCCATCCCTAGGACAGTGCATCTCATGCCTTCCAATGGGTGGAGTCTCCTTCTGCTCCCTTCCCTACTTGTCAATTTTCAAATGATGACCACTTTGTTAAATACATTTTTATTTTGTTTAATACCAAGAAAAGACACTAAACCTTAGCGAGGACCATTGCCATAATGAGTTTCAATATCAGCTATTTTTGTTCTAGCAATTCATAGAAATGTTTCCCCTGCCACAATTTACAAAAACTAAAAGGTGCCTAGGTGAAGCTCAGGACACCCTGACATAACTGAATTTCATTAAAACATTTTATTTTTATCTATTATACACACCCCACCACTGTGAACATCTAGTCTGACCTCCTGTATAGCACAGGCCATAGAACTTGCCCCAAAATAATTCCTAGAGCAGATTTTAGAACAACATCCTATTCCCATTGAACTCAGTTGTAGTTGTTACCATTCAGCATTTCTGCAATGCAGAACCAAGGGTAACAAGAAGTTTTCCATCCATGTGCAAAGGGGTGCAGGCACTGACCCTACCATGTGCCACCCACAAGGCCACCCCAGAGATTCAGGGATTCATAGGACTGAGCCAAATCTGGAAACTTCACTACATGATGCCTGGTGCAACGTCACCACCTGTGGTCACTCTGGCCAGTGCAACGGTCCTTAGTAGACTATGCACATGGAGGGTGTATCACGTTGAATACGCAGAAACAAGGAAAACACTGCGGCTACTGGTGACAATTTTAGTTTATGTAACTTGCCCAGCAACACACAGGAACTCTGTTACAGAGGCAGGCAGAATCCAGTTCTCCAGAATGGTATTCAGTTGTCTTAACCAAGAGACCATCCTCAGGGTTGGAAGGGACCTCAGGAGGTCATCTAGTCCAATCCCCAGGCTCAAAGCAGGACCAACACCAACTAAATCATCCCAGCCAAGGCTTTGTCAAGCCAGGCCTTAAAAACCTCTAAGGATGGAGATTCCACCACCTCCCTAGGTAACCCATTCCAGTGCTTCACCACCCTCCTAGTGAAATAGTGTTTCCTAATATCCAACCTAGACCTCCCCCACTGCAACTTGACCCCATTGCTTCTTGTTCTGTCATCTGCCACCACTGAGAACAGCCTAGCTCCATCCTCTTTGGCACCCCCCTTCAGGTAGTTAAAGGCTATCAAATCCTCTTCATGCAATCCCCTGCCTCATTTGCTACACATCTTCCAACTTCTGCAACAAATGAGGCAGGGGCCTACAGACAAGAGCCTCATTCATTATACAACTCCGATTCATTTCCAGAATATAATACATTCTGTACACTAAATGAGGCAGGGATCCTGTGGGAAAAGTAGTATGTTATCATATAATTAAAGACTATCATTGTATATATGAGGGTGGCCATATTAAGGTTGCACGGTCAACCTTATTTCTAACATTTCCTAACTTCCAAGCACTTGACTTTGCAACTTTAATAATTTTTAAACATAGTCTTTTAGATGTAATTCCCTATATTTTTTAAAATTCAAAATTTAAAAACAAAAATATTAGCTGTACTGCACCCTCACCCCTCCTCCTTCCGCACCTCCCCAAACTCCTGCCCCGTCTCTCCACTCTGCATCTCTTCCCCATCCTCTGTTCCTCATGCCTCTGCATTTGAGTCAAGAAACTTCCTCCTTTCTCCTCCATGCTGCCTGGGCACCAGCAGAGGAATATTTGTGAGCACAAGAGACAGTCTCCTGGCTCTCAGGTCCAATGCCTGGCACCACAGCATAGATAGTAAGCCCCTTGGAGCAAGGGCCATCTTTTTGTTCTGTGCTCATACAGCATTTAGCAAAATAGGGTCCTGGTCCATGATTAGGGATTCTAGGCACTAAGGTAATACAAATACCACCAAACCCCCGCAGGGGAAAAGCAATTGCAGGGAAAGTCCTGCTAAGCTCTTGCTGCCCTGGGATGGAGCATGCTCAGTCACACTGTGGAGACAGTGCATGTGCAGTCTGGTCGCCATATAAGAGCTGTGGTGAGGGAGCATCCTCAATGCAGACAGAATCTTCAAAGAACTTAGCTAAAACTCTAACAAATCTCCACTGAGCATTTGAGAAGTGAGATTTTTCAGAGGCTTATAGTTTGGGCGGATTTCCACACAGATGGCAAAAGGCATATCCCAGACTCATGAGCAACACCCCCGCCTCTGCCAAATTTCAAGTCCCTCCATCACAGAACAGAGGCACAAATGCTTCTCGAGAAAACAGTTGTAAAAAATATACATATACACACACATTTTTAAACATGGGCTAAACAATGTATTTTACCCTGACCTTGCTCTTGGAAATAGCTGAACCATTTTAGCTGAAACTTGCCCAAAAAATTCAGCCCCAGGCAGAAACCCCACATGGAAATTTTCAGCCTTAATAGCTTAAATCTGGCAGTTATAAGCAACTGAAAACAGGATCTTATAATATAGAAGTGTTGGGCAACCTTAACCATTAGCACTGAAGTGACTCTACTGTACCCTTTGGCTAAGCAGCCTGAAAACAAGAAGTGCAAACTAAAGAATTAATCATTAAGCAAAAAGGATAATGTATATGAATTAGTATCTTGTACTGTACAAGTCTATTACATACAGAGTATGAGATTTGAAAGACTTGAAACCTGTTTTTCACTCTTGAAGGTCATGATAATTTTAGGCTCCTCACTCCTGCTCCAAATACATACACAAGTTTTCTAGGAAACACATACAAGTTCGTTTTTATTTAGAGTGCTGTAAGAGATTGTAGAAATTAAAATATTTTCCCCGTCTTTTATCGATCCACTGCTGTGATGGTAAAGTGAGATAAGATAATTAACATAGAAACTGAAGGAATATTTTCACAAATGACTATATGAAGAAACTTTAGTACACATACACACAGAAGCATAAGAATTATTTCAACACTTGATGTCGATCAATGGAGGTTAACCAACAAGTGGCCAAGAAAGGAACGTTTTTCTTAACAAAGAAATATGTAATTTCTCTGGAGAAAAAAATGGAGAAACAAGCTGCAGAAAAAGTGCTGCAGGTATCCTACTCCTGGAATGCAGTGATTCAAAGTGTACAGAAGCTGGCAGATTTCACCAATTAGTGTGAGAAACAGAAGGCTTAAAGTGTCATATTCTGGTTTCATATAAAGGCAAAAAGTACATACAACTGTATTTTGATTTTTAAAAGCTGTATCAATTAATGCCCAGTTTCACAATGTACTACATATATGTTTAATTGTGCAAATTAACTGCTTACGTGGGTAATCCGAAGTGTGAAGTAGTGCTGCAATGTGTCATATGATTATAATGTTTACCATGCTACTCTGAGGCTAATTCCAAGGTCATACAAATCACCTTTTCCTAACATGAAATATATACCGGCCATTGACTGGGAAGAACTAATACTACTGATAACTATTTTAGTAACTAGTACTAAAAATTCCAACAAGATAAATCACATACCAATAAAAAAATGGTATTTGTTTAAAACTGAGTTCCTTCTGAGCCAAGATTATTACAAATGTAGGTAGCAGAACGTTTGCTGCATTCCCTCCCTAACCTCTGTTCACTGCCTACTATTGTGATAGAAATTATTGTAGAAATAGCAAGAAACTTGTGAAACAACCTATGAAACTGATAAAAATACTTGTTTATGGGAATGCACCTGGGGAAAAAAAGAAGATATAAACTAACTGATTTACTTAATACATTAATTATAAGGATTGCACATGAGAAAAAAAACAGGACTATAACCTGCGTTAGTTTGACTACATACTCACTAAGAACTACAGTAGTAGGATGAATGAAAATTAATGTCAACTAGCAAAATAGAACCATTGACATTCTTCGGTAGGGGCACACTAAGTTTGGCATCAGTGAAGAACCATTGGTTTCTGCTTGAAATACTTACGTTTGCTATTTGTATGTTCCCAATTATGGTTGAAAACTATAGACTGGGTAAAAACCTGAACTCTAATTTAGCAACTTCATAATTTCTACATAACTAAGACAATATGGTGCTCAATTTTCTGCTTTACTTTAGTGGATACAAATCTATCCCATGCAAGGGGAGAAACAGCTTTAAAATGGCTAAATAATAAAATAAGTAACCAATCTTCACTCTCTTGATTCAGAAATTAACCTCTGAACAATATATTTGATATTCAATAAGCTATGTTAATAATCAATAACAATTTTTAAAAGATACAGGCTATTTTTATTCAAAATGGGATTGCTTAAATGTTTTAGTTAATGTTTGGTCTAGCTTAGGAGAAAACCAGATTTAAAATAAAAGACTCCTGCAGTATTTAAAAAGTTTAATAACTTTTTTGTGGAAGCCTGCAAAAAATAGTGTTTTTGTTTCCTCTGCTCACTAAAAGGCAGCTATTAATAATTTTTTTCCTAGAACTCTGAAGATATCGGACAATACACATCATATACTCACTAATATGTTCCAGGCTTTTTTATTTAGTAGGTATTGCTTTAAAAGGATTCTCACAAGCTAGAGAGACTAACTGCTATCTAAGTATATGCTTTTAAAACATTAATTATATTAAGAAAAAAGTAAAATTTCTTCATGTATATCAAAACAAACAACGGTTACACGGTTTCTATTTTGGATGGATGCAGTAAACCCAAGAAACATCTTTACATAATTCTGACTTCATCTAGTTGCTTGCATTTCAGTTTTATTTTATCAACTCTGCAAGCAACTACTTTTCAAATTTCTTATAAAATGACACGGTTTGTTGGACTCCAGTGTAGCCCACAGCATGGCACTGTAACCAAACAATTTGTTACACCTTCTCAAAGCTTCAGAGGAATCTCAGATAAGATTGGGAAAATAATTAAATTTTCAGAGACGTACTAAATATTTTGCTACAGTTTGCTTATCTAGATAGACTACTGAAATCTATTCTGCTTGCATATATGCACATTTTTCTGTTATCCCCATCACATCCACATTTGAAAAAGGAAACAATTTTGCTAGCTGAATTATTTTGTATTTGCCTCTCTGGATTTCCACGGGTTACTTTGCAAAGGCAATTTTTAGAAAGCTCACCTCTAGTATGCTGATCAGCTGCTGCTGTAAGGGCAGAAAGAGGATGAGACATGATCTAGATACAAACCCTCTACAACCTAGGGCTCTAGAAATCTCAAAGAAATGCTCTGCAACCAAGTACTGAAAAAAATCCAACATTTACCCATGTCTGCACATACACTCACACCACTTCCTCCAAAGAGCAGGTCCTCCCTGCTTCTGCTTGAATACTGCTGCACATCCAAAACTTAGTCCAGGGGTAGGCAACCTATGGCACAGGTGCCGAAGGCGGCACACGAGCGGATTTTCAGCGGTACTCACACTGCCCGGGGTCCTGGCCACCGCTCCAGAGGGCTCTGCATTTTAATTTAATTTTAAATGAAGCTTCTTAAACATTTTGAAACCTTATTTACTTTACATACAACAATAGTTTAGTTACATATTATAGACTTCTAGAAAGAGACCTTCTAAAAAGGTTAAAATGTATTACTGGCACGTGAAACCTTAACTTAGAGTGAATAAATGAAGACTCGGCACACCACTCCTGAAAGGTTGCCGACCCCTGACCTAGTCTAATACTTCTGTCATCAGCAATGCACCAAGGGGTACAATAATGAAAGGAAAGAGAAATGATTTTTGTAGTCTCCTGCCTCAAAGTATTTAAACTGGCTTGGTATTGTCATTAATGCTATGCAAATGAGTTTGAAAATTCACACCAATAAGACTTCCAAGTGGAAGTTTCCAGGGGGAGTGGAGATGGAGAGTGGCAGGCCCTGAAATCAATTAAAATCAGCCTTATTAATGAATGATTTGGAAGTTTTATTTTTTCCAATACCACAAAGATAGAGACTAACAAAAAAAACCAAAAAACTAAGCCAGTTCAATAAGCTTTGGTAGAAGAACTGTGAGACACACTATGGTTAACATCAATCATCAAACATCTCACACTCTGGAATGTCACTGAGCTGATGCTCTCAGACTAATTGGGAGGGGTGCAGACTACACTGCTCTGCATGAAATACACTTTAGTGGTTAGCTGTAAAATAGCATTGTAGCCCAGATCATAATCCACACCCCCTCAACTTCATGCAGCAAAGGTAATTGCTAGGGCTGTCGATTAATCACAGTTAACTGACACGATTAACTCAAAAAAATTAATCGCGATTAATCGCAGTTTTAGTCGCACTGTTAATAGAATACCAATTCAAATTAATTAAATATTTTGGATGTTTTTCTATATTTTCAAATATATTGATTTCAATTACAACACAGAATACAAAGTGTACAGTACTCACTTTATAGTATTTGTATTACAAATATTTGCACTGTAAAAATGATAAACAAAAGAAATAGTATTTTTCAATTCACCTCATACTAGTACTGTAAGTGCAATCTCTATTCATCTCATACAAGTACCATAGTGCAATCTCTATCGTGAAACCGCAACTTACAAATGTAGATTTTTTTGTTTTGTTATGTAACTGCACTCAAAAACAAAACAACGTAAAACTTTAGGGCCTACAAGTCCACTCAGTCACACTTCTTCAGGGAATCGCTAAGAGAAACAAGTTAGTTTACATTTATGGGAAATAATGCTGCCCACTTCTTATTTACAATGTCACCAGAAAGTGAGAACAGCTGTTTGCATGTTCACTTTTGTAGCTGGCATTGCAAGATATTTACGTGCCAGATATGCTAAACATTCGTATGCCCCTTCATGCTTCGGCCACCATTCCAGAGGATATGCTTCCATGGTGAAGACGCTTGTTAAAAAAAATAATACGTTAATTAATTTGTGACTGAACTACTTGGGGGAGAATTGTATGTCTCTGGCAGTTTTACCAGCATTCTGCCAAATATTTCATGTTATAGCAGTCTCGGACGATGACCCAGCATGTCGTTTTAAGAACACTTTCACTGCACATTTGACAAAACGCAAAGAAGGTATCAATGCGTGATTTCTAAAGATAGTTACAGCACTTGACTCAAGATTTAAGAATCTAAAGTGCCTTCCAAAATCTGATCGGGATGGGATGTGGAGCATGCTTTCAGAAGTCTTAAAAGAGNCTGGAATGTCACTGAGCTGATGCTCTCAGACTAATTGGGAGGGGTGCAGACTACACTGCTCTGCATGAAATACACTTTAGTGGTTAGCTGTAAAATAGCATTGTAGCCCAGATCATAATCCACCCCCCCTCAACTTTATGCAGCAAAGGTAATTGCTAGGGCTGTCGATTAATCACAGTTAACTGACACGATTAACTCAAAAAAATTAATCGCGATTAATCGCAGTTTTAGTCACACTGTTAATAGAATACCAATTCAAATTAATTAAATATTTTGGATGTTTTTCTATATTTTCAAATATATTGATTTCAATTACAACACAGAATACAAAGTGTACAGTACTCACTTTATAGTATTTGTATTACAAATATTTGCACTGTAAAAATGATAAACAAAAGAAATAGTATTTTTCAATTCACCTCATACTAGTACTGTAAGTGCAATCTCTATTCATCTCATACAAGTACCATAGTGCAATCTCTATCGTGAAACCGCAACTTACAAATGTAGATTTTTTTGTTTTGTTATGTAACTGCACTCAAAAACAAAACAACGTAAAACTTTAGGGCCTACAAGTCCACTCAGTCCTACTTCTTCAGGGAATCGCTAAGAGAAACAAGTTAGTTTACATTTATGGGAAATAATGCTGCCCACTTCTTATTTACAATGTCACCAGAAAGTGAGAACAGCTGTTTGCATGTTCACTTTTGTAGCTGGCATTGCAAGATATTTACGTGCCAGATATGCTAAACATTCGTATGCCCCTTCATGCTTCGGCCACCATTCCAGAGGATATGCTTCCATGGTGAAGACGCTTGTTAAAAAAAATAATACGTTAATTAATTTGTGACTGAACTACTTGGGGGAGAATTGTATGTCTCTGGCAGTTTTACCCGCATTCTGCCATATATTTCATGTTATAGCAGTCTCGGACGATGACCCAGCATGTCGTTTTAAGAACACTTTCACTGCACATTTGACAAAAACGCAAAGAAGGTATCAATGCGTGATTTCTAAAGATAGTTACAGCACTTGACTCAAGATTTAAGAATCTAAAGTGCCTTCCAAAATCTGATCGGGATGGGATGTGGAGCATGCTTTCAGAAGTCTTAAAAGAGCAACACTCCGATGCACTAACTACAGAACCCAAACCACCAAAAAAGAGAATCAACTTTCTCCTGGTGGCATCTGACTCAGATGATGAAAATGAACATGCGTTGGTCCGCACTGCTTTGGATTGTTATCGTTATCGAGCAGAACCCATCATCAGCATGGACGCATGTCCGCTGGAATGGTGGATGAAGCATGAAGGGACATATGAATCTTTAGCACATCTGGCATGTAAATATCTTGCGACGCTGGCTGCAACAGTGCTATGCAAATGCTTGTTCTCACTTTCAGGTGACATTTTGAACAAGCAGGCAGTATTATCTCCTGAAAATGTAAACAAATTTGTTTGGCTGAACAAGAAATAGGACTGAGTGGACTTGTAGGCTCCAAAAATAAAATAATGTAAGACTTTAAACGCAGTTATTTTTGTATATAATTCTACATTTGTAAGTTCAACTTTCATGATAAAGAGATTGCACTTACAGTACTAGTATGAGGTGAATTGAAAAATACTATTTCTTTTGTTTTTTACAGTGCAAATATTTGTAATCAAAAATAAATATAAAGTGAGTACTATGCACTTTGTATTCTGTGTTGTAATTGAAATCAAAATATTTGAAAATGTGGAAAACATCCAAAAATATTTAAATAAATGGTATTGTATTATTTTTTAACAGTGTGATTAATTGTTGTTATTTTTTTAATCGTTTGATAGCCCTAGTAATTGCTATATATTGCCAGGTTTCAAAGTAGCAGCCGTGTTAGTCTGTTCTTTTTGCTATATATTGCTGTCTTTCAGGAAAAGAAGTTGACATTAAGGGAATAATTATGGCACAGAAGGATAGTGCGTCAGAGTTTGAAATTTTTACTGGTTAGGTGACCCAGGGAAGGAACTATTGAAGCATATTTAATGCCTATTGTAGATGCTCATACAGTAGATTAAGTAATCTTGCCACTGTAAACTGAATTATATTTCAATGCAACAACAGCATTGATGTATTTCAAGTAGTTTTGATTAATCACTTAAAAACCAATAGGGTCCAGAACACCTCTTGTGACTTGTGCTTACTAAGTTCTTATTACTTAGATTGAATGTGTCTTTTTTGACTATTCCTTTCCCTATTGCATTTTACTTTTTTATTTAAATAAATGATTGAAAGTCACATTTGAAAATTGTGTAACCACCTAACAATTAACTGAAAGTAACATGACTGCTTCCCTCTCCTTTATGTATACACACATGCTGTTACACAGTTTGTGCAGAAAACTTAGAAAGTTTTACCCTACAGACCATCGGGCACACAATGAAATGAAGTGCCACAAGAGTGCTACACAACAAATGGAGGAGGAAAGGCCAGGAAAAGCCAAGGAAACCACTGTTATAAGATTGCTGCATACACCTGCTGTCAACTAAGGTTATTTGTTTTAGATAACCTTTTCCACTCACATACAAACTCATCCATACAAAAGGCAATCCTTTAAGTAGTAAATCCATTAAAACTACATAACCGCTGTAAACCAGTCTTCTAAAACCTTGTTTCATTAATGACAACACAGGTAAAATAAGCAAAAGAAATTTAGAGGTCAGCAATCTGGAAATGGTCTGGGTATACAGCAATAGGACCTGAAAAACTGCAGATAGAGCAAGCGATGCAATACCAATATATTTCAAAAACATAACTGTTCTGAGTTCATAGTTCAGTTTGGGGAAAAGAAAGGAAAATCTAAAAGAGTACCCAGAATTAAGGAGGTGTTTTGCAGGGTGGTAAGGAGGGGAAGCTAAGTGTGAAGTGAAGTTCAGGCAACTGTTCCTGCTTCTTACAGAATTATTAAACAATTGGATAAAACAAAAGTATAAATTATAAGATAAAGTATAATTAGATAAAAGGAAAGTATACCTCAAAAGACCTTAACTCATACAGCAACAGCTTCCAGTTCAGCTATAAAAGCAGTCACCTGCTCATACACAACCACTTTGCTTGTATCATAAGCCAATTTACATCTTGGCATTTAGTGTAGGTAGGCAACAATTGAATTTAGTTACCACAACCCCTGTGCCAACAGTTTTGCATCTTTCCTTGAGTAGCCATTACAATCCAGAAATCTTGTTTTTCCCCTCCATTCCCCATGGAAGAAGATAGAGAGAGCCTTACATCAGCACTAATACAAGTAAATTAAAACAGTAAAAACCTCAACTTGCATCTCAATTACTTCACCATAAGGAAAGATACACTATTTTAATTATTTTAGCATGGTATCAGACACTTTAATAATATTCTAGTGTCAATTTTAGTCTGTTTAGTCCAACTGAACTCCTCACCTCAATCTTTAGCAGATCTACAACTCAAGCCCAATGAACATCTTGTTTACACTTGTTTTTCATACATATGTTTTTAAGCCATTTAATAAATGCCTGAATTTGCCAAACATTGCTAGGAAGTTCTCTCAGACAGCATTCATTAATTCACAAATTCTTACACTCAAAGACCATTAAAAACATACTTTTGAATTGAGATCACCATGAAGTATGTGATGCTCTCAAGGGAAATTCTTTATTTTGATATGCACAGAGAGTATACCAGACCCAATAAACAACACATTTATGTTTGGTATTATATGTATTTAAACATGCTCCTAAGTGCCAAAACATTTTATTCACTATCCTTCAATGACTTGCATCTGGCATTTGAGCTAGAAATGAGCTATAAATAATGGCTCTACCATCATAAATCTTCCTCAGTCTTCTGCATGGCCAGGCTAGTCTCATAAAATTAGACACTGATGCCTTTTTTCTCCCCCATTAAAAGGATTCTTGCTGCACAGAGTGAAGGAGGATAGAGACTGTGTGTGAACAACTCGCTGTAGAATGTGGAGACTGGACCTAGATACATTCTCAGAGGCACCAAGAGAAGGAATACTAAGGATAAAAGATTTTAAAAGATCCTTATGTGTGTTACTAGCAATACCTTAAGAGTATTAAAATTGGAAGAACTTTAAAATCCAACTTTTAAGCAACTATGTCTAATTTGCACAATTCAGTCGGTGTGTACAAGAAGAGACTGGGCTCTGTAGTGAGTTTCACTTTCTAGTTTCTTATGCACTAATAAATGTGTAAAATTTGGTTTACAAATATTGCAAGTGAATATTCATTTTTTTTTAATTAATTAAAACATTTCTAACATTCAGTTTGGTAACTTCGTACTAAACTTTTAAAACCTACATTGATCGCTTAAACTACTTGGCAGTGTCCTTTTAAAACTACCACCATGCAGACATGCATTGCCAAACATATTTGCAACAAATGCAGCTACCTAGCCAGGATAACTTTGCCCCACGCTATTGCTGAGAGCTGATCAGGTTTTGCTGTTTTGTTTTATAGTTCGTTTTTCATACATTTCAGAATATACATGTGAAATGCAAAGTCCCTTTCATGTTACCAAGAATGACTAGAAGAGGACAAGCCATGGAAAATTGGACATTCTTATGCACTTGACACAAGTTAAAAACTATACATATATACACATATATACTCAATTACTCCATATATACACGTGATTAACTCAATCGTGATTTAAAAAATTAATCACAATTAATCACAGCTTTACTTGCACTGTTAAACAATAGAATAACAATTTAAATGTATTAAATATTTTGGATGTTTTCTACATTTTCTACAAAACTTTAGAGCCTACAAGTCCACTCAGTCCTACTTGTTTAGCCAATCGCTAAGACAAACAAGTTTGTTTACATTTACGGGAGATGAGTTTGCCCACTTCTTATTTACAATGTCACCAGAAAGTGAGAACAGGAGTTCGTATGGGGCTTTTGTAGCCAACATTGTAAGGTATTTATTCAGGTGCCAGACATGCTAAACATTCGTATGCCCTTTCATGCTTCGGTCACCATTCCAGAGAACATGCTTCCATGCAGATGACGTTCGTTAAAAAAAAAATGCATTAATTAAATTTATGACTAAACTCCTTGGAACAGAATTGTATGTCTCCGGCAGTTTTACCCGCATTCTACCATATATTTCATGTTATAGCAGTCTCGGATGATGACCCAGCACATGTTCATTTTAAGAACACTTTCACTGCACATTTGACAAAACGCAAAGAAGGTATCAATGCGTGATTTCTAAAGATAGTTACAGCACTTGACTCAAGATTTAAGAATCTGAAGTGCCTTCCAAAATCTGATCGGGATGGGATGTGGAGCATGCTTTCAGAAGTCTTAAAAAGCAACACTCCGATGCACTAACTACAGAACCCGAACCACCAAAAAAGAAAATCAACCTTCTGCTGGTGGCATCTGACTCAGATGATGAAAATGAACATGCGTTGGTCCGCACTGCTTTGGATTGTTATCGAGCGGAACCCATCATCAGCATGGACGCATGTCCGCTGGAATGGTGGATGAAGCATGAAGGAACATATGAAACTTTAGTGCATCTGGCATGTAAATATCTTGCGACGCTGGCTGCAACAGTGCCATGTGAATGCTTGTACTCACTTTCAGGTGACATTGTGAACAAGAAGCAGGCAGCATTATCTCCCATAAATGTAAACAAATTTGTTTGTCTGAGCATTTGTCTGAACAAGAAATAGGACTGAGTGAACTTGTAGGCTCTAATGTTTTACATTGTTTTATTTTTGAACGCAGTTATTTTTGTACATAATTCTACATTTGTAAGTTCAACTTTCATGATAAAGAGATTGCACTTAGAGTACTAGTATGAGGTGAATTGAAAAATACTATTTCTTTTGTTTTTTACAGTGCAAATATTTGTAATCAAAAATAAATATAAAGTGAGCACTGTGCACTTTGTATTCTGTGTTGTAACTGAAATCAAAATATTTGAAAATGTGGAAAACATCAAAAATATTTAAATAAATGGTATTCTATTATTTTTTTAACAGTGTGATTAATTGTGATTTTTTTTTTAATCGCTTGACAGCTCTAATATTTACGTATGTATCAGACACCTACCAGCCAGAAAACTAAACCCACCAGCCATAAAAGAGGATTTGAGTGGAGGGTCCATTAGGAATAGCAAAGGCAACACTGACCAGAATTAATTTAATTCAGTGGCTAAGTGGGAAAAGCAGGAGCAGTAGAGGCAGCACTGGGGTCGTCTGCTGGCTCAAGAAAACAGCCCCACGTTGGTTTATATTCAGAAGGTTCTCCTAAAGAAAGACAGAATTTTCCCTCCCATGAAGAAGCCATACATTCTGCAGAATTTGATGTAGGTCCTCTCATTGACCAGGACGAGCTTCCCATTCATCAGCATTGAGCAGGCATGTGGATTTTTCAAGCCCTGACTAGAGACAAGGACAAACGCATTTTCTCTTTTGACTCCAAAGCTGGACTTGAACCCAGACCAGGAATCCAAATTTTAAAAGAAAGACTAGCATAGCAACACACTGCACCATCAAGTGCCTGCATTAACCTATATCAACCTAAAATCCACCCACATTTCTTGAGACTCTACTAAATACATACTGGTCCTGTCTACATTGATCATTTAACTATTTGCAGCACCACTTCAGATGCTCCAGCTACCGTCACACATTTTACAGGTAAATTTCCTGGTGCAAAAAAGTCTTTCTTCTCTAACCCTGTAGCATAATCTACACTATGGAATTTGTACGAAAAAATTCCCACTGTTTCTAATGTTGACAGCTCTCCAACTCCAGCAGCCGTTTTCAGCACCATGTCAATTAGACTTGCTCTGAACCGGGTAGACACATTGTTTAAAAACAGTTACATTAAGTCTCCCAAGCAACAGCAGGAATTGTTTAGAAAATTTCCTTAGTGTAGACAAAGTGCAAAGAGCTGAGAGCACTGCCAGCTTAGGATCCAAAAAATGGAAAACAAACCAGAATCTCTACCAAAACAGGAAATCACACCAGCCTTCATTCATTCTCTTAATAAACATGTGTGCAATTCCAGATTGAGCCCATAATAAGGATGGTGAAAAGGAAGGGTGGTGAACACCTTCAACTCCCAATGAAACTAGTGGGAGCAGAGGATATTCAGTACTTTGAAAGAGTGCTTGCATCTTACAGGATCAAGTCCTTTAATTGGTGGTGGGAAAAGGAAGTATACTTCTCTGCATTGTATCATTATTTGTACTATGTATCCTAATTCAAGTAACTGGCACCCAAACCATATTAAATGTTTCAAAGCAGCTTTTACAAATCAAAATAAATAAATATGCTCACATGAGGGCACTTCATATTATTATTGTGGATACTGTAATAATGAAGGCTCTGCACAACTGCACTGGATGAAAAACAAAACTAAGTCAGAGCTCCAGGAAGCTAGTAAAATAATATTTTAGGAAAAAAGGAGAATTTGTCTTACTATAGCTCCTATAAAGGTTAAACCCCAAAGAGAATCCATGACTTAAGGAATGGACAATAATTTTGTAAAGAGAAGTAATTTCTAGTCAAGACTGAAAATATAACCAATAGAAAACATTATCAGTCTTTAGTAGTCTGAGTCATTTTTAGTCATTGCTCAACACAACAGCAGACTAAAAGTGTCTTGCTCACTAGCTACTAATGGAAAAATATTGAGCTTTCCTGCAAGCTGTTAGGGAAATAAATGTCATTAACCTAACCCCATTTACACTGTGTACTAGAATTAAATTTAAATAAAGCTTTCTTATAAAAACCAAAGTTCACGTCCAAATAGAAGAATATATTTTATTTTTCTCCTCCTGTAAACATAACTGTATTTTACTATTGTTTCCACTTCAGATCACAAAAAAAAAAAAAAAAAAAAAAAAAAATGCACTCCAGAATTAACTAGAACTTTGTCAGCTAGTCAAAGTTATAATGATACCTACCGGTATTAAAGCAGGGAATCCATTACTGCTTTATACCAGGTTAGAACAAGAATTTTCAAAGGACTGTGGCTCATTTCACTGTGCCAAGATTGGCTTGAATGACTACACTGTTGCTATGTTTATATTGAAGCTTTTTTTTTTTTTTTGCAGGCTGCAAACGTAGATTTCCGTGCCTGGTAGGCAAAATTATTTCAGTGTATTCCAGTCTTCCTTCAAACAGTTCCAGTGCAAACATCACCAGGCTTTAATTCCTTCAAGAATGTATGTTATTAAATGACTGTCTAATTATAGATAACATACCTAGACCACAAATTCTGCAGCACTTTAGGCAGAAGAATATTCAGAAGCAATAACACTGCCTTCTAAGAAAGGTTCTGGGGGGATGTGTGTTTTGATGTTAGAACACCAAATGAACGATGCTGCATCTACTGAAGGATTTTAAGTAGGCACAGCTTGAAAAATATCAACACATACTCATCACTAGTGAAAAGGAATTTCTCTTGTGAGGAAAGAAATGCCATCAACAGCTAAAGAATCTAAGCTTCCAAATTAAGAAAGATAAATCTTGTCGCCTCATGGTGAGCTACAAGCAAAATGAAGCAACACTGTTTTCCCAAGTCTGCAGTCAGCGAGCTCCAGGTCTCTGCTGCTGCTCACTTCCCCAAGCAGCAAGATAGTGAAAACTGATACTATCTGGAATCTATGGGCACAGTGAAACTAACATGAATCTTGTCAATTTCACTCTGCTGCTGCTTGGAAAAAGCTATGAGGAGCAGAGGCAAGCAACAAAGCTATTCACTAGAGAGGACAACCCTGGAGATGGAGTAAAGTAGTGGAGATACAGCCTCCCTGCTGCAGCACTCAGGAATTTTGAGGAGCAGTAGAGTAGCAAAAACAACCCCTCCTCCTTGCCAGGAGGCTCTGGGCAGTAGTGTGTGTGTATACAGAGGTAAAGAACTGCTTCTCCTTTCCAGGAGTCATTCCAGGAATGTATCAACTCCTAAAAGCCAGAGACTAAAGCAAAAGATGGAGCCTCATATAGGATTCGGAAACATCATCCTAGCGGGAATCCCAGCACCATCCATCTTCCCAACAACTGGGGATGGGTAAACATTGGACTTGTCACCATCATGTTGCCTCTGAATAGTGGGCCCCACAGCACTTGCCTCTGTTTAGAAGGTTTAGCCCTCTTGCAGCTTTTTCAAGACCTATGTTTTTCTCAGATTCTGTTTTGCAACACAGTATGTTATACGATTGGATTTTCCTAACATCAGAATATTTTAGATGATCTGAGTTGTAACTACTGTATTAGATACTCTATGTTTAAAATATACATGAAGCTGCAATTAGTACTTTGTTTCTACTTCAGTAGCTTTAACCCTCAGCCCCAGTTGCCAAAAGCCTTATCACACAGCTACCAACAATCTGAGAGATTACAGAAGTGTAGCTGAGTTCCCTGGAGAGTGTGAAGTGTATTCACAGTAAAAGGTTATACGCAACTTCATTAAGCAGAACACAATTCAATACATAAAATGCCATGTTAATATCAGTGGCAACCAGACATCTACAGATATAACTATGCATTCATAAATGCAAATTCATCTTCTTGAGATCTGTAATGTTCAGTCATACTTAGTCCTGTCACTACAGGGCATCATCACTACCGTATGACTGCAGCTATTCCCTTTCCTTGTACCCAGCCCCCAGCCAGAAAACCCCCAAACAATTCCTTCTCTAGAACTAGCATGACATATGCTGTCATCACATTGTTCATTCTGCTATTTGCTATATCTCTTTCCCCCCAGCCTGCATCTGTCTAATCTATTTAGATTGTAAGCTCTTTGGCGCAGGGACTGTCTGCTCCATTTGTACAGTGTCTGGCACAATGGAACCCCATTTCTGGTTGGTCTTTAGGCACTAGCATAATAAACATCATTAATAATAATATCCACTTCTCTTTCCACCACCCAGAATCTCCTATCCCATCTCCTGTGCTATCCTCCTCCACCTCTCTGCCCCCAAAGTACCCTTCCCTTTCCCCTTCAAGAATTCCTCTCTTCCCCTCCATGAGGAGGACTACCAGCCTTTACTCCAACTACTCCCCTGTTGTGCATCTCAGTGGAGCACTGATGGAAGAAAGTCCATTGAGGAGCTGAAAGAGCAACAGCAGTAGCAGATGCAGCATCCTACATGGGAGAACAGAGCTCAAGAGGGCAGGGAAGGCTCAAAAGAGGAGCCTCTTGGCCAGGAAGGGTTGAGCAAGCAGACACAAAGGCTGTCTCCATAGGAAGGTGGTTGCTAACACTGTTAAAATCCTAATGTAGCCTGCAGCTGTAACACAGATTAGCTGGTTGAGGTAAACGTTGGGAGGGGAGTGGACATTAAGAATAGTGAACTCGAGTGTGGGAGACCAGAACTGGATTGATGGCAGAAAAATGCAGGGTCAAGATTTGATGAACTGGGGGAAGGGACACAAATGAAACACTGATAGAACTCTGTCACGCAGCAATTATAAGTGGAGAATGGATTTCAGTATGGAGGGCAAGTGTGATGAACTACAGAATGGATTTTGGAGAAGGGGAGGAACACAACATACTGTGTGAGGCAAAAGGGGGGAAAAATGTGAAAGAACATGGAAAGGAAGAACATCGTGGATTACGGAGAAAGCGATAAATGGAGTTAAAGTGGATATGGAGTAAAGAGGTGGGCTAGATTAAGTAAGCGAGGGAAGAATAAAGAAGAGAAGTAAGGACGGAAAGACTTCAAGAACAGAGGAAGGAAGACAATAGAGATGGAGGAGGAGGAGAACATTTTCATATATTATACTTGAGTATATTTCTGGGAAATTCTCATACACAAACTCGGGAAACGTGGTCTAGTTGAAATTACTATAAGGTAGGTGCAAAACTGATTGAAAGACCATACTCAAAGAGTAGTTATCTATGATTCGCTGTCAAAGTGGGGATACATAAGTAGCGGGGTCCTGCAGGCATCTGTCCAAGGACAGTACTATCCTTGGTCCAGTACTATCAACTAAATGGAGAGTATGCTTATAAACTTTGCAGAGGACACCAAGTTGGGACGGATTGCAAACACGTTGGAGGACAGGATTAGAATTCAAAACGACCTTGACAAATTGGAGAATTGGTCTGAAATCAACAAGATTAAATTCAACAAAGACAAGTGCAAAGTATGATACATATGAAGGAATAATCAAATGCACAACCACAAAATGGGCAATAACTTGATTACGCAGCAGTTACTGCTGAAAAGGATCAGTGGGTTATAATGGATCACAAATTGAATATGAGTCAACAATGTTATGTAGTTGCATAAAAGGTTACTATTCTGGGGTTTATTAACAGGAGTGTCATATGTAAGACATGGGAGGTAACTGTTCCACGCTATTCAGCACCGGTAAGGCCTCAGGTGGGGTACTGTGTCCAGTTCTGGGCACCACACTTGAGGAAACATGTCGATAAACCAGATGGAGCCCAGGAGAGCAACAAAAATGGTAAAAGGTTTAGAAAACCTAACTTATGAGGAAAGGTTAAAAAAACTGGGCAGGTTTAATATTAGAAAAGAAGACTGAAGGGGAACATGATAGCAGTCTTCAAATATGTTAAGGGCTGTTATAAAGAAGACAGATCAATTTTTCTCCATGTCCATAGAAGGTAGGACAAAAAGTAATATGCTTAATCTGCATCAAGGGAGATTTAGGTTACATATTAGGAAAAACTAACTATAAGAATAGTTAACTACTGGAATAGACTTCCAAAGGAGATTGTGGAATTCCTGTCATTGGAGGTTTGTAAGAACGGGTTAGACAAATACCTGTCAGAGATGGTCTAGGTTTACTTGGTCCTGCCTCAGTGTAAGGAGCTGGACTAGGTGACCTCTCAAGGTCCCTTCCAGCCTGACATTTCTATGATTCTATACAATACACAAGTGCATTTAGGGCCATGTGGTTTTGGTGAATCCTATATGCTGGTAATTTAACAGAACATAATTTCTTATTCCCAGTGGCAATTGACAAGTTATTCTAGGAAATAATTTATAATATAGCCTTACTATTTATTTAGAACAGATTCTAGTGGCAGGGGCTACAACCGCTTTCTCCATGTACAGACAGGCTGGAGGGCCTGAGTGTTGGGGTTGCTAGCCATTGTATCACTTGGCTCAAGAATGAGGAAATATAGTCAAGCCTAAAGTTGGATAGACCAAAGTCACCTGACTTCATAGGCAGCTGCATTTTTAAAAGGATAATCTGGGATCGTTGCCCATACCCCACAAGAAAGTTTTAGAAATGTTAATTCTGGGGAGGGGGGGAAACAGAAGCCAGGGAATATAAACTTGCAAGGAATTAAGGACAAATAGAATTCTCTGGAGGACATTCATCTTTAATATATTAACTCTGCCCCTAAGGGATAGAGGAAGGGCCTGCTATCTATGTAAATCCAAATCCATCTGTGTGATAAAACGATTTAAATTAATTTTTACTTTTTTATATATATTTCTAGTAAAGAGGACTCCCCAACTACCCGATTTACACTTACTGCCAGCGAAAGGTATTATCTAAGAGGGTGACATTACGCACCCTTCAAGAGATACTGAGAGCCTCTGACCTGTGCAAATTAATTTTGTATGCTGAGATCTTCCCAAAGAATTCAATAGTTCAAAATATATTGGGGATGGCCTGAAGGGGGCTGATACGAAATGAAAATATGTTTATATAATTTTATATATCAGGATACTATTTTTAGACCCTGGATTCATGGTATACTCTAATTTGTACGGCAGTAGCTCTAAGGAAAAATCAAACAGATGGTGTGGACAGGGGAAAGCCCTGTCTATAACCATGGTGAAGATTGAAAAATTGGAGCTGTAGTTATTGGGTACAACACGGGAGCTAGGATTGGAGTACAAAAATCTAATCCAAGACACAAAAAATGGACAAAATCTGAATTTTTTGTAGAATGAGGAACAAATTACCTCCAATTAACTCTGATGAAGGATTTTTCTGCATTCAGTGACAAAATAGCCAATGGTTTCAAGGGGTTTTGGTAGTAGGATGGCACACTGATAAACCAATGAGTGTTGTCTGACCCATGTCTCTTTTGTATAAAACCCACCTGGTCGAGATGTATTGTGCTCATTATTTTTTCTAATCGCCCAGCTAGGATTTTAGACAATACTTTAATATAAAAGTTGATTAAGGATATTGGTTGATAGCTAGCACATTCTGGGGCATCTGTCGGGCTTAAGCATGACTGAGATTAGAGCTTCATTCACTAAAGAGTGCAGAGTGCCTCCATCAAAAGCCTCAGTAAATACCTCAACCAATGTGGGAGCCAGGGTGTCTTTGAACTAGACATACTGGGCAGCTGCAGTAGGGCTTTCCAGCTGAATTTTGTCTGATCCAATTTCATGTCACCTAGGGCAGCCATAATTTTCACAGGTATGTAACGGGGAAGCAATTCCTTTTATGTTCCCAGAAATACATGTAAGCAAATTAGCCACAGGTACTCATGGGGGGAAATAACCCAAAATGTATCTTATGTCATGCCCACTGAGACCCAGGGGTATGGCTAGGGTGAGGAGTCCAGGATGAAGGGTATCTAGGGAAAGTCATAAGGAGTTTAGATGGAGAGGAGGGAGAAGAGAAAACAGAGTGGCAAGAGGTTAAGCACTAAATGCACAAGGTAGGCTAAGATGTGAGACAGCAATGCTCTCAAGTCAGAGTGGGAGAAAAAAAAATCAGGTTGGGGGTCAGCTCAAACCAACATATCCTCTTTGCCCCATGTTGAATACAAAAGAAATGAATATTCCCCAACCCTCTACATTACAAAAGCAGAGATTTGGGGCGGGGGGGGGGGGGGGGGGGGTGGGGGGGGGGGGGGGGGGGGTGGGGGGGGGGGGGGGGAGGGGGAGGGGGGGGGGGGGGGGGGGTGGGGGGGGGGGGGGGGGGTGGGGGGGGGGGGGCGGGGGGGGGGGGGGATGGGAAGAAGGGTGAACATCTTGAGCACATTTTAAAAAGGTTTCTGGGCTAAAATACACATATCTTTGCATCAACGGTTAGGATCATACAAGACAGATACTACTTGGGGATCTGCTAGAAAAAAAATCAGAGCGATTTGAGTCTGAGTGTCTGATGGTTCCTCCTTGCTCTACATACGGGCAAGATGGCACATATAGGGATGCAGAGCTGAGGTGGGTGTTTCTCCCTTTACCACTGGTGACAACAACCTGGCAACAACTGCTGAATAGCAAAGGTAAATCCCAAGGCAACATATGGTTAATATGTTTTATTATACAGAGACAATGCAGTTTGCTGCTTCTCCCAGTTTGGAGAAGCTAACGAGCTGGCCATCCTGCCCGACCTTAAAAATAACCGGAAAGGCTATAAAATTAGATCAGGCCTTTCTCCTTCGCCAGCTTCCTTGCCATAGTGAACAGGGCTCTTTTTTTAACTACGTCCCAGCTGCAGTGGGAAAAATCTTTATTTTATGCCCATTCCAGCTCACTTTCCTTTTTCTCGGGCTCTTTTAAAGATGGATTCTTTCACACTGTATTTTAGGAATTTGAATACAAATGCCCGGGGTTTGGTGGCTAGGAAGCAGTGGGCGCTTGCTCTGTCCTACTCTTTATCAGGATGTAAGGAAGGATCCCAAGTAAGATTTTAGATAAAAATTCTACTAGACTTCCCTCTTCTTCCCCATCCTCAGGGAACACAACCACTCTCAAATTATTTCTTCTGGACCAGCTCTCCAAATCATTCACTCTATCTTGTAGATTTTGGATCAGACTTTGTTGCTTGTCTATTAGAGAGACAAGGTGGGCTTTTAGTGGACCAACTTCCGTTGGTGAAAGAGAAACTTTTGAGCTGCACAGAGCTCTTCTACAGGTCTGGGGAAAGTAGTCAGAGTGTCAGCTGAAAAAAGAGTAACAGATTGTTTAGCATAAGTAGTTAACACATATTGCAAGAGCCCATTCAAGGTGCTGATCTACAGTGATCCTAATAGAGCCCTCCCTGATCCTGGAGGAAAGCCCCTGCAAACTGACCTATTGTGCTGCAGCTGTGGCTTTAATTTCAGAAATATCCTCTGATATTTTTCTAAGCAGGATCTGTTCTTCTGATACCTGCTTTAGCATTTTATAGATCTAAGACAGGCCTATCGAGTCCTCCTCTGAGAGTGGTGCCATGTGGCACTGTACAGGGCTGTCAGAGAGCCTCTGCTGCTTTGCGATTTGTGGGGAGTCCCAGGAGGAAGGGGGGTACAAAATGAGATCCATCTGCTACTAAGACGTTAAAGGCAGGATGAACCACCCAGAGACAAAAACTGTGCTGTAGTTTAGCAGATGTTAGCAGATTTTAGGGGGGCTGAGCAGCAGTTTGAGGTTTAGGCAGCCATCTTCCCCTGCGGGGTCCGCCCAGTCCACACACATTTGTTTTGAAATGTTTTAAAATCTTTTAGACAGGGACTTGCATTTAGCATTTTAAACTGTTGCGGAGAAAGTCCCCTTGACTTCACATCCTTTGCCCACCATTTCACATTGCCTCTGCCTCCCCATTTCTATTTGACTAACTACAGGACTGTTTGCATACCTTTAATAGGCTTGGAAGGATTAGGTTTTATTGGTGTCAATTTCACCATACACATACATACACAAAAACCAAGGAAAAAATATTTCCATCCAGAACAACTGAAATTTACAGATAGCCAAAGAAAGAAAAAAATGCTGCTTTAGAACTTGGGAGTTTAAAAATATTTTGACATGAGATGTTAACAATTTGTGGTTTAATCATTATAAAGCTTTAACTTTTTGAATCTTAATGTCTACTGTCATTAAATAGTCTGACTCTGCCCCATAATTTCCTGCAATTGTGAAATTGTAAATCAAATAATTTTAAATGATTTAAAATAAACACTGGTAATATCTGTCCAAATTATTTAAAAAATGAATTCTCCAAGCCTAGCCATAACAAAAGAATGGAATACTTTGCACTTGCTATTGAAGTTCTGTAGTTTCAATTACTATTTTTAATGACATCTCCAAATGAGAAATTACAAATACATGGCATGAGCTGCAGAAAAGGCATTGTCCCTATAAAAGCACACTCAACTGCCTTATATTTGAAAAGTGACACAAACACATTTAACGGTACAAGAATTACTTCTACTCTTGGAAAACTGGTAATTTTAATGCTCAAGAAACACACAACCAGAATAGAGGATGTTGCTGCAAATGAATGTTCTGAGGAAGCGGTCAAAAATAAGGGGAAAGGGAAAGGTGGCTAAATTTAAGGAGGGCCCGAAGCACACAATAAGAGTCAGCAACAAATTTTACACCTTGGCTTGCCAGAGCTCAAGTGCCAGCTCCCAACCCTGACATTTGATAGAAGGAGAGTGACAAATTCATGAAGGACATACACTGATAACCTTCACAAAAGCTAGACATCAGTCACTGTGCGTTATTCACCATGCTTAAATTCATCTCAAACATACACCATCCCTGCTACTCTAATACCAGCTCTTCTTCTGCAAAGACTGCAAAAGCTGTGTGGTGGTAACGTCACTCAGCCAAATGCCATTAAGAGATTGTGCTGAATCAAATGCACAAAGTTTTTTACCATCAAATCTGATCAAAAATTGAACCCAGACCTCAATAAGTGAAAGGACCGAGTACTAACTTGCTGTTTAAAAAGGTGTTTGTTTTCACACATGTATTCCAATAAGACACTGTACTGTCAACTGAGACTCCTTGTTTAGAAGATAACACAGAGTCCACACTTTCATACTATAGGAAAGCTGCCTATTTAAGTCTTACATAGACAGAAAATTAGTCAAGTCACAGAATGGCAGGTGTACCCTCTTTAGGAGCTTTATTCCCATTCTCACATGCAAACCATAAGAGTAAAGAACGGAAAAAATAGTTTTCAAATAGTTTTCTTTTTAATACTATTGTACTTAAGTGGTAAAGAGCGTTCTTTTGAAAAACAGTTTTTTACAGACAAAATGTATAATACATAGCAAATGCTTGCAACAAGACTGATGGAAAGGCTCTAGTATGTCTACTCGGTGACCAGACTCTTAATTCAGATTCTTAATTTGTAACACTAACATTTTAAAAATTATATTGATTCAAGAAAACATTTTAATCCAAACTGCTCTCTTGTAACTTTTATGTAGCCAGAGACAATAAGATTTTTATGCCATGTTTCAGGAGAAAACAAGTATAAATGCCTAAACTATAAACCCCTGAAAATAAGGGTCTAGAAAGGAAATGCTGACAGAACCTGAACTAAAGCAGCACTTGCAGGTGCAGATATAATAAAATGAAGTTCCTATATAAGGAAAAAAGTCCTCATACCAATCTGCTACTCATTAACCAGTATTTACTTTGCAAATAATGTATAGCTACTACTTGTAAGATAACAGATGTGGTGATCTTTCCCATACAGAAGCTTGTTTCACTACCCATGAAAGAAAGCAGGGTTCAGACAAAGATGGAAAGTGCATGCATTTCTGGATAGGACAAGTTTTATTGACATGGGATGTAAGAAGACAGAGACTGAAACTGAAAGAACTTCACTGTATTCTAATCTCTTGTTAAGTTAAATCTTTGAGCTGGCACGTCACTTGCTCTCTACTGATAAGTAATCTTACTGGATTTTCAGTTACTGAGTGAAGCACAAGGTGCCAAAAAGAAGGAAAGCAATAGGTGTATTGATGACATTTGAATATTTCACAGCATGCCCATTGTAGAAATTGACAGTTTCTAAACAGGGTTAGTGGTTCATTCTCCACATAATTCCAGGTGCCCATTAGTCCTGCTTTGATCATAACATACATAAATGTTAAAGACAAACATTCACATTATTTAAAAACAAATAATGAAACTACCGTATGAAACACGTAGGACTTTTCTATTGATCTCAATGTACAAGGTTATGTAACAAAAGTGCTTTATAAGTACTAGTGCAAATACTTTTACTCATGTTTTCTGCACAAAAAATTAAATTCATGTAGTGAATGCTCTTTAAAACTTCCTATGGCTAACTATAAATCATCAGTAATTTCATAAAAGTATTTTTTAAAAATGTTTTTAACACTAGAGATATCACTTGAACTGTGCGTCTATCCCAAAGAAAAATAGTGCTGCACAGACCAATACTTTCTGGATTTGTTCATGACACATTTGTACACTTGTCCCATTGAAGAGAAGAAAAAACTATTTGCATTGTGTTAGTCCCAGTTATAATTTCCAGCTGTGTCAAAACTTTAACAGCCTAAAAGCAGGAAATCCAAGAGGAAATTCCATCGTCAGTTCCCGGAGTTTTGAAAACCAATGTTCTTCCAAAAGGAGATCTTACAGGAATTTGGTAGCATTTGCTGTAACCTTACCTCATATCTTCAAGTAGATCACATTCTCCCTGATGCTTGGCCTGAAGTTTTGTCATCTGCTCAATTTGAATATTTTTTAGCTCTTGTGTAACTTTTACCTATAAAAAAAGACAGATCATATATTTTAAGTAGTGTCTAGCTACATTAGCTACATTTCAGTGGGGAAAAATATTTGATTTCCTTCATCTAACTTTATGATCTGTCCATCAGAATATACAAATTAAACATTTTCAGTATGTGTAAACCTGTTTTGCTTGGTTAACATAACCCAATGCACCAAAGACTGGTTTACCATATATTGTTTGGATTTAACCCTGTAGTGTCTGCATTTCATACATCAGAGCTGTGCTCTGCTTGTTAACAACAAATATGCATGTTTTCTTCTTCCAAACCTCTGAGGATGAACCTGTCTACAACAAAAGAGGTTCAGCTTGAAACAAATAAGGGAGTTGGGGGAAAGAAATAATCTGCTGCTGATTTAACACTTAATAAAAACAATTTACACATTCCTGAAACGTGCATTGATTAAACACTCCTACAATGGTTTCATGAACATGCCTTTAAACGCAGTCATGTGGTTGCCAGCACATCAGATCAAAAGTCACCCTCCTTAACAGTATGACTTCAGAAAGGTTGTGCCTTTTTTTATCATCAGTATAAAATATACCTTCTGTATGTTTTGAACCTTATGGCATTAAGATTTCAATAGCCTGGGAACCAGAGTGATAGTTGGCAGCATGGCAGGGGGTGGGGGAGGGATTGTTGTGATAAACATTAACCCCAGAAAAGGACTGACTTGGCCACAGAAACATGGGATTTTTAAAACAAGAGATCTTGGCATTTAACACGTTCATTGATCAAGATGCATCTACGTAGCAGCCTTAAACAGAAACAGCATCCATGCATCTAAAAATGTGATGCATGCATGAAAGGGGAAAAAAATAACAGTTTCTGCTATGGGGGAGGGGAAGAGAGAAAGACAGGGAGGAGATGAAGGAAAGGATCTGCCATAAACCTCCCCTTTCTCTCAAAGCAAAACAATCCTCCAGATCTCATCTGCTAGCAACAGCTCCCCCTCAACCTCAACACCAAAAATAATCCCCCAGCAACAAGAACCCCCAATCCCAGCACTACAGCAAGATAAGTTTCTCACCTCAGCTCCTTTCAAGATACAGCAAAACATACAAACCCTATGCTCTGATTAAGTAGAAAAGGGGGTTAGGTTTTTTAAAACAATACAATGTTGAAACCTACATAGTGAAAATAAAATTCCAAGAGGCAAAGCATAAAGCACACATGCAATATAAATGAAATGCCAAATGCAAACTAAAATCCCATGAAACATAAATAGGAATCCTTCAAAGGAAGCAGAGTCTATCCTCACAACAACAGAGGCAGAGACATTAGGAGGAGACCAAGCAGTCCCCTGCAGCTGGATGCCCCGAGCAGCCAGGGAGCCCAGAGAATGACAAGAGATGGACAAACAGCAGCCTTTTCTTTACACAACACAAGCACCCCCTCCCAATAACCCTCACCTATATGCAACTCCCTCCACACAGGCACCCACAAACCATTCCCTACATACACAATTAACTCTCTCTATCCCACTCCATACACTAATCCCCAAAATTTCTTCTACTCACAGAATAACCCTCTCAACACCAATCTATATAACTCCAACTCTCCATACCAACACAATCATCATCGTCCCATTGTAAACTATTCCACCCCCAATCTCCATCAACCCAAACAACCCCCTCTCCATACAACCATCAAAACACCCAGGCAGTGTGAGTGCCGCTGAAAATCAGCTTGTGTGCCGCCTTCGGCACGCGTGCCATAGGTTGCCTACCCCTGCTCTATCACCTCAGTAGCTCAATAGAGACCATTTCCTAACCTTAGCCCCTTCTTCACCCCA
Source organism: Platysternon megacephalum (assembly GCA_003942145.1). Lineage (NCBI taxonomy): Eukaryota > Metazoa > Chordata > Testudines > Platysternidae > Platysternon > Platysternon megacephalum. The sequence goes on from QXTE01000147.1 coordinate 1,654,951, forward strand.
GTACAGACGATCCCAAATCCCCCCATACCCCAACATGCAGTCACACAACCAGCCAGGGGAATAAGATCTCAATCCTATTTGATACACCTCCACCCCAATACAAACCAAGCCCTACCCTAACCCTCCAATAAAGATAAACACATATCCTCACACACCCCAACCTCTACACACAAACCTCCAACTCCTCACTCCCAATACACCCAGCCACCCACCCCAATACAGCCTGTGGCACTCCCACACCAAACCCCCACATCCCAATACACTAACCCATGCACAGCTCATGTCCCTACCCCAATACAGCCAGTACCACCCCATGGACCAATAAACCCAGCGCCCCACCTCCTCACAGCCCACCCAGCACTAATACAGCCAATGCCACCAGTACTGCCAGTGCCACCCCACACCCACTATACCCTGATCTCCAATACACCCAGCCCCAACCCCCCCAGTGCAGCCAGTAACCCCAGTGCCACCCCACACCCCCCATACCCCGATCCCCCACACACCCCACCCCCCCCCCGCAGCCCCCAACCCCCCCGCCCCCCCCCCCCCCCACTCATACACCCACAGCCCCCCGCACCCCCAGCGCCACCCCCCACCCACCATCCCCTCATCCCCAATACCCCCAGCCCCAACCCCCCCAGTGCCGCCAGCACCCCCAGTGCCACCCCCCACCCACTATACCCTGATCCCCAATCCACCCAGCCCCCCAGTACAGCCAGTAACCCCGGTGCCCCCCCACACCCACTATACCCTGATCACCAATACACCCAGCCCCAACCCCCCCACTGCCACCAGTACTGCCAGTGGCACCCCACACCCACCATACCCTCATCCCCAATACACCCAGCCCCAAACCCCCCCGACCACCCGTAACCCCCGCGCCCCCCCCCCCCCCAGCCCACCCAGCCCCAACCCCCCCAGTGCAGCCCGTAACCCCAGTGCCACCCCACACCCACTCCACCCTGATCCCCAATACACCCTGCACTGATCCGGCCACCGCCGCCAGCAACCCCAGTGCCCTCCCAGACGCTCTACCCACTGATCCCCAATACACCCAGCCCCCAACCCCCCCGTAACGCCCCTAACCCCAGTGCCCCCCCACACCCACTATCCCCTGATCTCCAATACACCCAGCCCCCACCCCCCCCGTACAGCCAGTAACCCCAGTGCCACCCCCCACCCACCATACCCTGATCCCCCATACACCCCACCCCCCCCGTGCCGCCAGGCACCCCCCCCCCCCCCCCCCCAGCTGTGTCTGGAACCCCAGTGCCACCCCACACCCACTCCACCCTGATCCCCAATACACCCTGCACTGATCCGGCCACCGCCGCCAGCAACCCCAGTGCCCTCCCAGACGCTCTACCCACTGATCCCCAATACACCCAGCCCCCAACCCCCCCCTTCACCCAGTAACCCCCGGGCCCCCCCCCACCCCCCATACCCTGATCCCCAATACACCCAACCCCCCCAGTGCAGCCAGTAACCCCAGTGCCACCCCCGCCCAGCCCGCCCCAGCGGCTCCCACCTTCCTCGGCGGGGGCTGCATGGCGCTGCCGTCGCTCTCCGCATCAATCCCCGCTCAGCAGCGGGACGCGGCCCCGGCGGCGGAGGGAGGAGCCGGCGCCGGGATGCGGTGGATGGGGGGAGCGCAGCGCGCGGCTCCCGGCGGGGGGGGGTTCGGCTCCCTCACGCGGACTCCATGGCCCGGCGGCGGCGAGGCACCGAGCGGCTCTGGGAGGAGGAGGAGGCGAGCGGCGAGTCCCGGCCCGGGGGAGGGAGAGCGGGGAGGGCGGGGACGTCGGCCGCTCAGCCAGCCCCAGGCCTCGGGGAGGGTGGGAAGGCGGCTCCGCAGCGCCCCGACGCGGCCGCCTGGGGGAAGCGCTCCCTGCAGGCGAGCGGGGAAATGGCGCCCCAGCGCGGCCGAGACCCCGCCTGGCGGCCAGCGCCGCAACACCCGCCCCTCCCCCACCCCGGCTCCGGCAACCACAGACAACGGTCCGCCCAGCCGGGTAGACGTGGGGGCAAAACCATAGAGAGCTGGGCGGGACGGACACGTCCCCGCCAGGCGGGGGCGGGGCTCAGCGTCTAGCGCGCGAGAGACCACGGCCGGCTGGGGGCGTGCGCGCGCGGCCCTTGCTCCTTCCCTTCCTTTGCCTCCCTGCCGCGAGCGCTCTGGGCTGGGGCTGCACGTGCGGCTGGCGCGCGGGGCTGGGGCTGCAGCGCCTGGGCAGAGGAGCTGGAGCCGTAGCAGCAGCGGGAGGGGGCAGGTGCAGCACCTGAGCGGAGGAGCTGCAGGCGTAGCAGCGCTGGGAGCGGAGTAGGCAAGCTGTAGGTACTGGGGTGTCCGAGGAAGCGGCCCTTGCCCTCCTAGTGATGGGATAGATGTCTACGGTGTGACGCACCCGGGGCAAAGTGTCAGGGAGGGGCTAGTATCAGAGGGGTAGCCGTGTTAGTCTGGATCTGTAAAAGCAGCAAAGAATCCTGTGGCACCTTATAGACTAACAGAGGTTTTGCAGCATGAGCTTTCGTGGGTGAATACCCACTTCTTCGGATGCAAGGGAGGGGCTAGGCAGCAGGCACGGAGAGCAGCACTGATTGCTCTCTCCCAGGTCAGTTGGTGGTGAGCTGAGGTGCCCTGAAGGCAATGCGCTCAGCTACACAAAAAGAAAGATCATCCCTTGTCCAATGAGCTTTCAGTCTAAAGAGAGACGCCTAGAATGTGGGATGCAGTGGGAAACCCCGGGGGGTGGGGTGAACTTAATTGGGAAAGGTGCTTGGTTTTTTGTTTTGTTCTGTTTTAATGTTATGGCTTGTTGTAAAATCACTCGTAGGCCAGGGCCTTATGGACAAAGTGTGTTTCTGACAGGAGCTTGAAGAGAAATGTTGTGGCTTGTCTGGTGGGGATGGGAAGGGCATTCTGTGCATAGGCAGCAGTGTGGGAAAAGGCTGCACAGAGATGAGAGCAACGGGCGAGTGAGGTACTGGCACTGGTTTCTGTGGGAGGGCTGACATGGGGGCAATCCAAGGTCTGAGATATAAGCAGGAGTAGAGTTGTGAAAGGCTTTTAAGGCAAAGATGTGTTTACGCCTATGGTGCTGTAAAGGGGATTCAACAGCGGGATTTGAAGAGGGGTGTCCTGATTAGATGGCTGTGTAAATGAGTAGTAGTCACTAATTCTATAAGGGGCCTGGCAGTAGGGAGGCTTTCTGACTAAATCCCTCCCAGATCTTCATTTTGTGCATTCTCACTAGCAGGTGTGCGTGACTTTGGTGGCCCTTAGGTGGAAACAGCCCATCACTGCGATCACTTACTGGTCTTTCAGGGTGACTGGGAGAGTTGCCTCCTGAACAGCAGCAGGACTAGTGAATTACAGTGTTCTGCACTCAATCCTCCCTGGCACTCCTGGCAACAGCTTCATTCAGACTGATCTGAAGGCTCCCAGCTTATTTCACTCACAGCCTCCAGCTGCCATGGAAGCTTTGCCAAGGTTCCTCTGTGTCTCAGTTTGCCTCTAGTACTTGCATTAAGGTACCTGAGCTGTACCCGTTCTGTGCATGAACCAAGGTTTTCACTCTACAAGGCTATTAATCTTGCCCCTTTTGTCAATATTAAATTAACTATGCCATAATTTGCAAAGTGCTATGTGATTCTTTACGATGAAAGTTGCTGTATAAACAGGGCTTCAAAACATTGCCAGAGTTGGGTATAAACATGAGGTAAGGAGGCTCCCATCAGGAAGATAGGATCAATACCAGCTGCTGTGTGTATGACTGGATTCTTATCATGGTGCTGACCCTGACCCTTACTTGAGGGCTCCATCTTCTGCTGGAATGGATAAGGAGCTCTCTATTTCCCAGGTCAGCCATAGAACATCTGGATTGTTGGGGCTGTCTTTGCTATTCTTCCACCCTCTTGGGTGTTGTGAGGTGTGGTGGTCTCTTCTACTTTAGTCTTTTTGGGTAATCTTTCCCACAGAAAAGCCCCTCAGGCACTGTTCATACCTTTCCCAAGCATCAACAGGGTGAAATTGTCATGATCTGTGTCAGTTCTGCTGCTGTAGTTCTGAACAGCAGATGTGAAAATGAGTTTTATTCATTTTACTCTGCTGCTACCTTTCAAAGGCACCATCCTGCAAGGTGCTGAGTGCCTTCAACTCCCAGGTTAATCAGGACCAGACCCCAAAGGTGGCATATTTCTCTGCCCCTTCCAACATGGGCTCTGACTTGACAGTATTAGCTCTTTTTGCTCCCTAGGTGCCGTGGAGACAGCACCTGAGTGGAAATGATTGCCAGGTTGGTTAGTTTGTGGTGGTGTAAAAGTTGACTTTGGACATCAGTTTTGTCATTAAATAGATATTTCCCTCTAATTTAGTTAAGATCACCCATACAACCTTAACTTGGCCATTTTCTGACTTTTGAGTGCTTTTCTTTGCAACCTTAATGATTTTGTACATTTTGGAGTATGGAGTTGCAGCTTAATAGCTGTTACTTAAATTTGAATCAAATACTTCATAAAATATTGAATGATGGATGCTTTTCAATTAAATATTTGTGGCATTGATTATTACATAAGTTTCAAAGTGGGAGGATCTGATAATACCAACATAAGTTGGCAGTAAATATAACATGAATGCACTTGGATTGCTGGGCCTGACTTCATTTATCATATTAGATCTGATGATGTGAAGAGCCCAATGGGATGTAGGAAATATCCATGTGCATTTCATGAAAAACTTGCCTTGAATCATGTTCCACTAACTTCACCAATGCTCTTACCAGTCAACGGAATTCTTTGCCTCACTGTTCTCACACTGCTGAAGTTTTATTTCTATTTCAGGTTTCTTTATTATTTATGAAGTGGATTATTTCTACTCAAAATTGGCACCTTTATAACCTCTAATAAACAAATACCCTAGTGCAGGGATGGGCAAACTATGGCCCGGGGGCTGCATCCGGACCCCCAAACATTTTAATCCGGCCCTTGAGCTCCCACCGGGGAGCAGGATCTGGGACTTGCCCCGCTCTGGCGCTCCAGCCAGGGAGTGGGGTCAGGGGCTTGCCCCACTCTGCGCGGCTCCCGGAAGCAGCGGCATGGCCCCGCTCCGGCTCCTATGCATAGGGGCAGCCAGGGGGTTCCACACACTGACCCTGCCCGAAGCACTGCCCCGCAGCTCCCATTGGCCAGGAACCGTGGCCAATCGGAGCGGTGGGACGGTGCCTGCGGACAAGGCAGTGCACAGAGCCGCCTGGCCGTGCTTCCGTGTAGGAACCAGAGGGGGGACATGCTGCTGCTTCCACCTGCACCACTGACCCCCTCCCATGGGCCTGCACCCTGACCCACTCCCATGCCCCAACCCCAGCCCTGATCCCCCTCCCGCCTTCTGAACCCCTCAGTCCCAGCCTGGAGCACCCTCCTGCACTCCCAACCTCTCATCCCCAGCCCCACCTCAGAGCCCGCACCTCCAGCTGGAGCCCTCACCCCTTTCCACACCCCAACCCCCAATTTCGTGAGCATTCATGGCCTACCATACAATTTTCATACCCAGATGTGGCCCTCGGGCCAAAAAGTTTGCCCACCGCTGCCCTAGTGGATCCTGATTTTTAAATAGAAGTAATGTGTCCTTATTTCCACATGAATTATTAGTGATTATATTTATTTAGTATTGTCGTTAGGTAAGGGAATTAGCTTTCCCAAGGAGACCTTTAGTAAAGGATTTCTAAACTCCAGTGCACCAGTTTGTAGTGTTAATGTTCTGGTTGAACACTGCATCTCTCTGTAGTTAAACTGTCTGCAGTGTGTAATCCTACTGACCTCTAATGGCTATGCATACAGTTTTGTATCAGGATAACTAGTATTTCCTTCTTCAAAAATTCAGATAGGTCAGATTATAATCTCCTGCTCTGTTGAGGTGTTTCTCACTAGGGGGCCGTACTGTTACCCATAGTAGAGAAGAAGCGGGAGGGGCTCTATTGTAATAACTATAAAAGAGAGATTTTTTTTTTGTGACTGCTGGACATAGTACATGTGGTTCTCGCCCTCTAGCTCCTAAATCTAAATGCATCTTATGTTGCAGTGGTTGGAGCAGTCAGAGAGGCTTGGGGGCAGGTAGAGCTGTGACTTTACAGATCTATTGGCCAAAATTTCTTCTTCCTTACACAGGGAGGGGTTTCTGCACTATTATCCACAGCCTAACGGATTCCTTTCCCCTCTACCCTCGCAGAACTCACCAGGGCATAGTCACTTTACTTAGACCATGCACACTTCACAGGATTTGCTCCATGAACTATAGCCTATGCCATACAAAAATGACTTAGCAAGACTCTCAACCAGTATACTCCAGCCCTGTTTGTTTGTGAATTTGGCTCTTCTCTCTCTGATACCAGGCTTGTTTTCAGGAGTGATGGCAAAGTATTTGGTTATTTGCTACACAGCCAAATGCTGCTTCTAGTGACACGCTTGCAGCCAGCAGTCATGTGCTGTGATCATCAGATCTCAGACTAAGCAGGAATGGGCAAAATCAGCACTTGGTTGGGAGATCTTCAAGGAAAACTCTGGTGCTGCAAGAAGTGGAGTAGTGTCTCAATGTTTGGGCTGTTGAATCAATGCCCCTATCAGGATGTTAGGAGACACTGATTGCTGTTGTGTAATTGAGATGTGCCATCAAGCTTTCAGCCATCTGTGGTCATTAGTGATTCTGCAGCACTTTTCATGAGGAGTGGTGTTAATCTTGGTGTCTTGCCTAAATTCTGATTTAGGGGATTATATCCTGCCTCCATAACACAAATTTCCTCCTATTTTTTGAACTAGGTCTGACATTCTTCACTTCTCCTAAACAGTTGAATACCAATGCTGTGCTCTGATATGCCTTTACCTTGTTCAATCCTGGAAGTAGCAGCAATTTAGGGATGGTTGAAGCATTTCCTGGATATATGCTAGGCAGTGTACAGGTTGTAAAGTGCTTTGGTTGATAAGTGTCAAGTATAATCATTATTTAATAAATGGCTGTAGCACTACTCACATATAGTACTCCTGGGGGAATTCTGCACCACTGCGTGCATGCATATTTCATGTGCATATTTTTATTTTTTTTGCCAAAAATATCTTCTGCTGAAAAGTTGGTGCAGTTTTTCCTTTTGCCCACGAGAGGGTGCTGTGGCGCTGGAACAGAGCAGCCACTCCTGACCAGCCCCAGCTACGATAGGGAAGAGAAAGAGTCTGCAGTGCCTTCTTCACAGCACCTGTCGGGCCAGGTCAGGAGCTATGGGAAGACAAACAGTGTGAGGCTGCTGGGGGGGTTAGACACAGGGGCTCATAAGGGCTAGTGGGGGAGGACAGACTGGGGAAGGGGCTGAATGGGAGTGGAGGCTCAGGGCCACAGGGGGAGGGAGGTGCAGGGCCACATGGGAAGAAGGGGAGGGGGTGCAGAGTTATGTGGGGAAGGGGTATGGCTGAATAGAGGCACAGACACATGGGGACAGGGGGTGCAGTGGACACATGGCGATGAGGGGAGGGGGCTGGCTGAGGGGGTGCAGGGCCACATGGGGATGGGGGGCATGGGTGTCCGTGGGGGTGGAGGGACACATGTGGACAGGGGGTGCAAGGACACATGGGGACAGGAGCACATGTGCCTGACTGAATGGGAGAGGCTAGGGGTCAGCCAGGGTCTGCATGGGAGATGCTCCCTAATAATCCCTTCCCACCCCCAAAAAAACCTGTTCCATACTTTTTCCAACCATACCCAACAACCCTTCAAGTTCATACCCAGGGTCCTTCCCAGCAATTACTTCCCTCTCCCTCAGCTCCTCCGTTACCCCTGACTCCCCCAAGCCTTTGCATTACTTCTGAGGGGTGTGGGAAATATGGTTCTGTACTGTAGTTTAAATGAATTATTACTCAGAGTTCTGTATTAATATGCCTAGTAAGGAATCTTTGTCAAAAAAGATTTCTTGAATCTTTTTTGTTGTCTGTATTGTTAGACATACTTGCTGACAGGTATTTTTAAATAAATTACCAAATAATTGAAACTGGTGTGATTATATTGTGTTTTGACAAATAAAATATGCAGAATTTTAAAATATTGTGTGCAGAATTTTTAATTTGGTGCAGAATTTTTAACTTTTTGGCACATAATTCCCCCAGGAGTAATGTAGTGTGGCAATTAAAGTCAGGAAGAGAAAACCACAAGAATCATTTAGAGAAGGCAAGAGTATTATTCAATCTGGATTTTAAAACAGCAGCTGGCCTGGCCAACTGGGCCCTTGTCTACATTAAAAAAGTTAGTACCTACATTACAACAACTACTAGAATCAGTGCAGCTGCACTAATGGTAGTAACATTGCAAGCACCAGTGTAGAGAGGGTCCAGGAGACTTACCCCATTCTCAAGAGCAGTTTGTTATGTCACAAGGATAAAACCACCTGAGCCCTATCTATGCTAGTAGTTTAGCACTGGTGCATCTACTACAACTTTGGGGTGATAGATGTACTTACTTTTCAAGTGGATATATACCCACTGTAAGAGAATCCCATCAAAGGAGTGGGAGAGATGTTAGAGAGCTATCTGGTGAAACTGTAAAGGAAATAATGGGTAATGTTAGCAGGACATCTCCTGGCCCCTGGTGCAAGAGGTCACTGACCCAAGTTCAGTGGCAGGATTTTTAGAAGGGCCATGTAATTTGTGACTAATACTAACCTTTGTAGTTATGCAAGCTAAGGTAAGGGGTTATCAACATGATCAGCTGTTGGGACATGAATAAATCTACCTTCCCTACATACATGCATGCCCCATTACTGTATTCCTCAATGGCTATGTTCATGAAGGTATTTTCCATTTTTTTCTGAAACATTGGTGAGTGTCAGTGCCCCAATCCTAATCTGATGGGATGGGCCATAATCCAATCAAGTATGTTAAATCCTATCTTACTGTAACATGCCTGATGACTTCCAGCATGTGGGAGAGGTGAGAAATACCTTACATAGGGATTACCCCAAAAAACAAAACCCACTTTCTTGTACATGACTGCTTCATCCAGGGGACATATCCTCTGATTAAAATGGAATCCGCTCTACTATCACCTTTTTTGTGTCAGGGCCTTTCTCAAACAGCCACCTTATTTCTTTAGTGCGTGACATAATCCAATAGAAGAACTAGTTTGGGAGTTTTGAAGGATTCACATGTAAGAAATCCAAGTAGAGAAAATGAACATCCTTGTTGCTGCCTGTCCTGTAGTTCTTTCTGGCTTGTATTTTACAATGATTCTCCTAATGTGTAGTGCAACTTATGTACCGTACCTATTGGTCTACAATCTGATCTTGAGGTTCCCAAGCTGTGGCCCCAGTATTGCTCTTGGGCCATTGAACACTTCCTGATGGCCTATGAAGAGCGGACTGGTCACATGTTGACTCTTCTTGTTTCTAGCTGTGGGGAACAAGACAGGTGCGAAGGAAACATAAAGAGCCAAAGTATGATCTTGCTTTTTCCCTCACAAGGAGGGCAAAGCAATTATTGCAATAAAGATAGCTACAGACAACAAACACTTCCCTACTATCTTTCCATGTAAATAGTTGCTTTAATTGCCCTCGGGATGTTATATGATCCCAAAGGAGAGGGGAGCTGTCCATGAGCCAAATTTTCTATTAAGATAAGATCCAACCCATGAAAGAGTTGCAGAACTCTTGATGTAATCTATTTCCCATATTCAGAGAAGGCCAGGCCTCTAAATAAGAGATCTGGAGTGAAAACAGTGATGCTCAGTACCTCAACCTCTACATGTCAGTAATGGAGGCCATTACCCAACAGGGACTGATCTTTATGACCAAACAAGCTTGGATCTCATGTATTTTTTTCCAGTTAGTAGGAAAGCAGTTCATGCTGAAATATCTCAAAGTATTTATATACGCAATGTGTATATCTTTACAAGAATTGCTTTACCATCAATAAGCCACAGCCACTTCTGGAATGGAAAGTGGCAATTGTTAAATAATTCACAGCAATGCAAAACTTGTAGGTCAGGAAGTGATGCAGAAGATGTAGCCAAAATATCATTGCTACTGCTGTAGACTTTCTGCCGGTCTTTAAAATATTTCGTGCTGCAACAATTAAAGATAATACAATAGGACCAACTGAATGCTCAGTAAACCTGTTTGCTACCTTGTATGCAGCAAGTACATCACTTTCAAGATACAGCACTGATTTCTTGTTTTCACACAGCTTATTGCTACACAAGGCTCATTGTTTAAAAGCTGATTGCAAAGTACTATGCAAGAGACAAGAATACTCTGTTTCCCCTGCTCAAGTTATTTCTCATTCTGAACTGCTTTAAATAGCAAAACTCAAGCTGGGAGCAAGTTCTCTTGGCTACATTATTTTTATCATTAATGTGGCAGTTTACCAAAATGGCCTTGCACCACCACAACCCCCCAAAAATCTAGACACTAGTGCAGAACATTTGTAAATATCAGTGCAGCTAAGGTATTTTTTTATCTGCCATCTATGACATTGGGTGACCTTTAAAAATTCTCCCCTCATTTTCAAATGTCCATTGACTTCCATGGAGCTATGCTGATTTGCTCCAACTGAGGATCTGGCCCTGACTCCTCCCTGTTTCAGTTCCCTGTCTGTAAAATAGGGCTAATATTTCCTCCCCCACACACACACTTTTCTGACTGTCTAAGTAGACTGTAGGCTCCTTGAGGCTGGAGCTGGCTCCCACAATGTGTATGTATACCCCTCAGCATCATGAGGTCTAATCGCAGTTGAGGCCTTGCAAACAATAATCAAGAGATAAGAAAAGAATGTTCTGGTGTAAGATAAAAAAAGGTGTTCTGGTAAACCATTCGTCGCCTTAGGCGGGGTTGGTAGGACACTGCCCAGGCTGTACTCAGTAAGGGTGGTGAAACGCTGACCTCATCTGAGGAGATCATCGAGAGGTGGAAGGAGCACTTTGAGGAACTCCTCAACCCGATGGACACCGCCCCCCCCAGGAGGCAGTGCTGGAAACCTCCGGTGAGATCGGATCTATTTCTGATACTGAGGCCGATACGGTGGTAAAGTGCCTTTGTAGCGGTAAGGCAGCAGCAGTGGATGAGATTCACCCAGAGATGTTGAAAGCACTGGACAATGTTGGGGTGTCGTGGTTAATGCACCTCTTCAATGTTGCGTGGAAGGCAGGTGCAGTACCTCTGGACTGGCAAACGGGGGGTGCTGGTACCAATCTTTAAGAAAGGAGACCAGAGGGTGGGTTCCAATTATAGAGGGATTGCACTCCTCAGCCTGCCCTGCAAAGCCTATGCCAGGGTGCTGGAGAGGAGGTTACGCCCATTAGTTGAAGCTCAGATTCAGGATTCCATCCCGGCCGTGGAACAACGGACCAGCCCTTTGCTCTCTCGCAGATACTCGAAGGGTCATGGGAGTTTGCTACTCCGTTCTACCTTTGTTTTGTAAACCTAGAGAAGGCATATGGCCGCGTTCCCCGAGATGTGTTGTGGGAATTGCTGCGGGAGTATGAGGTGCTGGTGCCGCTTTCCAGTCCCTCTATTCTCGGAGTGAGAGTTGCATTCGTATTCTTGGCATTAAGTTGAGTTCGTTCAAGGTGGACATTGGACTCTGCCAATGGTGCGTCTTGCCCCCACTCCTGTTCATGATTTTCATGGACAGGATATCAAGGTGCAGCCGAGCTGTGGAGTGCATTTGGTATGGGGACTCGGAGGTGGCATTTCTGCTGTTTGCAGATGATGTTGCCCCTTCTTGCTTCTTCAGACTGCGATCTCCGACGCGCACTCAAATGACCGCTGCTGAGTGTGAAGCGGCTGGGATGAGAATCAGCACCTCCAAATCAGAGGTCATGGTCCTCTCCCAGAAGAAAGTGGACTACTCTTTCCAGATGAGGAGGGAGCAGCTGCCCTTAGTGGACAAGTTCAAGTATCTAGGGGTCTCGTTTACGAGTGATGGTAAGCGGGAGCAAGAGATCAACTGGCGGATTGGTGCGGCAGCGGCAATGATGCAGGCACTGTACCAATCTGTGGTGGTGAAGCGGGAGCTGAGTTCTCGGACAAAGCTCTTGGTTTACAGATCACTCTATGTTCCCATCCTCACCTATGGTCATAAACTTTGGGTAATGAATGAAAGGACAAGATCGCGGGTACAAGTGGCGGAAATGAGGTTTCTCCGCAAGGTGGTTGGGTTGACTCTCCGAGACAGGGTGAGGAGCTAGGCCATACGGGAGGGCCTTGGAGCAGAGCCGCTATTCCTCCAGATTGAGAGGAGCCAGTTGAGATGGTTCAGGCTTCTGATAAGGTTGCCCCCTGGGGGGTTTTCATTGGAACTATATCAGGCATGTCCCACTGGGCATAGGCCCCAAAGCCAACCCAGGACACGCTGGAGGGATTATATCTCCTGGCTGGCCTGGGAATGCTGGGGAACCCCCCAGGAGGAGCTGGAACCTGTTGCAGAGGAAAAGGAGGTTTGGTCCTCCCTCCTCTCCATGCTGCTGCCGCGACCCTCACCAGGAAAAGTGTCATAAAGGAAAAAGAAGAAGAAGAAGAAAAGAATTGAAACAAAGGAATTGGGTCAAGCCCTTTATCTGAGATTAGAAAGTGAAAATTGGGTGGTTTAATGTGTTAAAACTCTGTTTTTATTAAAAATAAATATTCAATATACAGCATAGTTTATATATAAATTACATATTTTGATTCCCTTTCCCCAGATTCTGTCTTTAGATTGTGAACACCTGTAAGCAGGGGTGGTCCTTAAGTGTTTGGAAAACAGCTAGCACAGAGTGAATCCTACTACAAATATAATAAATCAGAACCCCAAAAGCATCTAAGTATCTTCAAAAAATTTAGAGATGGCCTGAATTAAAACCCCAGATCCAGACTCATTTGAATTTGGCGAAAGCTGGATCTGAATTTTACAATTAAGTGAATGTTTGTTTTGCTTCAAATGGTTTTTGCCATATTGCAACAGTCATTGTCAAACAAAAGGAACCGGTACCACAATAATTAATCTTCTCTGCCCAATGTCCCACTGACCCATCAATTGTAAGTATCCCTTCCTCCCCAGTAACAAATGCACAGCTGTTACAGATGTTCCTCAGCACACAATAGCCTTGCTCAAACTAGGAACATAACCAATGGTTGCAGCTGACCCAGTGTTGGACATGGCTTAACTGCAAGTGTAGCCAAAGTCATATGGTGTTTAGTGCAATTTCAGAAGCAATGGTTAAAAAAGTTGCTTGCTTAACTCCCAGTAATGCTGATGAGGGTTCAGCTTCCTCTGTGCATCACATGTAGAACAGATCCCTTTGTGGCCACTTTGAGGCTAATTACAGAGCTGTGACTCCATAGTAGCCACATGTCATGCTTAAGGCCTGGTCTTCTATGACCAAATGCACCCTGTATTCACACCCTACATACTATTGTAATAATCTTTGTACATGATATGCCTTGTGAGGCATCATTTGAAAACTAATAACACACTGATCAATAATGTCATAAGAATGGCCATACTGGGTCAGACCAAAGGTCCATCTAGCCTAGTATCCTGTCTTCCGACAGTGGCCAATGCCAGATGCCCCAGAGGGAATGAACAGAACAGGTAATCATCAAGTGATCCATTTTCTGTCGCTCCTACCCAGCTTCTGGCAAACAGAGGGTAGGGACAGCATCCCTGCCCATCCTGGCTAATAGCCATTGATGGACCTATCCTCCATGAATTTATCTAGTTCTTTTTTGAACCCTGTTATAGTCTTGGCCTTCACAACATCCTCTGTCAAAAAGTTCCACAGGTTGACTGTGCATTGTGTGAAGAAATACCTTTTGTTTGTTTTAAACCTGCTGCCTATTAATTTCATTTGGTGACCCCTAGTTCTTGTGTTATAAGGAGTAAATAACACTTCCTTATTTACTTTCTCCACACCCGTCATGATTTTATAGACCTCCATCATATCCCCCCTTAGTCGTCTCTTTTCCAAGCTGAAAATTCCCAGTTTTATTAATCTCTCAATCTGGGACAATTCCTGAGATTTGTCACCTAAAAAGAATGGCTCAGGTTTGGGAATCTCCCTCAAATCCTCAGCCATGAAGACCAATGCAAAGAATTCATTTAGTTTTTCTGCAATGGCCTTATCATCCTTGAGTGCTTCTTTAGCATCTCAATCGTCCAGTGGCCCCACTGGTTGTTTAACAGGCTTCCTGCTTCTGATGTACTTAAAAAACAATTTGCTATTACTTTTTGAGTCTTTGGCTAGCTGTTCTTCAAATTCTTTTTTGGCTTCCTAATTATATTTTTACACTTCATTTGCCAGAGTTTATGCTCCTTTCTATTTTCCTCGCTAGGCTTTAACTTCCACTTTTTAAAGGATGCCTTTTTGCCTCTCACTGCTTCTTTTGCTTCGTTGTTTAGCCATGGTGGCACTTTTTTGGTTCTCTTACTAGGTTTTTTAATTTGGGGTATACATTGAAGTTGAGCATCTATTATGGTGTCTTTAAAAAGTTTCCATGCAGCCTGCAGGGATTTTACTGTTGGTGCTGTACCTTTTAATTTCTGTTTAACTAACCTCCTCATTTTTGTGTAGTCCCCCTTTCTGAAATTAAATGTTACAGTGTTGGGCTGCTGTGGTGTTTTCCCTGCCATAGGGATGTAAAATTTAATTATATTATGGTCACTATTACCAAGCGGTCCAGCTATATTCACCTCTTGGACCAGATCCTGTGCTCCACTTAGGACTAAATCAAGAATTGCCTCCCCTCTTGTGGGTTCCAGGACTAGCTGCTCCAAGAAACAGTCATTTAAGGTGTCAAGAAACTTTATATATGCATCCCGTCCTGAGGTGACATGTACCTAGTCAATATGGGGATAGTTGAAATCCCCCATTATTATTATTTAGTTTTTTATTTTAATAGCTTCTCTAATCTCCTTGAGCATTTCACAGTCACTATCACCATTCTGGTCAGGTGGTCGGTAATATATCCCTGCTGCTATATTCTTATTATTCAAGCATGGAATTACTATCCATAGAGATTCTATGGTACAGTTTGGTTCATTTACGATTTTTACTTCATTTGATTCTATGCTTTCTTTCACGTATAGTGCCACTCCCCCACCAGCACGACTGGTTCTGTCCTTCCGATTTATTTTGTACCCTGGTATTACTGTGTCCCATTGATTATCCTCATTCCACCAAGTTTCTCTGATGCCTATTATATCAATATCCTCATTTAATACGAGGCACTCTAGTTCACCCAACTTATTATTTAGACTTCTAGCACTGGTGTATGAGCACTTAAAAATCTTATCACTTTTTAGNCCCCCCCCCCCCCCATTGGCAGGCGTGGGTTGCCTCTCATCCATGCATTGAGACCCTGCAGTTCTGCCTGTCTAACTGGGCCTGCGCGTGGAACTGGAAGCATTTCAGAAAATGCTACCATGGAGGTCCTGGACTTCATTCTCTTACCTAGCAGCCTAAATTTGGCTTCCAGGACCTCTCTCCTATTCTTCCTTATGTCATTGGTACCTACATGTACCACAAGCACTGGTTCCTCCCCAGCACTACACATAAATCTATTTAGACGTCTCAAGAGATCCGCAACCTTTGCACCAGGCAGGTAAGTCACCATGGGGTTCTCCCGGTCATCACAAACCTAATGATCGAATCAGCCATTGCTAATACCTGTCTCTTCCTAATAACTGGAGTTCCCTCCCCCAGAGAGGTATCCTCAGTGCGAGAGGATACGACAACATCATCTGGAAGGAGGGTCCCAACTATGGGATCGTTTCCCTCTGCTCCAGTTGGATGTTCTCCTTCCCTGAGACTTTCATCCACCTCAACAGCACAGAAGCTGTCAGACTGGGGGTGGGACCGTTCTACTGTGTCCTGGAAAGTCTCATCTATGTACCTCTCTGTCTCCCTTAGCTCCTCCAGTTCAGCCACTCTGGTCTCCAAAACCCGTACATGGTCTCGGAGGGCCAGGAGCTCCTTGCACCGAATGCACATATATGCCACCTGCCCATGCTGCATTGTGTGCAATAAATTGGATAGCCCCCACTCTGTTGCTGGAGTTCTGCCTGCATTATCTTTTTACTCCTGAAGCTTGTTCCTTTGTTGATGTTTTGTTGTTATCAGGGGGTGGTTTTGGCTTTAAGTTTAAGGAATGTTAAGTTTATGTAGCCCGCCTACACACACACACACACACTCTCTCTCTCTCTCTCTCTCCCCCATGTAAACTCTCTCACAAAACTCCTCTGTTAGCCACTCCTGGTCGCTAGCTCCTCTAGTCGCTTAGGAGCAGGCTTTTGAAAGTCCAGGACTTCCTGAGTAGCCCTGCCCCTGGTTAAGGGTTGATGGATGCTAAAGGGCGTAAGGATTAAAGCCTTGATAAGAAGCTCTCAGCCTTGCCTAGCAGGCCGCTAGGCTCAGCACCCACACGGTTAGCACACGGTCCCCCAAACAAACAAATCATGGCAGTAAAGGGGGCCAGGAACAGATCGATCTGCATTTTAGCAAGCAAAAACATGGACCCTCTTTCCCCAGGAGACTCCATGTCTCTGTCCTCACAGCTGGAAGGAACTTTATCTGGGGTAACCCTCAGGAAAAAGCATTTCAAAAAGGGTGACTGGACTATAAAAGTGAGGGGCAAGAATACCCCAAGCTATCTCTCCCTATCTTTCACCTAAGAAAATCAAGGAACCAACCTTTTGACTTTGGAAGGGATCTGGACATGAAAATTTGGTTAGCAATGTTGCTGGGAACATGTGGTAAGGATTTCACCTTGAACCAAGTCTAGATTAGTTTTAGCTACTAGAAAGCATTTTCATCTTTATTTCTCTTGTAACCATTTGACTGTAATACCTTATACTTGTATTCACTTAAAATCTTAGTTAAATAAACTTGTTTTATTTTTTTAATCTAAACTAATCCACTGTTGTGTTTGAATTGAGCTGGTTGGTAACTCCGTATAAAGTAGCGGGCTGTTACATATTGACCCCTTACAGATGCAACAGACCTATAATATCTGAACTGTCCAGGAGAGGGCTGGAGAGTGCAGAACAGATGTTTTGGGGAAAATTCAGGACTGGGATGTTTTGGAGTCACCATGTAGGTAGTAACTAGGGCTGTCAATTCATCATAGTTAACTCACGTGATTAACTAAAAAAAAATTAATTGTGATTAAAAACATTAATCGTGATTAATCGCAGTTTTAAACTCACTGTTAAACAATAGAATACCAATGGAAATTTATTAAATATTTTGGATGTTTTTCTACATTTTCATATATATTGATTTCAATAACAACACAGACTACAAAGTGTATATTATTTTTTATTACAAATATTTTCACTGCAAAAATGATAAAAGAATAATCTTTTCCAATTCACCTCATACAAGTACTGTAGTGCAATCTCTTTGTCGTGAAAGTGCAACTTACAAATGTAAATTTTTTTTGTTACATAACTGCACTTAAAAACAAAATGTAAAACTTTAGAGCCTACAAGTCCACTCAGTCCTACTTCTTGTTCAGCCAGTCGCTAAGACAAACAAGTTTGTTTACATTTACAGGAGATAATGCTGCCCTCTTCTTATGTACAATGTCACCAGAAAGTGCGAATAGGCATTTGCAAGGCACTTTTGTAGCCAGCATTACAAGGTATTTACATGCCAGATATGCTAAACATTTGTATGCCCCTTCATGCTTCAGCCACCATTCCAGAGGACTTGCTTGCATGCTGATGACACTCGTTAAAAAAATGTGTTAATTAAATTTGTGACTGAACTCCTTGGGGGAAAATTGTATGTCCCCTGCTCTGTTTAACCGACATTCTGCCATCTATTTCATGTTATAGCATTCTTGGATGATGACCCAGCACTTTCACCGCAGATTTGACAAAATGCAAAGAAGGTGCCAGTGTGAGATTTCTAAAGATAGCTACAGCACTCAACCCAAGGTTTAAGTATCTGAAGTGCCTTCCAAATCTCAGAGGGATGAGGTGTGGAGCATGCTTGCAGAAGTCTTAAAAGAGCAATACTCCGATGCGGAAACTACAGAACCCGAACCACCAAAAAAAGAAAACCAATCTTCTGCTGGTGGCATCTGATTCAGATGATGAAAGCGAACATGCGTTGGTCCGCACTGCTTTGGATTGTTATCAAGCATAACACCCATTATCAGCATGGACACATGTCCTCTGGAACGGTGGTTGAAGCATGAAGGGATATATGAATCTTCAGCGCATCTGGCATGTAAATATCTTGCGACGCCGGCTACAACAGTGCCATGAGAACACCTGTTCTCACTTTCAGATGACATTGTAAACAAGAAGTGGGCAGCATTATCTCCTGCAAATAACAAACTTGCTTGACTGAACGATTGTCTGAACAAGAAGTAGGATTGAGTGGATTTTCAGGCTCTAAAATTTTACATTGTTTTATTTTTGAATGCAGGGGGGTTTTGTACATAATTCTACATTTGTATGTTCAACTTTCATAATGAAGAGATTGCACTACAGTACTTGTATTAGGTGAATTGAAAAATACTATTTCTTTTGTTTTTGACTGTGCAAATACTTGTAATCAATTTTTACAATTTTGTAAATAATTGTCTCACTTTTTATGATAATTACATCAAACCTGCATATGGCATTGCACCAGGCATCACAGAGTGAAATTCCCAGGCCTGGCTCAATCCTATGACTCCATGGACCTCTGGGGCAGCCCCGTTGGTGATGCCAGGTAGGTTCAAAGTGTGCACCCCTGCGCATGTCAGTGGAGAGTTTGAGAGCACAGTATGCTGGGGTGGTGTTGTCCATCCTGGCAACATACAACACCACTTTTGGATGTAATAAGTGATTGGAAGAAGGCCAGATCTCTGTGAGATGGCATTTCGCACAAAGTCAAACCACTTTATGCTCAGGATTTTGAACTAACAGGCATATGGAATGCCTCTAGCTGTTCCAAGTCTGCCTGTAAGAGGGTCCAGGTTTAGATCCGTATAGCAATACAGGCAACACACAGGTTTGATAGATCCTGAATTTTGTCTCAGCACAGAGATGTTTTTGTGTCCATAAGTGAGACATGGACTTCATGCAGGAGCCGGCAAGACCAATTTGTGGGAAGACATCCGGTTTGCTATGACTGTTTGAACTCTGCTTGAACCACACAAGATATTTGTAATGGAAGTTGATATTTCAGTGAAACTAGGCTGAACTTCAAGCAAACCTGGGCAGAATTCCAGGTGCCAGGGAGAGTTTTTTGCCTCCAGCAAAATGCAGTATTTTCGTTGCAACCTGGAAGCTAGAAAAATTCAGCCATTTCAGCAGAATTTCGCTTTGAGATTTGGGGTTTGTTTGAACTCAGAATTATAAAGTTAATACTGTAACAGATCTGTAGCCACCTAGGACTGCATGGGTATTGCTGTGCTGCATAACATAGCCTCCTGGAACTTCCTGGCACTGGACACTAAAGGTATCTCTAGACAGCAAAGAAAACCCCAGGGCTGACCTGTGCCAGCTGACTCAGGCTCATGGGGCTCGGGCTGAAGGGCTGTTACACTGCTGTGTAGGCTTCTGGGCTCAGGCTGGATCCTGAGCTCTGGGACCCTCCCACCTAACAGGGTCCTAGAACCCGGGCTCCAGCCTAAGCCTAAGATGTCTACACAGCAATAAAACAGCCTCACAGCCCAAGCCATGCAAGCCCGAGTTGGCTGGCACAGGCCAGCTGCAGGTGTCTAGTTGCTGTGTACACATATCATAGGACTCACCTGTCCCAGCTCCAAAAGCATAGGTCACTACCAGTAAACAAGCATTTAGTTTTATGGTATAAGGTCTCTGACACACAATTCCTACATTGTCCAATTGAGTAATTCCTATTCTATCCTGATGGCACTGGTAATATAAACACTCTCTATGGCAGTGGTTCTCAAACTTATTTGATCGCATCCCTCTTTTTTGTGTCTGTGGTATTTTACGCTCCATCCCCTCTGGGTGACTGGACAGAAGCCGCCGCTCTCTGGCCACCCAGCTCTGAAGGCAGCGCTGCCACCACCAGCAGCACAGAAGTAAGGGTAGTATGGTATGGCATTGCCACCCGTACTTCTCTGCTGTTGCTGATGGTGATGCTGCCTTTAGAGCTGGGCGCCTGGTCAGCAGCCGCTGCTCCCTGGCTGCCAAGCTCTGAATGTGCATGTGGCACTCTGAAAGCAGCACCCTGGAACCCCCATATTCACCCCTGTCATATAATTATGATATATTTCATACAAAGCATGCCATGTAAGACATCATATGAAAAGTCATGATTTGCTGAAACCCATTGTTCTGTCCAAATATGTATATCGGAAGTGTGTATGAAGTTATGAGATTTTGCTGTATGGTTGTTACTGAAATATATTGTAAGTTTGAGAGTCTCAACTGTTAGTTCCCCAGTGACAACAAGGGTGGTGATCCACTCCCAGGAGGATGTTAAGCGACCATTAATCAGCAGGGAAGTTCTAAACAAAGGATTTACAATGCTGTAAAAGGGCTGCACAAACTTCACACAATGGGGGATTGCTCAACTCTGTGACTCAGCAAAGCCCACTAGGACAAGTCTGGGCTAGTATTTTCAGGCACATGGACTGAGGATATGAAATAGGGGACAGTGGCATCATGCTTTTGGCCTTTTCTCCTCCCCCACCTATGCTGGAAGCAACAAGAACACTGGAAAGACAAAGACTTGAACTGAGGAGACCGGTCCCAGGCTTAAAGGGGAAGCCTGTTTATTAAGAACTGTAACCTACCTGCAACATCCAGTGGAGTGAGAAAAACTGCTTGATCTAAATACTGCCTACTCTAATAAGGTTCAAGATTTAGACTGTGCACTTACCTTTTATTTTCTTTAGTAACTCTCTCTGACCTTTTGTGCCTACCACTTATTATCACTTAAAATCTATCTTTCTCTATTTAATAAATCTGTTTTATATTTTTCCTAAAACAATATGTTTTATTTGAAATGCTTGGGAAATCTCAGCTCAGTTTACAAAGGCTAGTGCGTGTCCTCTCCATATTGAGAGAGGGGCAGACTGGGTAATGAACTTACACTGGTCAGGTTTCTGACCAGGGCAAGACGGTACAGTTCTGGGCTGCAAGGCTGGGGGCTTGGGATATTTGCTAGTGCCTTTCTCTTGGTGATTTGTGAGGGACTCATGGAGCAGTCACGTAATTTAGCTGGGTTTGGGGCTCCACATGCTGTTGTGTTGCGAGATAACAGCACCTGGAGGGGTTTGCTGCTTGTCACTAGCAAAGCATTGTGAGAGACAGCCCACGCTGAAGAGTTAAGCAGGCACAGCGGTGCCCCAGTTCCAGGTTGTACTCAGGGGATCCCGTCACAGTGCACAGCAAGGTTTTTTCCCTAAAGATTCTCGCACAGCGGTGCCCCAGGTCCAGGTTGTACTCATAGACTCATAGACTTTAAGGTCAGAAGGGACCATTATGATCATCTAGTCTGACCTCCCGCATGATGCAGGCCACAAAAGCTGACCCACCCACTCCTGGATAATTCTCTCCCTTGACTCAGCTGTTGAAGTCCTCAAATCATGATTTAAAGACTTCAAGTTGCAGAGAATCCTCCAGCAAGCGACCCCTGCCCCATGCTGCGGAGGAAGGCGAAAAACCTCCAGGGCCTCTGCCAATCTACCCTGGACTCAGGGGATCCCGTCACAGTGCGCAGCAAGGTTTTTTTCCCTAAAGCTTCTCACACACCCCCAGAATACATTCCATGCCCCCTAGTTTGAGAACCTCTGATCTATAGTACTGTTTTGGTCCCCATCCCCATAGTAGCTGAGCACCTCAGAATTTTTCATGTATCTATCCTCAGAACCCCCTGTGAGGTAGAGAAGTCCCATTAGCACCATGTTACAGATGGGGAACTGAGGTACAGGGAGGGTAAGCGACTTGCCCAAGTTCAAACAGTCTGTAGCAGAGCAGGGAATAACCATTGGACCATTCTTCCTCTTACTAGCCAGCTTACCTCAATAATAGCACTTCTATAGCTCCTTTCACCAAAAGACCTCCAAGCACTTTGGAGACTGAGAAGTTAAGTGCTTTGCCCAAGATCACAGAAGAAGTTAGTGCTTGGATTAGAACTCAGAAGATGGAGTTCCTGGTTCCCTGTCCTATACACTAAGTATTAGACCACAATTCTCTTGTCTGTCACCTCCTATCTTCATGTCAGCTACTGACAAAGGTGGGCTGTGAACCATAGCCTCCCAAAACTAAAGATTCACATGTGTCCCTACGAACTGAAATTGAAAATTTTTGTATAGCTCTAAAAATAACCCAGCTGAAGGTTGACATTTAAATCTTTTCCCTTCTCCTTAGGGTTGGTTTCCTGGTTGTTTGGGGGGAAGATTTTTGTCTCAGTGAAGCCAATTACAATGGAGTCACTCTGGGTTTACAGGGTGTAACCAGGAGCAGAATTTGGCCCTTTAAAATATCTATGTAATATTGAAGCTTTTGGTTTGCAAAATATATTAATAAAGGATGACACAGACACCGCAAACACAACAGAAGAAAATAAATTTAGGCTGAGATTTTCAAAGCCAACTAGAGGATTTTGATGCCCAAGTGTCCAATCCCCTTATTGCTAGCTTCCTGAACTCACTATTGTCCCTTTAATGTCTCCTAGGTGGCAGAATGACATACTGAAAATTTAGCAATGACCTTTGGATCAGGAAGTCTGTGTTCTATTTCAGGCTCTGCCCCTGTATTCCCTATGTAACTTTTCAAAAATTCTGTATAAAGGTTGACATCAGTTTCCCAGCTATGACAACCAGTGCATGTACTTAGAGTGAAGAACAGACTGAAGACTGGCACTAAAAGAAAACACTACAGGTTATGAACTGGTTAAAAAAATTGTTGAACAGTTTTAACTTGATATGCCAGGAACATGTTTCACAGTAGTAGTGTATCTCTAATTTACAACTCCATCACAGGGCACGAATTCATGTTTTAGGGCTAGATCCAGTACCTGCTGAAGTCAATAGAAAGATGCTCAGTGAATTCAGTGGTCTTTGGCTCAGGCCTTTAGTGCTTTGTTATTACTGCTCAATATGTTAAATATTCTATTGACATTTAAAGAAAGAAAAACAGTAGAAACACCTGACTTCCCGATTACAAATAATCAAGTGAAAATGCCAATGAGCTTTGCTTCCAAACGTTGTTAACCTGGCAACTTAGTCCAATTATTAGGCTTGTACTTTTTTCTCACCATTTTATTCTCAGGGCTAGATTTTGATCTAAGTTATGTCAGTGTAATTCTGTAGTAACTTCCCCCTAATTATTCCAGATTTATACTGATGTAGAGATGTAGAATCTGGTGCTTTGAATTGTAAGACAGGGCCTGAATGAGCTCTCCCCTGCCATCTATTGATGAACTGGGGGAAAAGTCCTCAGGAGCAGACTGTATTTGCATAGATACACCTAATTTGCCTAAGTGTTCATCAGACAGACCTGCTTTGCCAGGTGTGTTTTTGGTTAAAAGTCAGTTTAATCTTGAATGCAGGGTTAATGAAATTTTGCTATTCCTATTGTATGGCTAAAGGGCTGCAGAACTATACTTAATATGCCCTAATTGGGGGTCATCCTAACTTGAACCTCGCTCGTTAAGCATGGGGTAGTGATGCCAATTAAAAGTGAAAATCAGAGGGGATGGATGTTTTTATATGGTGCCTTTTTAAGGAGTCTTAGCTATTATTTGATCCTCCCCCCCCGTGTTTGAAAATAGAAATGATCAGACTCATTTAGAGTCATTATTTCTGCTCAGCGATTGTTAGAGGTAAAATCATTGATGAGGAGCTCTAGGGGGGCTGAGCCTTAGAGCTGGCATGGGGGTAGTGTTCAAGTGAAAGACAACACACAGGATACAGCAGCAGTGAGGTTCCCCACTCACTTCCCAGTGAAATCACTAAGAACTGGGCTAAGTGGTACCAGGGCATTGCAGTTAAAGGCAGAAGTGGCAGATGCAACAGCTACGGGGTGAGCAGCTGCAAAGGGATTGCTTGACCCCTCCCCTTTTAAAGGTGGGAGTTGAACCCACATGAACACACTCCTGACTTCTGGGCCTTTGCTGACCTCAAACAGCCAACTGTGAGTGGGGGAGCAGTGGAGGGAAAGGGGAGTGGTTTGTTGAAGGGACATTTGTCCATTGGACTTTCACACCACAAGGTGTGAACTGAGGCAAAGCACACTGCCCCAGGTACTGTGGGCCGGGTGGCTAAGTATGGTTTTGCATACCTTTGGATAGTTGTAGTGTTTTCCCAAATTAATGCTGGGTTCCCTTTCCCTTTGAATAGAAGTTTTCTTTTGTTATATACAGACTCAGTGCTTGCAAGTAGGGAAATATCACCTCTTACGGGCATCCCCAGGCGATGGTTAGTTTTCCCAGTTTTCTGTGTGGGGGCTCAGTTCCTTTTTGCAATGGTCAGAGGAATGCCTAGAGATTGAACCTGGCCCTTGTTGCTGCTGATGCCATTTGGCAAAAGGGTTACAGAATCAAACTAACAAGCAAACTCTGTGTAGTTTAGCTGTTTGTACTTCACTGAACCCATGTGTTTCGTTTTTGTTTTAAATAAACTATAGAAAAAACACTTTGTATACTGTATATACAGTTTTAAAGCAATAATGCGTGGCCTTGGGTAACATGTGACATGACAAACAGCTGCCAGGTAAGTATGCAACAAAGTGAAATTGTCTTTGGAGAACAAGGTCAGATTTCCCGGGGACCCTTTTATTTTATTAGTTAGAAACTGAATATTGGGCAGGTGAAGAATGCCAGATTCTCCTTTTAGTTTAAATAAAAGCTTAGATTCTGGAGCGCAGTTCTGCAGTAAGAAGCGAATTCTGTAGCTGTGAAATCATAGAATGTATTGGGGTCTTGTCTTTAGGATTGATCCTGTTATGCTGACAGGTGCCAATGACCGCCATCAGGCAAATCTGAGATCCAATGACAATCCACAACCTCATTAAAGCCAATGGCTGTGCCAAGCACTCTCTTCAGGCTCAACAGAAAGAGCAAACAAACCCCCTGGTGTAGTAAAACAAGCTGCAGCCGAAGGTGGTGCCAGCCAAACGCCGTGGGCCAGCTGGCAGATCAGAGCGTAGCCCCGTGAATTAAGCGGTTTACCAGGTACAAATGCAGGGGTTAGGATGCCAGTTACAGGCTGGGCGTATTGGAGGTGGAAAGCCAGTAGGTAGAACGCCAGGACAAGGTTGAAAGCATGAATGTAAAAGGAAGCCAAAAGACACAACTTCTCGATCACAGAACACCAGGAGCGCCGCCAGCTTTTTCGCCGCCCTAGGCGGCGGAAGGTCCCGCCCCCGAAATGCCGCCCCCGACAGAGGCAGCGGAAGGTCTCACCCCCCAAATACCGACGACGACCGGGGCGCCGGCGCCCCCCAAATGTTAGCACCCTAGGCAACCGCCTAGGTCGCCTAATGCGCCGGCCCTGCAGAACACCCTGGAGTGGCAGACGTGAGGATTTCTGAGCAAGGAAACCACCTAGTGTTGTTTGTTTCCATTGTGTTCAGGGAAACAGGAGTTTGTGCATGTTTTTTGTAAATAAACAAGATTACACCAAGAATAGACCTGACTCGTATCACCTGATTTCTCCTCTTAATGGAAACAACCCTGCAAGGCCTTGATTTTTAGCTAACCACTCAGGCCAAAGGGGCAATGCTCCAGACAGGGATGCTAGATCCGTATTGCCCTTGGCCTATTGGACAATTCAGATCAAGACTCTAGTCCAAAGGCTGTGGTTGAGGCCCTTTCCTAACCCTGAGTGAGGTCACTAGCAGGCCTGCTCACAGAGTGGCCACCAGAACATATAGCAGAAACTGAACTTCGGCTCCCTGGGTGACAGCCCCTATTTCTTTTGCTGTACTAAGTGGGCAAACACTTCACGGCCTATACATTCCTGCATCTATTGGCTTTGTAGCCAGGAGCTCTCCCTATACTGCAGATTACACCTTATGTGTTTTGTAATTAATATTGTGTTCTTCATGGATCAAATACTGCAGACCTTACTCAGTAAACTCCCAATGAAGTTCCCAAGTCACTGGCTTATTCTGTCTCCAGAAACGTTTTTTCTTCATTTTTTTTTTTTTTTTTTTTTTTAATGCTGACAACTATGTCTGTTGCAAGCACAGCTGGGCTCCATTTCTATGTGCAGGGGGTTGAATACAGAAAAAGAGGCAGTGGAGTATGGGGGCACCCCAAAGACATGTCTCACTGCCCTGTGCTGTGTGCTTATGTAACACTGACAGACCCCGGTCGTTGGCAGGTGGGATCATAAAATCATAGAATATCAGGGTTGGAAGGGACCTCAGGAAGTCATCTAGTCCAACCCCCTGCTCAAAGCAGGACCAATCCCCAAATGGCCCCCTCAAGGATTGAACTCACAACCCTGGGTTTAGTAATGCTAATGCTCAAACCACTGAGCTATGAGCCAAAAGCCAACTGGCTCTTGGCTAAGGCTGTAGAGCAGACTCATTTAACTCTCTCTCTCAGTGCCACTAGATGGGACAGAACACCACACTCAGGAGGTGTGTGGGTTACATACTTCCCCTAGCTGAGGAAGCACATGCCGAGCTTCAGATACTTCCCAGTTGAAATCCTGGACAAGCCCCCACTTGTAACACTGACAGACCCTGGGTGTCGGTAGACAGGATTGAACCTGGGACCTCAGGAGTTTAGTGCATGAGCCTCTACTGCATGAGCTAAAAGCCAGCTGGCTCTTGGCTAGGGCTGTAGAGCAGACTCATTTTATCTCTCTCTCTCAGTGGTCTCGGTGCCACTAGATGGGACAGAACACCACACCCAGACGGTGTGTGGGTTACACTTAGATCATGGTGGACAGAAGTCAGTATGTTTGAGGGCCAGTGCAGGATTGTTCCCTTTGTACTAGCTCCTTGGGGCAGGAACCATCTTTTTGTTCTGTGTTTGTGCAGCGCCTGGCACAATGAGGTCCTGGTCCATGACTGGGACTCCTACGTGCTGCTGCAATACAAATAATAATACATTTCCCTGTGCTTTTGTCCATTAAATTTTTAATGAACTGAAAGATGGGGCTCAAACCACTTTCCCTTGGAGTTCATCCCCCAGTCTAATAGACCAAACTCTTAGGAAATGCTCCCTGATATTCAGCTCAGGTTTAGTCTTACTCGGTTTCATCTTGTAGTAGCCGTGCCACCTCTTGAATCTTATCCTTGTTCAAACCCTCTCATCCAGCAAGGGGGAATGCATAAGAGACTCTAAGTGTGTTCTGATTTTTGTATGTTATACATTGAAATAAATAAATAAAATCCAGCCACTGTGATACTTGGAGCAGCCAGGAAAATAATTTGTCAACCTGGTGATCTTAATGTAGTGGAATAATTTAATATGTTGCTTTGTCATTTTGCCTGTTTGCAGGGAAGATTAATTATACCCCTTTAGTCCTCAGGGATGGTAATCGGAGCTCACTGACTTTATATAGGAACTGATTTGCCTCTCCCTTACACCAGAATAAATCAGGGGTTGCTTCATTAGAGTCAATGGTGTAAACGAGAGAATGGTCAGGCACTGTGCAGTAGTAGCAGGACTCAATTAGCTTATGAATGAAGTAATTAAACACCATGTCATTTCAGTCACACACAAAAGAAGTCTTGTTTTATATAGACAGTAGAACCCCAAAGATACAAACACCAGAGTTATGGACTTACTGGTCAACCAGACACCATGTGGAACCGGAAGTAAGCTGAGATAACCCACCCTGCCAAAAAACAGCAAATACTGTACTGCCTCGGGGCTTTAGCCCTGGGGCTCAGGGCTTCAGCCACGGGGGGGTTGGGGCTGCAGCCGCAGGGTGGGGAGGGTCAGGGTTCCAGGTGGGCAGGGGGCTTGGGGCTTCTGCCCCATGGGAGCACCAGGGCTCAGGGATTTAGACCCAGGGGGAGTGCTGGGGCTCAGGGCTCAGCCCCACGGCTCCGTTCCCAGCTTCAGCTCCGCGGAAGGTGCCAGGGCTCAGGGTGTCAGCCCCATGGGGGACGCCAGGACTTGGGGCTTTAGCTATGGCGGGGGGCACTGGTTTCAGCCCCAGCGCTTCCCCCATAGCTAAAGTCCTGAGCCCCAGAGCCCCGCCCCCAGCTGAAACCAGGAGCGGCGCCCCAAGTCCCAGTGCGCCCCGAGGGCAGAAGCCAGGAACAAAACCGTAGGACGTCATGGAAGCTCCTTCACTGGAGGTTTTCAAAAGGAGGCTGGAAAGCCATCTGTCTTGAATGAGCCTGCATCTTGGCAGAGGGTTAGACTAGATGACCCTTGTGATCTCGTCTAACCCTATGGTTCTATGATATCACAAGAAACAGCCACCTGCCTGAACTCACTGTGATGATTAAACAGTTTCCTTATGTTGGGGAGGATGTAATGATACATACTGATAGTCTGGTTTTAGGGTTGTTTTTGCTATTAGAAGCAACTGCTGGACCTACGAGGTAGACACTTCCTACAGAAGTCAGGAGATCCTCAGAGAGAAGCCTCTTGCATTACCCCATCGGTGGTTACTACCTTTTGTTTCCTGGCAGCACTGCGGAGCAGCTGTCTTTCCCACTTTCCTGTCCAAGCCCCTGGCTCACGCTCCTTTAATTCTGCTTTTCAGTTCCTTTACCCATGGCAGTTCTTACACCTACCAAAACAAAATAGCAAAATGGCTCAAAATCTAAACAATTACAAACCACTTTCTTGAAGTTCTTGGCTCTCACCACATGGGGGTGCTATACTTACATGAACCTAAGTCCATGCTGCTGCTGATAGCACTGGCCTCAGCTATTTCCAGCCCTGCGGAACTTGGCTGTTTGAAGTCAGAGGATGCTTGGTGGCCTTTTCTTTCCTTTCTCTGGGGTCACTCTCCCTAGTTCTGCTTCCTCTCTAAGGTTTGAATTAGCTTAACTTCAAAGTGAAACTCAGCTGAAATCACCATGTTTTGCCTGATTTGGGGTCAAAGACCCATCAATCCCAACCTGTCGCTGGAGGGAAGGTGCAGCCCTGAGCTCTGCCTCCACTTTGTCCCAGCTCCATAGTCAGTGAAATACTCAGTGGGCCCAATTCTTGCAGGTGTAAATGGACACTGCCCCATTGACTTCAGTGGAGTTTTGCCCACTTACACTAGCAGAGAATTTGGCCCAATGTGTCATGTATTGAGATCACAGGCTGTTTAAATTACTGCACTTCACTGCCTGCCTAGGTTTTTATATCAGACTCATACCACGGTACAGGACCTGTGCTTCCTACCAAAAAAGAAAACACGGACGAATGAGGATGCAGCGAGCTTGAACCAGGCATCCCAGCCATAAACAAGATGATGCATGGAAAAAGGAAAACTGGGCTTCAGAGTCCAAAAGGGGACAGTCAATGAATGCCAGTAGCAATTATCGATGTGACCTGTATTCCTCCATTAGCGGATCTACTTGGGGCGGGCTACTTTTTGGGATACAGCAGCTCCTTCTTGCTGCCTTCTGGAGCAAGAATTCAGTTTGCACCGGTGACCCAATCCCATTGCCAATCACTGATGGATTTACCCATTTGTCACGGTTTACTGTCATGGTAGGAGAGGAAATTGCTTTCTGTGTGATGGGGCACACCTGGAGTTCAAACAGGAAGCAGAATGTTTTGGGAGATTTCTACTAACCAGGAACAGGATCAGAATGGGAGAGAGGATCCTAATATGCCTTATTTGGATCTAGGTTTAGGTCTGAATTTCCACCCACCAAAGCTGGGATTGTTCTGGTTTGGCATGTTCAGGCCCTGCATGTATAATACCAGCATGCAGCTGTGTAAACTGCTGTATACGGGTCCATCTTTCTGAATTTGCCACATAACTGTGCTCCAGAATACAAGCTTTTGTAAAGGATGTGACATGAAAGTATATTGTTCTCCATTTATCTCAAAAGGGTGTTAACCCTGAAGCCTAATGATGATACTTTGCAAAACCCAAGCGTTTAAGAGCAACGAAATGAGCAATTAGTTAGAGACACTTAACATTTTACATTGTCCATGTAATAAATGAAGTATTCTTACAAAGGAAAAATAAGCATACATTTAAATCACAACACAACAACCTTTTCTTTGACCCCAAACTAATGTGATTGTCACAGGGTAGCTGGCCCTTCTTAAGGGAGATAAGTCTCAACCCACCTGTGACGCACCTGATTTTCCTCCCCACTTGGAGAGAATGAATTAAGTCATGTGACAGAAGGCCATGTGACTCAACCCGGCCTAGGTGGGAGCTGTAGAAAAATAGAGGCCTGTGTGTAGACAGCGCTGGGGGAGATGGGTGGCCTGCTACGCAGGTAAAGCTGCAGGGAGAGGGAGTCTCCTGTAGTGCTCCCTGAGGACGGGAGTTGAATTAGTTGAAACAATAGTAAAGGACAAAATTGTCAGACACATAGAAAAACATAAACTCTTGAGCAAGAGTCAACATGGCTTCTGTAAAGGGAAATCGTGTCTTACTAATCTATTAGAGTTCTTTGAAGGGGTCAACAAACATGTGGACAAGGGGGATCCGGTGGACATAGTGTACTTAGATTTCCAGAAAGCCTTTGACAAGGTCCCTCACCAAAGGCTCCTACGTAAATTAAGCTGTCATGGGATAAAAGGGAAGGTCCTTTCATGGATTGAGAACTGGTTAAAGGACAGGGAACAAAGGGTAGGAATTAATGGTAAATTCTCAGAATGGAGAGAGGTAACTAGTGGTGTTCCCCAAGGGTCAGTCCTAGGACCAATCCTATTCAATTTATTCATAAATGATCTGGAGAAAGGGGTAAACAGTGAGGTGGCAAAGTTTGCAGATGATACTAAACTACTCAAGATAGTTAAGACCAAAGCAGATTGTGAAGAACTTCAAAAAGATCTCACAAAACTAAGTGATTGGGCAACAAAATGGCAAATGAAATTTAATGTGGATAAATGTAAAGTAATGCACATTGGAAAAAATAACCCCAACTATACATACAACATGATGGGGGCTAATTTAGCTACAACGAGTCAGGAAAAAGATCTTGGCGTCATTGTGGATAGTTCTCTAAAGATGTCCACGCAGTGTGCAGAGGCGGTCAAAAAAGCAAACAGGATGTTAGGAATCATTAAAAAGGGGATAGAGAATAAGACAGAGAATATATTATTGCCCTTATATAAATCCATGGTACGCCCACATCTCGAATACTGTGTACAGATGTGGTCTCCTCACCTCAAAAAGGATATTCTAGCACTAGAAAAGGTTCAGAAAAGGGCAACTAAAATGATTAGGGGTTTAGAGAGGGTCCCATACGAGGAGAGATTAGAGAGGCTGGGACTCTTCGGCTTGGAAAAGAGAAGACTAAGGGGGGACATGATAGAGGTATATAAAATCATGAGTGATGTTGAGAAAGTGGATAAGGAAAAGTTATTTACTTATTCCCATAATACAAGAACTAGGGGTCACCAAATGAAATTAATAGGCAGCAGGTTTAAAACAAATAAAAGGAAGTTCTTCTTCACGCAGCGCACAGTCAACTTGTGGAACTCCTTACCTGAGGAGGTTGTGAAGGCTAGGACTATAACAATGTTTAAAAGGGGACTGGATAAATTCATGGTGGCTAAGTCCATAAATGGCTATTAGCCAGGATGGGTAAGAATGGTGTCCCTAGCCTCTGTTCGTCAGAGGATGGAGATGGATGGCAGGAGAGAGATCACTTGATCATTGCCTGTTAGGTTCACTCCCTCTGGGGCACCTGGTATTGGCCACTGTCGGTAGACAGATACTGGGCTAGATGGACCTTTGGTCTGACCCGGTACGGCCTTTCTTATGTTCTTATGTTCTTATGAGTTGTGACTGGGTAGAAAGATCCAGCTGGATGTTTTGTTTTCCTTTTAGAGAGAAGGCAATGAAGGAAGGTCAGGCCTCGTGTCTTCTCCAGTGCTTGGGGGCAGAGGAAGAGACAGGACCTAAGGCAGTGGTGTGGTCCTAACTCTGAAAGTACAGGAACTCCAGCATCAAACACACAGCTGGGGGGTATCTGGACCCTGATTGTCACATCCCAAGGGGAGAACAGGGGATCTGAACCCCAAAGAGTAAGCAATTGAAACAACTGAGTGTATGTAATGCTATTGTGTTTAAAAAGGTCAAGTAAGATCTTTTATGAAAGCCTGTAATGGTCTGAACTCAATGGTCGTTATAAGATGTATGCAGATATGAAATTATGTATCTAGAATACTATGCTCATGCCCTGTAGTACAATTTAAAGTACAGCTCACAGCAGGGAGGGGCTGCTCCCAAGCCAGGTGTTTACAGAAAAGTAACTTCAAGTACCCATCTATTGTCCGGCCAGGACGAGACAGCCCTGGGCCATTAAAGTTAATGGAAAACTGTTGAACCTGAAAAGAAAACCCAAATCTTGAAAAACTAAGAAGGAGCGTTTTACCCATGCTGAGTGGCCATGGCCATGAGTCATCACGCCCGGAGAGAGAAGGGGAAAAAAGAGAAAAAAAATTTAAAAACAGACTTGGGTGCTAGGTCTGGGGGTTTTGGCCAGGAGTTAGGCCAGCAGCTAAGTGGGTGCTGTTCATGAACATGCTGGATCCCTTCTAGGACAGAGGGCACACAAACCAGCCTGACTCTCGTGAAACCCCTTCCCACCTCCCCCGCAAAACATACCATGGACCAGCCTGACTCTCAGGGAGCCCCTGTCTACCCCCACCCCCTCAAAACCAACCTGAGTCTCATGGAGCCCCTGCCTATCTCTCTCCCCCCCCAAAACCTCCACCCCCCACCCCAGCCTGACTCTTGTGGAACACCTCCCCCACAAAACATACCAGGTACCAGCCCGACTCTCATGGAGCCCCTGCCTACACCTACCCCCCCCCCCCCCCNNNCCCCCCCCCCCCCCCCCCCCCCCCCCCCCCCCGAAAAACTAGCCCGACTCTCATGGAGCCCCTGCCTACACCTACCCCCCTCCTCCCTCCCCCCAAAAAACAGCCTGACTCTCATGGAACTCCTGCTTTAGGGTTACCATCTTTCAGGTTCCCAAAAAAAGGACACTGCCAGGGAGGGGTGAGGAAGAGCTGGAGGGGTGTGTGCAGGTATTTGGGTGGGTGCTGGAAGGGTGTGTGCACTGGGGGGGTATTTGTGGGGTGCTGACGGGGTGTGTGCACTGGGAGGGGTATTTGTGGGGTGTGTGCACTGGGACGGGTATTTGTGGGGTACTGGAGGGGTGTGTGCACTGGGAGGGGTATTTGTGGGGTGCTGTGGGGGGCGGGGGTGGGGGGGGGGGCTGTTGGGGGGGGTGCACTGGGGGGGGATTTGTGGGGTGCTGTTGTGGTGTGTGCACTGGGATGGGTATTTGTGGGGTCCTGGAGGGGTGTGTGGCCCGGGAGGGGGTATTGGGGGGGGGCGGGGGGGGTGGTGGAAGGGTGGGTGCAGTGGGGGGGTTTTTTGGGGGGTGCGGCGGGGGCTGGGATCTGGGGGGTGTCTTTGGGGGGTGCTGTCGGGGTGTGTGCACTTGGAGGGGTATTTGTGGGGGGGTGACGGGGTGTGTGCACTGCGAGGGGTACCGGTGGGGTGCGGGGGGGGGGGGGGCGGGTTTTGGGGGGGTTTTGGTGAGGCGGCGGCCACCGGGGGGGGCACTCTTGGGGTACTCGAGGGTTTTCCGCTCTGGGAGGGGTATTTGCGGGGTACTGGAGGGGTGTGTGCGGGTATTTGGGGGGGTGCGGGGGCGGGGGGGGGGTTTTTTGGGGGTGCTGGTGGGGTGTTTGCACTGGGAGGGGTGCGTGGGGGGGGGTGTCAGGGTGTTGCGGAGGGGGAGGGGTGGGGGCGGGTATTTGTGGGGTACGGGAGGGGTGTGTGCATGGGGAGGGGTACCTGTGTGGTGCTGGGGGGGGGTGGGGCTGGGGGGGGTGGGGGGCTAGGCAGGGGCTCCATGAGAGTCGGGCTGGTACCTGGTATGTTTTGTGGGGGAGGTGTTCCACAAGAGTCAGGCTGGGGTGGGGGGCGGAGGTTTTTGGGGGGGAGAGAGATAGGCAGGGGCTCCATGAGAGTCGGGCTGGTACCTGGTATGTTTTGTGGGGGAGGTGTTCCACAAGAGTCAGGCTGGGGTGGGGGGTGGAGGTTTTTGGGGGGTGCTGGTGGGGTTTTGGCCGGGGGGGGTTATTTGTGGGGTGCTGTCGGGGTGTGTGCACTGGGACGGGTATTTGGGGGGTACGGGAGGGGTGTGTG
The DNA here is from genome assembly GCA_003942145.1 of Platysternon megacephalum. NCBI lineage: Eukaryota > Metazoa > Chordata > Testudines > Platysternidae > Platysternon > Platysternon megacephalum. The sequence goes on from QXTE01000147.1 coordinate 1,689,201, forward strand.
CAGTGGGAGGGGTAGCGGTGGGGTGCTGGAAGAGATGTGTGCAGTGGGAGGGGTAGCGGTGGGGTGCTGGAAGGGAGGTGTGCACTGGGAGGGGTACCTGTGGGGTGCTGTTGGGGTGTGTGCACTGGGAGGGGTACCTGTGGGGTGCTGGAAGAGATGTGTGCACTGGGAGGGGTACCTGTGGGGTGCTGGAAGGGGTACCCACGGCCTCAAGATGTGGGGGTCAGTGTCTCTCCCTGTCACGGTGGCAGTAGGGCGGCTGGCGCAGGCCTGGGACACAGCACCAGCCATCCGTCAGTGCCTCCCTGCAGGGCTCTCCCCCTCCCCAGGGCGGGATCCGGCAGCTGCAGCACAGGGAGCAATCGGGATGCGGAGCCAGCTCTTTCTGAAGTGCAACGTCAGCGTCGCAAAAATCCCAGACATTTCCTCTTATTTCAACAATCTGCCCGGATGGAGGATCGAAAAGAGGAAATGTCCAGGAAAACCCAGACGTCTGGTAACCCTACCCTGCCTACACCTGCACCCGCCCACTCAAAAACCAACCTGACACTCATGGGCATTTGCCCCTGCAGGCTCCATCTCCAGCCCATCTCTCCTGGACCCGGAAGGGAGCCCCAGACACTGCCCCTACCCCCAGCTCGACTCTCCCAGACCTGGAGCCCCTGCAGCCTCCCCCCACCCCCAGTCCCAGCAACACCGCTGCTGACTCACGGCAGGGGCAAAGTGCCCATGAGTGTCCATGAGTGCACAGTGGCCAGAACTGCAGTACCTTCCTTGGCCAATAGAGTGGCTCTTGCCAAGTCCTAACAAAGTACCAGAATGGCGTTTGTGTCCCACTACCACAGTTACCTTAGGGAGGTGAGGCTGTGTCTAATTTAAGGCTGGGTGGAACATAAGAACGGCCATAATGGGTCAGACCAATGGTCTATCTAGCCCAGTATCCTGTCTTCTGACAGTGGCCAGTGCCAGATACTTCAGAGGGAATGAAAAGAACACGTAATTATCAAGTGATCCGTCCCATCATCTAGTCTCAGCTTCTGGCAGTCAGATACTTAGGGACACCCAGAGCAGGAGGTTGTGTCCTTGACCATCCTGGCTAATAGCCATTGATGGGCCTATCCTCCATGAATTTATCTAATTCTTTTTTGAACCCCATTATACTTTTGGCCTTCACAACATCCCCTGGCAACGGGTTGCACAGATTGACTGTGTGTTGTGTGAAGTACTTCCCTATGTTTGTTTTAAGCCTGTTGCCTATTAATTTCATTGGGTGACTCATGGTTCTTGTGTGATGTGAAGGGGTAAATAACACTTCCTGATTCACTTTCTCCACACCCATCATAATTTTATAGACCTCTGTGATATGCCCCTTTAGTCGTCTCTTTTCTAAGCTGAACAGTCCCAGTCTTTTTAATCTCTCCTCATAAGAAAACTGTTCCATACCCCTAATAATTTTTGTTGCCTTTCTCTGTACCTTTCCTATTCTAATATATCTTTTTTTAGATGGGGCGACCAGAATTGCACACAGTACCATGAATTTATATAGTGGCATTATATTTTCTGTCTTCTTATCTATCCCTTTCTGAATGGTTCTTATTATGCGGTTAGCTTTTTTGACTGCTGATACACATTGAGCAGATGTTTTCAGAGAACTATCCATAATGACTCCAAGATCTCTTTCTTGAATGGTAACAGCTAATTTAGACCCCGTCATTTTCTATGTATAGCTGGGATTATGTTTTCCGGTGCGCATTACTTTGCATGATCAACATTGAATTTCATCTGCCATTTTGTTGCCTAGTTACCCAGTTTTGTGAGATCGCTTTGTAACTCTGCAGTCAGCTTTGGACTTAACCATCTTGAGTAATTTTGTATCATCTGCAAATTTTGCCATCTCACTCTCCATGCCTTTTTCCCGACCATTTATGAAAATGTTGAGCACTGGTCCAAGTACAGATCCTTGGGGAACCCCACCATCTACCTCTGTCCACTATGAAAACGGACTCTTTATTCCTACCTTTTGTTTCCTATCTTTTAACCAGTTACTGATGAGAGGACCTTCCCTCTTATCCCAAGACTTTTTGTGTATATTTTTGAACTTTAAGTTAATAAACCAGACCCTAAGAAGGGCTGTTATTATTGTATTTGTGAAAGCTTTTTGTGCATGAAGTTCACTGAGGAGCCCAGGAAGAAGGGAAACTGAGGCAGGGTGCTGCAGAGCCACCTCTGGCCACCAGAGGGCATGCAGGAGGCAGCTGACGGTGTTACACTTATTCGCTCACTAGTAATCTCAATATAACACAACACAAAGCCTTTTTGTAAAAGAAACACAAAAGTTATCAGGTAGATCCTGGCCTATGTTACTCTTTCCCTGGGATAGAGGAATCCTTGGCCAGCATAGAATCAGCATAACTTGCAAATCTTTTTCTGGACCCCTTTGGCATAGGGAGCAGGCTTGGGATAGGTGGAGTCAAAGGACTTCCCATCCTCAGATGGTGGTCCCCGAGGAAGGAAGTTGTGAATAGGTAGAAAGACTCAGCTGGAGGTTTTGTTTTCCCCAGACAGTGTAATAACCCTTGGGAGGCCATTGCAAACTGGTGGAAATTAATGAAGCCCTGAGGCTGCTCTAAATTACAACAGGGGCTGAACCAGCCTCTACCTACTTAAAGCAGAGTTTTGGTACAGCTGATCAAGCTGCATATGAGTTCAGACTAGTGCCATGTACTGGGCTGGGTTTTATTAGAGTGTCTGCTCAACAGCAAGCTGTTGGTTTAAGATAGAGTGATAAGCATAGGTGCCATGCCCCATTGTGTTTCTTCCCTGCTTAGCTGCAGCTTAATGAAGTAGCTGCTAGTAAACCCAAGCTGCTCTGCTTCACTTGTCATGCTATCCTGGTCTTTCCCGTCACTGATCATAATATTTACCTTACCTGGGTGTGGCAGGTGGGATTAATTTCCTTGAGAACACATTGCCCACAGCACACACGGCCACGCAGAGATACTTGGCAGGATTTTCACTGAGCTGGCAGCTCTCCCATTCTTTTGATGGACACACAAGATGTTCCTGAATAGACAATTCCACCAAAAGGTGAGGTAAGAGCAGTTGACCGGCCAAACTGCGAAGGGGCAAAAAGGTTAGTTCCGGCTCCTGCCTTCACTGATAAAACCACAGGGGCATTATTGTTATTTATTTACTATTCCTACTGCACCAGCAGGGCAGATGGCCCTTCATGGATTAAGTTAAAGAGACGGGGCCAGAAGCCCAGGTGGTGTAAATCAGACTGGATCCGTTGAGTTTGCTGGAGCATCCCCAACTTACATCAGCTAAGAATCTGGGCCACAGCTTGCTGTCCTGCAGAACTGATGATCAGAGTCAGACAGGGGAGGAAGACAAGCAGGTGGGGATGGGAAGGCTGATGGCTACAGCAAAAGACGATGAGATGCTGTTTGCTCTATGCAGTGTGGCCAACTCTAATTGTTTTCCTTAAAGCCCCGGCTCCGGGAGCCAAGTGGAGATGTGATGATTTCAGCCTTCATTCTTAAAGAAAAAGTACGTTTCTAGCCCTCGTGGCTGGGGAGAAAGCTTCAAAATGTGACCCCAGTGCACCCTAAAGGCTCAAAAAGTAGAAGGCAAACACCCCCCTCACCCCCCCCAATCTATTATTTTCTCATGATTTTAAAACCAATCTCATGATTTTTGAACATTTGAACATTTGGGGTTGTCAATACTGCATATGTAACAGCCACCAATTTGCCCACTTGGATTGACCCTGGGGCCTCCAGAACTAAGCATCAGCAGCGAACACGCTTTAGCTGAGGCTGTGACAGACACTGAGGTCATCCTCTGTATCATGATCACAGAGGATCTACCACACACCCCAGTGGCCTCAATGTAATCATTTGGGCAAATGAATCTATTTCACTTTAATATATTCAAAGGAGCCAAGTCATTCGGGTGGGTAGGAGCCGTGGATTGGAGGTCAGCATTGCAACAGGAACCAAGAGCAATGAGGCCTGAAGAGGGACCTGAAGGAAGGCAGTCAGGCTGCAAAACACATGGGACCTTACAGGGTTCTCGAGCACAGGGCTGGCATGAGTGTAGGAGTGGAGTCACATGAGAGAGGCCAAGGGCACATCAGCGCTCAGTGAGCTGGGTCAGGACAACGTAGGGTAGGTGCAGGGGAGGGAGACTAGAGGTGGGACATAAACATTGGACTGGCTCAGACCAGTGGTCCATGGAGTGCAGTCGCCTATCTGACAAGGGCCAGGACCAGCTTCTTCAGAGGAAGGTACAAGAAACCCCATAGTGCAAAGTTACAGAGTAACTTACCAAGGAGTTTCTTCTTGCTCCTGCCAGTGAGTGATTGGCTTATGCCGTGAGGTGAGGGTTTATAATGCTTCCAAAAGAGAACCGTGTCCTGGCTAAAAAACTCTAGGTGTTCTCATTAGCCACATAAATATCAAATCCGGTTCTGAATCCTATTAACCCCTTGGCCTCAGTTATATCTTGTGGCAGTGAGTTCTACAGATGAACTATGCCTTGTGCAATGAAAGGGTCTATTATCTGTTTTAAATGTATTGCCTTTCAGTTTTTGAACATCCCCCCCCCCCCGTTCTAGTGTGATCAGAAAGGGTAAACAGTGTCTGGTCTGCCTTCTCTGCATCATCCATATCATGTCCCCTCTCCTTTGTCTCTTCTCTGTGCTAAACAGCGTAATTAGGTGCAACACACACCCTATGCCACGTATATACGTGCAGATAAAAATGCAGTCAGACACGCTCATTGACCTGTTGTGCACCATTCTTTAGGAACAGATGCTCTTACACAATTTACATTCCTCACTAGGGAATGGTGAGCAGCATTTACACAGAGCTACTGTTTAGGACACAGTTATGAGAGGCATCCCCAAACAAAGCTCCATCCCATCCCTTTATCTCCAACTCAGCCTTTTCGTTTGCCTCGAATGTCTGTAACCTCGGTGTCATCCTGCCCCCAAACCTTCCCATCTCCCCTGCCTGCAGGTCTGCCTATCACCACTCTGCAATGTAACCCATGTGCACCACAGCCACTAGTCTATCTCCGCTGAAATCCCTCTGGATCTATTACCCCCTCTCCCCTTATGTAAAGCCCTTCCCATGGCTTCCCCGACTGCCAGCTCTCCAGATTCCAGCTAGTGCAAAATACTGGGGCCCGCAATCTTCCATGAACAAAGTGCAGCCACAACACCCGTCTCTTCAAGCAGCTCCCCTGACTGACCCAGGCGTTTGAGAGACCTGTCTCTCTCATCATCCATCTCATTCTCCTCTCTTCACCACCCCGCTGCTGCTCCAACTCAGCTCTAACCTCTGTCACCTCACCCAATCTCATCACTCTCAGGGCAAGAACCTGCTCCCCTTGCGCTACTGTTGTTGGGATCAGCCTTCACCTGCCTCCCTGACTCCTCCTCTTGGTTTGAATCTCAGCAGAAGACACCCTGTGCTTCTTAAATTCTCTCTGCCTCTCCTAACAGATTGTGGTTAATGCTCTCTCCGTAGAATTTGCATGAAAGTTGCTACATAAAATTAATAAAGTCATAGATTCCAAGGCTAGAAGGGATCAATGTGATTGTCTGGTCTGACCGCCTGTGTAACAGGCCAGAGAAGTCCCCCAAAATAATTCCTACAGACCTTTTAGAAAAACATCCAATCTTGATTTAAACATTGTCAGGAACGGAGAATCCACCACACCCTGGGTAAATTATTCCAATGAGTAATTACTCTCACAGTTAAAAATTTACACCTTATTTCCAGTCTGAATTTGTCTCGTTTCAACTTCCAACCATTGGATCATGTTAGACCTTTCTCTACTTAAACCGAAAAGCCCGCTATTAAATCTCACGGGACCTGGCCCCTCCTCTCCTTTTTTGCCATTTCCTGTCACAGGTGCCAGCAAGCTCACCCCTTGCTAGGCTCAATGGCCTCAGCTGGAAGTGGGACTGTAAAAATGGCACTTTCGTACTCAGCAGATAGGAAATCCGAGTCACCTCTGCTGACTGTAGTAATAACACCCCATCTGTCTGGCTTGCTCACTCTTTTGGATCCTACAGTTACAGGATGTAGCTATAACGGCAGGATGACCAGTTGCACCCATGCAAGTCCAGTGACAGTGGTTTGCCCGAACTTGGAATAATTGGCTCTGCAGAATCTTCATTACCGGTGACGATGGATGAAAAGGAAGAAACTTTGTTGAGTTCTCCGATCCCAGGCTGCAGGGCTAGCACTTGGGAAAAACCCATCCTTTCATTTGAAAGCGGAGCACAGATGATCTGAGACATGACAAACGCAGCCCCCCGCAATGCCATTTGTACAGTGCACAGCAGGATCCCGCTTTAGTGGATGCCTGCATCTCAGACTTGCAGTGGCAATGTGCCAACAGCAATCCCTGACGCTAACTGCTGCTTGGCATGCACGTGAGGAAGCAGCCCTGCTGCTGTTAGCAGAGGCGCTCTGTGCGCTCTCCTGCCCTGAGCACGTGCAGAGGTTGGCGGATACACTAGCCATCACCCTTCCCTCACCACGGCTCAGGGCAGGGGCCGCCCCAAGCGTTGTTCCTTCGACAAAATTAAAAGCTTGGGGATCAAATGTGGGCACAAGGAGGTTTTGAAGGCACATGAGCCCCTGCTGCTGCTCCAGCCAGCAGGCTGGCAGCCGGCTCTTCCATGGGACCACTGGCTGGACAGATGGGAAGCACTGAGCCCACGCATGTTGGTGTGAGCAGGGAAGGATGGCCGGTGGGTAAGGCACTGGGGAAAACGCCCGGACAGGGGGGATTCTCCCCACTGCTGCAGCCCCCTGTAGGTTACTCTGGCTATTTATAGAGGCAGTAAAAGCCTCACAGCCAGCCAGGGAGAATTCCCCCAACACAGGCACTGTGTAGGGCCACCAGAAATCATCCTATGTTGTCCCGTCCGTCCCCCGCACACTTCAACCCCGGGGGGGGGGGGCGCTCTGGCATGCTACAGAGATGCTGTGATTCTCCCGACAGCAGAGCTGCAGTAAATGAAGGGGATTCACTTCCTGGCTCTGTCTCAAACATCCTGTGTGAGGAGAGGAGAGACAAGCTGGGGGAGGTAATAGCTTTGATGGGACCAACTCCTGGTGGTGAGCGAGACAAGCTTTTGAGCTACACAGAGCTCTTATTCCAACATTGGCTCTCTCTGTGCCTCAGGCCCCCACCTACGAAGTGGGCGTCATTGTGATTTATTGTGTGTATTGCGGCTGCGGCAGGATCACATTGGGCACTGCACACACTCTGCCCCAGAGAGCACATAAAAGGTGGGTGCAGGGAACTGACACATGCTGACAGTTGATGACTATGCCCAGGCCAGGTAATAAACAACAGGCACCGCACGCAAGTTCCTCAGCCACCGAATGTCTGGTTTCATTGGGCCAGAGGGGAGTTTTAAGGGGAGATTTAGCAGATGGTATGATCAGGCTTCCCTCCCTCAGGGATGCTGTAAGGTTAGATTCACTCATGCCTATGAAGCGTTTGGATACCATAATGATGAGCACCATAGAGAAGCTGGTAAAAAAGTAAGGGGTTGGGTGTAAACTCTTGGAGTTCTCTAGGACAAGGGGGTGTGTCCGTCCGTCTGTCTTTCTGTCCATCCGTGCATCCTTCACAGAGGTCCTGCTTGGGTTGGGGAAAGTTGGCGACCTCTTAGCAGCCTGACTTGCAGACTAAATAAGTGGCGAGGAAGAATTCAGCCACATATCAAGTGTGTTTGACTACGATGTACAGAGAACTCCCCCACCCGCCACCTAGCCCTGGGCTGGGCCTGAATGTGCCAGTTCCTACTATCAACACAGCCTGCAGCATCCGTAATCAAACAGCGAGGGGGAAAACAGGGGGGCAGCAATAATAATACATCTTGTGTTTGTTATTCTCACCCCGCATAACAAAGCGTTTAAGTCCCTGATCCAGAGCCCACAGAAGTCAGTGGAAAGACTCCCAATAACTTCAGTGGGCCCCTAAAGAATCCTTTGCCAGATACAAAATTATCCCCGGGTCAGATTGGAAGAAACGCTGGGTATTTTTCGCCTTCCTCTGCAGCATGGGGCACGGGTCACTTTCTGGTTTAAACTAGGGTAAATGGTGGATTCTCTGTAACTTGGAGTCTTTAAATCATGATTTGAGGGCTTCAGTGACTCAGCCAGAGGTTAGGAGTCTATTACAGGAGTGGGCGGGTGAGGTTCTGTGGCCTGCGATGTGCAGGAAGTCAGACTACATGATGAGGATGGTCCCTTCGGACCTTAAAGTCTATGGGTATGTCTACACTGGCAAGTTTCTGCGCCACAAGTTATACCACTTTTATTAAAACGCTGGAATTAAACTGCTGTTACGTGTCCACACTGTGCTCCTTGTGATGCTGGAGCGCATCCACATTAGTAGCTCCTGCAATGGCAAAGACAGCAGTGCGTTGTGGTAGCGATCCCAGTGTGCAACTGGCCGCAGGGTGCTTTGGGAAGGGTTTGCAATGCCCCCATGGGGCCGGCACAGCCTCACATGATGCAGGTTTCCCAATCCCATTGTTCCATGGGCATCCTACTACATTGCCAGCTGCTTTTCAAGGGAAGTGTGTGTGTGTGGGGGAGAGTGTGTGACGGAGTGCATGTGTGTATGGATGGGGGGAGAGAGTGTGTTTTTGGGGACAGAGAGTGTGTCAGCATGCTGTCTTGTAAGTTCAGACAGCGGCAGGAAGCAACTAGTCCTGAGGCAGAGGGAGGGGGGGAGGAAACCCCAACATCAGCCCCCGCCTCCCTCCCAGGGCTCTCTGCACAGCAATCTCTCTCTCTCTCTCTCACTCACACACACCCCTCTGCCTCTGTGTTCAACAGCACGAGCAGGGCAAGCCACGCGGCCCCGCTCCCCCGGCCGGAGCTCTGGCTCGGCAAGCCCCACGGCCCCCCGCTCCCCCGGCCGGAGCAGCGGCAAGCCCCACGGCCCCCCGCTCCCCCGGCCGGAGCAGCGGCACGCCCCACGGCCCCCCGCTCTCCCGGCCGGAGCCGCGGCCAGCCCCACGGCCTCCCCGCTCTCCAGGCCGGCGCAGCGGCAAGCCCCACGGCCTCCTCGCTCTCCAGGCCGGAGCACCGACGAAGTCTCGAGCGCCGCCCACCCGGTGAGGTCAAGCCCCGCCCCCCCGAATCGGGCCCCGCACTTCGTAAAGCCGGCCCTGGGCATGAGCATTCCACATTAATGGTTTGCTTTGTGTCCCGGAGCAGATCAGCACAGCACGCAAGGGCTGTCAGAAAAGGTGCTTTGAAAGGGGAGGGGCGCATGTCTCCAGGGCAGCAGAGTTCAAAACAATGAGCAGAGCGGTCACTTGAGGCATTATGGGATAGCTCTGGAGGCCAATGACAGCGCAGAAAGCAATCAAATGGCTACCCTGGCAATAGAGCGCTGGAGCCTCGGCACAAATAGCCTGACGACTCTTGTCGAGGTGGTTTTTTGGCAGCGCTGCTACTGAGGAGTTTCTGCGCACCAAGTGGCTTGGCCGTGCGCACACGTCTGCTGTTTGAGCGCACAAAGCTGCTTTCCTGCGCAGAAACTTGCCAGTGTAGACAAGCCCTATGAGTCTATGAACCACACTCCTGGAGGTGGCGTTGACTCGGGGTCCTTTGCCTGCCTCTCACCACAGCCAGTGGCTCAAGAGGCACATGCAAATCTGTGGACTAGGAAGCATGTAGGGGATCATGTGAGGGTAAATATATAATATTACTGATGATGAGAAACAGTGCAGCTTAACCCCAGCCCTCCCCCTCCCAGTTCAAACATGCATGGCCCTTCAAGGGCAGGAGAATGGCCACGGATGGGTCAGCCATTAGGAAAAGCTTGACAGCTAGATGCTCCAGTTAAACCTTTAATAAAATGCAGAGCCTTCTGCAGACCCTTCACTGAAGAGAAGCTGTGTGGAAACGTGGTTGTTCAGACCTACGCAAGGTAACACAGGATGATTGTGGCAGGGCCAGAAATAGCACCCAGGTCTTTTGATGTCCCCACCGGTGTCTCGGCCACAAAGCCCCTCAAGCAAGCCTGCTTTGCAAATGTAAACTCTGCATGTTTACAATTGTCTCTTGCGAAAACAATCAGGTTTGCCTGGCACAATTTCTTCCTTCTAAATCTAAACCCATTCCCCTTATTGCTGCTTTAGGCCACAACGTAGAGATTTTGCAATTAAACAGCTTCCACATCCCTTCCTCGGGTTATTTCTTGTGGGTTAATTTCCCCCCCTCCTTTGCACATTTTAGTCTTCCCCATGCGGGCCTGGGACCCCAACATGCCTGGGTGCCAGGCACACAAACAAGAGATGTCAGAGCGTCCATCACAGCCCACTTAGCACATGGACCACAGGAAATAAGAACGGTGGTCCCACCAGAGAGAAACCCAGCCAGTGCAGCGTTTCCTTCAAGGCAGATCATGGCACAGCGCGTCACTGGTCCTGCTTTGAGCAGGGGGTGGGACTAGATAACCTCATGAGGTCCCTTCCAACCCTAATCTTCTATGATTCTATAACACACTGAGGAGAAGACAATGTGGAAAGAGTTCCTAGCACTGCTGAACCGAGGAGAGCACTTGAGATGAGAGAAATATTTAATGTGATTCTTACCTCTGACTAGACACCATCATGAGGGGGGTGCTAGAAGAGGAGGGATGAGTGGCCCTTGAGTGATCCTAGACGCTGCAAGTCCTTGAGTGGCGCAGCGAAGGAAGTACAAGCTTCTTGCACCCAGCGCCAGTGTTCCAGGGGGCACAAGCAATGCCAAGCATCAGACATAGCACTCTGGGAGGGTGTGGTGTGGAAGGAGAATAGGTGCATGGGAGGAGTCATGGTTGTGAAGCAGGATCCTCAGCATATGAGAGAGGCACTTAGCTATGTTCTGCCCTCGGTGGCCTCTCTCCTCTTGCTAGGTTGCAGTAACTTGGCACCTGCCTAGGAGGGCTCTAGGTAATACACGCTTGGGTTCTCCCTATCCTGCTCCTTACTTTTTGCTTCACTTGTGTACCCCAAACGCTCCGTATCTGTGCTGTGCGGGATCAGACCTTGAAGGGTAAGCGACCCTTTTTATGGGCCTGTAAAATGCCATCAATCAGAAACAGACTTCCAAGAGCAAAATGCTGCCCTCATATGCGCAGACTGAACCCCGGTAGGCGAGAGGGGAGGAGAAGACACCTCTCGGTGGTTTGCAAGTCCGGCAGCGCTGGGTTTAGTCTGGGTCCCTGCCTCGCTTTGCTTAGTTTGTTCTTCTTGGGGGGGAAAAACCCCTAGAGGAAATAGTGACCAACAACGATTCTATTTCTGTCTAAGGTTTGGCTTATCCGATCTCAGCAGCACCTTGTGATGGGGAGAGAAGAGCAGCCTGGTCTGAGCTTGCTGGTCTCAGCTCTAGCTCACTCAGCTGCTGAGTAACAGATGGCCCAAAAGAGGGGAATGCAGCAGGGTCTAGTGATTTGAGCCATGGGCTGGAAATCAAGAAGTCCTGAGTTCTAATCCTGCCTCCAGAGGTGCTGGAACTAGGGGTGCCGGAGGTGCTGCCACACCCCCTGGCTTAAAGCAGTTTCCATCATATTCAGGGTTTACAGTTTGGTTCAATGACTCTCAGCATCCCCACTATACAAATTGTTCCAGCACCCCTGCCTGGCTCTGGTACTGACTTGCTGTGTGATCTCAGGCAAGTCCCTTAACCACCTTGTGTCTAGGTTTTCACATCTGTAGGATGGGGACAATAATAGCTCCTTCAAGGGGTGTTGTGAGGGATAACTGATATTGGCCAAAAGCTAGGGATGATGATGACTAAAGAAATCACAAATGCTGACTTGTCATGAAACTCACAGGCCCCAAGGGCTAGGGTCTTTCTTAGCCCCTCAGTTCAGTGTCACAGAATATATGTACTCAGGGGTCAATTCTAATCCAGCTCCATTCATTTAAACACACAGACACTGTACATGATAGGCCCAGAGGGATGCAACTTTATTGGATGTGCGCGCACACATAGGGGTGGGACTAAAAAGCCTAGAGAGGACCTGCATGCGCGAAGAGAACTCATGGAGACCTGATCCAAAGCTCTAATCAACAGAAGGACTCCCATTGATTTCAAGGGGCGCTAGATCCGGATTGGAGTGAATTTGTCTGACCCGTAAAGCCCAGTTACACAGAAAAGCAGTCCGGTAAAAATCCCACTATGTTCCTTCACGGAAGAGTCCTAGAGAATTTAATAGAAAATGATCCCTTTTTTTTTCTGCCCCTAGAGATTTATTTTGGAACACCCTGTGGAATATAATAGCAAAATGTGTCCCTGTTAGAGAATTCTATGGAATGGTTAAAAAAAAACCCTAACGAAGAGATCTTACGTATTATTGCATTTTATAGGTGTAGCAGGGCGGTGACCTCGCTTCGGCTAAGAAGGGGTTAAAAGCCAGCCCTTGGAGAGGGCTGGGACTGAGAGAAAAGGCGAGGCTGATTGGGGAAACAGCCACAGCTGGCCCTATAAAAGGGCTGTGAGCCAGGAGCTCACACACACTCTCTCTCTAGCGTATGAGAGAGAAGGACCTGGCTGCCTAGGAGCTGGGTAGGGTACCTGAGGTGGGGCAGTGCTGGGGAAGGGCAGAGGGAGCTGGGGAGCTCCAGCCGGATAAAACCCCAGGCTGCAGGCCTTGTAAAAAGGGCCAAAAAGGTACTGGGGCTGCAGAGGGGCAGCCCGGAGATAGGCGAAGGCAGCAGGTCCTAACCCCTCTTGCTGATGATGAGTAGCCATTACAAACTGCAGTCTGTCCCAGTGAGCAGGGGCTAGATGATGACTGACAGTAGCTACTGAGGCAAGGTGGGTATAGCGGGTTGGGGGTTCCCCAGGGAGGGGAGACCCAGATTGTGGGTTACTGCAGGGGGCAGAACCCTGATGTAAAAGGGCACCGGGGTCTGGGAGGGACACGGGGGCCAGCAGCAGGCGAGACACTGGCCTACAGAGGGCGCTCCGGGGCTGGTGAAGAGCTAATTCCCAGGACTACCAGCAGGAGGCGCCACGCCAGTGAGCCCTCACCCCGCCGCAATAGGTTTTAGAGTAATTTCTCTAGAATCCTGTTTAATTCCTATAGAACCCTATTGGTTTCATTCCTACTACATTCTTTAGGACTTTTCTATAAAGGGAGGTGGCTCCAAAGTTATTGGGTCCGAATCGCTGTTGTCCTGCCCCACGTGTAGCCATTTACCCCAATGCAAAGTGGATGTGAACTGCTATTCAAGTAGAATGGTAACATTTTACACCTGCGATGCATTCTTTTGCACTACTGTAACTGACTACAGAGGACGCAGGGTGACAGAGAATTGGGACCACTATCTCTTTGGCCTGCTCTGCACCTAAGTTTTAGCAGCATAACTCTGTTGGCTAGGGGTCTGATTTTTTTTTCCTGACATAGTTATGCTGGTAAACGTTCTAGTGAAGATGTAGGTATACTGGTAAAATGGTGCTGTGTACTGGTATAGCTTCAATTGCTGTGCTTCCCAAACCAAAATAAGCTCCACCGTATGAGCACTTTAGCCTGGTGTAACTGCATTTACACTGGGCAGGGTTCACCACTTTAATGATGCTGGTATAATTAAAGAGACAAAACTTTTAAGTGTAGGCAAGCTCTTGGGCCCGGGGAAGCCGAGGAAAAGCAATGGGAGTGAGGCTCCTAAGTACCTGTGAGGATCTGGGCCTTAGAGTCTGCAGATTAAATGTGCTTTACTTTTATAAGTAAAAAGGTTGGTATTTTTTAACTCCGATAGCTATGTCAGTTCAGCCTGGGCTCTGAAAACTCTGTTCTGCTCTTCCTGGCTCAGTCACCATACACTGGTAACACAGACTGATCAGCTGAATTTCAAGGGAACGTTTTAGAGAGACAAGGTGGATGGGGTAATATCTTTTATTGGACCAACTTCTGCTGGGGAGCGAGAACTGAAGCAGAGCTCTGTGTGGCTTGAATGCTTGTGTCTTTCATCTACAGAAGCTGGTCCAATAAAAGATATGACCTCACCCACCTTGTCTCTCTAATATCCTGGGACCGACACGGCTACAACTCCACTGCAAGGGAATATTGTGGCATTGGTACAGGAATCCAGCTCGATCTCCTATTACTGAATTACCTCTGTGGAGATATGTCAGCACAGCTTTGTTTCCCCTCTGAACACACCCGGGGCTCAGATCTGTTGGGTAAGAAGTTGCCATTCTTACGTAATCACTTTTGTGAGTCTCGCTCCATCTCACGCTGAAAGGCCACCTCCAGTTCACCCAGCTGCAGAACGCTGCCTGATCCATAGGGTTAGAGCAGTTGAAGGTGGTCAGACGTGATGCTGGCCACATCACTCCCTTGTGTACCGTTGGCTTTGAAACTGACACCTTAACCGCATCAGCCCGATGAGCCTTTGGCTCGGGGGAACTTTGGCTTGTGTGACCACAACCACCCATTAAGTACAACCAGCACAGTGAAAACACTTGTCTTTTCCTGAGCAATTATCTTCTCTTTTCACAGGCACAGATGTATTGCTCATGCTTCTCTTTTGCTTTTTCTTCGTTGGGAACAGCTAAGAGCTTACTGTAGCTTACAAATATTCGATTACACAATAGCCATTATAGAAAATGGGTTTAGTGAGTCCATGAGTCAGAGGGGAAATGAAACAGGATTTTAAAAATGATATCTTTATAAACATTCTCTAACGTCTTTAGTTAAGGGATTCACAACCGCAGTACGTCCACTTGTGGCCAATAAAAGGGGGTACATTCATCAGTTAATATAGGTACAACTTTGTGTTTCTTGGATGTCACATGCCTTCAGCACACCCAAGAAGTGTGTATGTTGTCTGACAATCACACACCCTGCAATGTATTGTTATACTTACAAACATGTTTTAACTAAGGGCTGGTCTACACGGCGTGATTGTACTGCTGTAATTATACCAGATAGAGATGTGGACTTTTTGGGGGGGGGGCAAGGGGGTGAGGAGGAGGGTCAGGCTTGTTTTTTGTTTTATTTTTTAACTGAAATAGTTGTATCAGGACAATCATTAGTACGGATGAAGTTATGCTGCTATAGCTATAACAGTACTGTGGTTTGAGCATTGGCCTGCTAAACCTGGGGTTGTGAGTTCAATCCTTGAGGGGGCCACTTAGGGCTCTGGAGCAAAAATCAGTACTTGGTCCTGCTAGTGAAGGCAGGGGGCTGGACTCTCCAGTTCTGAGATATGTGTATCTCCATATATTTTATTTTATTTATGCTGGTATAACTGTGTCCATAGTTGTACTGTGCGTGTGTAGGGAAAGCAGGTGTTGGACAGTATTTGTTTAACTATGCTGGCATGGCTAAAGCGGTACGACTTGTGTTTAGACGACGCCTAACTGATTTATTTTCTCCAAACAAAAACCGTTTTCCACTTTTTGGTGCGAATGCTCCAAACACCTGCCCTAGGAGGCCCCAGGGAGGACTGGCTGTCTCAGAGGATTAGGCTGCCCGATTCAATCCACCCCCAGCTCCGTAGGGAGTGAAAGTTCCGTGGCCTGGTGAAATGGGCGAGGGTGGCCTAGGTCCCGGGGCACATGCGTCACTCACTAAACCCCTGGCTACACCTGGCGCTAATCGGCAGTTCCAGAAGGCACAGTTCTCTCCACGCTTACGCCGGTGTGAGTCACGAGTGGCTCCGCTGAAGCGAATGGAGCTGCAGTGGTGTGACACCAGTGTAAGGGAAAGGAGAGGTAAGCCCCGAGTGAGCAATGGACACCCAGGGGCTGATGCCCTATCAGTGGATACCCTATCAACCCAGGTGTGAGGGAAGCTTGTGTTGCTGCTGCTTGTGCCAGGCATCCTGTAGTAAAGAGGACTCCAGTCTCTGTAGCTGTCAATCGGCCACTGTTCCCGAGGCAGGGTGACCAGATGTCACGATTTTATAGGGACAGTCCTGATATTTGGGGCTTTTTTTTATATATATAGGCGCCTATCTCCCCCGCCCCCACCTCCTGTCCTGATTTTTCCCACTTGCGATCTGGTCGCCCTATCCCCAGTGCTGAGTGCCCGATCCTGCCTTGCTGAACTCAGTGGGAGCTTTACCATTGACTTTAGCGAGGGCGGGGGAAGCCCTAAGTGCATCACAAGTTGACTCTAGGGGCACGTACTGCGGCATAGGGATGGTGCATATGCTTTTAATTGACATGCTATATTTATCCTTACGGTTTGTGCTTTCACAGCCTTCTTTGACTGTCAGCCTCCTGACTTTCTTCTTCACTTGCTGGTTGCCCAAGATGCTGATGCCCCTGTGAGAGGCAAGGACCCAGCGGAGAGATCCCTGACTGTGCACAGTACATTCATTGCAAGGGCTGGCGGTGAGCGTCTGACTGATCTGCTGTGCTCTGCTCTGTCACTAATAATGGCAGGTCCTAAAATTAGGCCAGGACACAACATGGTGCCTTGTTACATGGAAATACTTTTAAGCGCAACATATAATTAGCTTTTAGAACTCACGGGATGGTATTTTTAAAAGGAATAGAGGTTTATACGAGTAAGACTAGCATCTGAAGTCATATTAACCAAGAAGAAACTTGCAAGCACTGCCAGTCATCATG
This sequence comes from Platysternon megacephalum, assembly GCA_003942145.1. NCBI lineage: Eukaryota > Metazoa > Chordata > Testudines > Platysternidae > Platysternon > Platysternon megacephalum. The sequence continues at coordinate 1,705,826 of QXTE01000147.1, forward strand.
CTTCAGGGCATGCTGAGGTCAGGAAGAGGAAAAATCCCCCTGGTTTAGAATTCCACAGTTGTCAAGATGCGATAGTGGGGCGGGGCTGAGACCAGCTTTTGGAGCATCTTGCATTGCCTACAGTCAGGTGCTAGATACTAGAGTAGGTGCACCTTACCAGCAAGGAAGTTACTATGTTCCTAAAGAGCCAATTTGATGCTGGGTAGCCACTATCTGAAGGTAATAGCTCTACACATAGAGTCACTGGATAGAAATGGAGGGTCCAGTGCATTGTTGCCCTCACATTGTGTATTCCTTATTAATTATTACTATTACAGTAGAACCTAGAGGTCACTTGAGGTCAGCACCCCCTTGTGCTGGGGACTGTACATACACTTCAATAGATACAGTCCCTGACCGGAAGAGTTTATTGGCAAAGGGTCGGGTGGGGACAAAGAGGAAGTGACTTTCCCAAGTTCACACAGCAGGTCAATGGCAGAGCCAGGAACAGAACCCAGATCTCTTGAGTCCTAGTCCGCTGGCCCATGCTGCCCCGAGCAGGGCCACGCAAAGGCAGGGAAAATGCCACCCGCTCGGAATGGCAGTGTTTGGACCCACTTTGCCTGGGGGTCGATGACCGCACATAGTGCAGGGTGACAATAAATTAGGCTGGAAATGACCAGATTAGCATCTGATTTGCTTCCTGCTTTGGCAGGCAGGTGGTTTACGTGCTGCTCATCACACTCACCCCGGGGCAACCATTCGTCTTAGCTGTGGCATGGGCACGGTCTCCGCTGTAGTCGTTCTCGGCTCAATCCAAATGGCTCTGCAGCACCTCTGTGTTGCTTGAGTGGCTGTGAGGGGAGAGGATGCACCTTGTGTGACGGAGCAGGGAGCAGGGCGGATTTGACCGGGGAATGTTGCAGGGGAGTTACATTGGGGATGGGAAGGAAGCTACCTGAGCTGTAACCTGAGCCAGGAGGGGGGGGTGGGAGAAGTGACACCTTCGGCCGGGAGACTGAACAAAGGAGAGGAGGAACAGGGGGAGGGGGAGACCTGCTGGAGGAGTTTTTAGTTTCAGTTTTGGGCTGGGTGGTGAAACGCAGGGAACCCCAAGCTGGAGGCTAAGTTCCCTAAACCCCCCAGGAGGACTTGATTGAGGGGTTCTGGTTGTACCTACAAGCTCTGCTTAGGACTGTGTTCCTGTCATCTAATAAACCTTCTGTTTTACTGGCTGGCTGAGAGTCACGGTGAATCCCAGGAAGAGGGGTGCAGAGCCCTGACTCCCCCACTCTCCGTGACACCTTGTTTGGCACGTGAGGCCTTCTCTTATAGGAGCTGTACCTCTGGCAGCTCCTGTCCCCAGTCCACGCCATCCTGGGCCCCGGCCTTACCACGGTGTGGCCCTCACACCTCACTGGGTTTAAGGGATACCTCCATGTAGCAGGGCCTGGTGTGGAGGGAGGGGAGCATCTGAGGCACCCCGCTGCTCTGAAACACCCATTTAGTCCTCTACATCCCACCCAGCAGCACCATCAACCTTCCCAACCCCCCGCTCCAGCTCCACCCCCAGAGATCTCCACTCAGCCAAGCAACATCACCTCAGCTTGCTCTGGACTGACATTCAGCCAGTGGATACAGCTCTCATCCTTATGCACCGACTCCGTCGGTGCTCTGGGGCTGGAGCACCCATGGAAAAAAATAGTGGGTGCTCAGCAGCCACCGGCAACCCCATGGATCAGCTTCTCCCTCTCCTTTCCAGAGCCTCCCGCCCACTGCAATCAGCTGTTCAATGGCATGCAGGAGGCACTGGGGGGAGGGGGAGGAGGAGGAGCGGGGGCAGAAAGAGGCGGGCGGGGGTGGGTCAGGGAGAGGCGGGGCAGGGGTTTGGGGAAGGGGTGGAGTGGGGGCGGGGCAGGGCTTGGGGCAGAGCAGGGGTCGAGCACCCCCGGGAACTCAGGAAGTCGGCGCCTCTGCTCTCATCCAAGCCCCAGTGGGGCTCGCTGGGACTCAGGTCATGCCTGGATTCAGGACCAATAACACCAAGCCGAGTGTAAAGAAAAAAAGGTTGTTCAGCTGGCACCCCCATTAGGCAGGCACCACCAGCCCCCAGAACCCCAGGTATGTCACCAGTTGCAAACTGAATGAACAACAGCCCCACATGCAGCCTGCCTTCCCCCAGGGAGGTTCTGACAGGCAGCCAGCTGTCCAGCAGTTCCCAGTGTGACAGGTTCGGTCACAGAGACCCCCTTGGGACTGTTATCTGATGTGCTGAGACTACTTCTGAGCCCGTTTTCTCTGCCAGTTTGGGCCTTCAGAACCCCGCCTTGTTGAGCCAGATACGCTAATCTGCTGCAACACAGACCCAGGGTCTGACCCAGGGTCTGACCCATGCCCCCAAAGCTGCAAACTTCACTGAAAACAGCTTAGCAAGTGCTCCTGTCTCTAGTACCCAGACACCTAGCTCCCAATGGGATCCAAACCCCAAATACATTTGTTTTACTCTGTATAAAGCTTATACAGCGTAAACTCATAAATTGTCCACCCTCTATAACACTGATAGAGAGATAAGCAAAGCTGTTTGCTCCCCCAGGTATTAATTACTTACTCTGGGTTAATTAATAAGCAAAAGTGATTTTATTAAGTATAAAAAGTAGGATTTAAGTGGTTCCAAGTAATAACAGACAGAACAAAGCAAGTTACACACACAAGTCTAAGCCTAATACAGTAGGAAACTGAATACAGGTAAATCTCACCCTCTGAGATGTTCCAGTAAGCTTCTTTCACAGACTGGACTCCTTCCTAGTCTGGGCCCAATCCTTTTCAGACCAACGTTGTAGTTTATGGCCTGGGTTCAGCAATCACTCACACCCCTGTAGTTACTGTCCTTTGTTCCAGTTTCTTTCAGGTATCTCTTTGGGGGGGAGAGACCATCTCTTGAGCTAGCTGAAGACAAAATGGAGGGCTTCTAGGGCCTTTTATATTCTTTCTCTTGTGGGCGGAAACCCCTTTGTTCTTCTGTGCAAAATCACAGCACAAGATGAAGTTTGTAGCCACCTGGGCAAGTCACATGTCCATGAATGATTCAGCTTTTTGCAGGCCGACGCCATTGTTTTCCTGGAAACATTCAAACTAACATGTAGCTCAGATGTGAACTGGCGTCTCCCAAAGTCCATTGTCAGTTAAATGTTTCTGGATTGGGCACTTACTCAGAATAGTCCTTTCTCAAGAAGCTGACGAAAAGCTTCACTGAGGCTACTTAGAATCAAACACACTGAGATACAAGTACATAGCCAATATTTATAACTTCAAATACAAAAATAATTCACACATACAGACAGCATAATCATAACTAGCAAATTGCAACCTTTCCATAGACACCTTACTTGACCTCCTTTGTACAAGATTTGGTGCCACTATAGGACCTTGGTTGCAACAATGATCTATACGGTCCCAGTTCCTGTCAATAACGTCACACCCAGCACCAGCCAGGCCTCTCTCATAGAGTGAGGGCTGAAGAGCTGCTCTCCTCAGTCAGTCACTCACAGCTGGTGTTCTCCCCTTTTCATCCTTCCTCCCAGGGCTTAAATTCAGCTGGAGCAGTCCAGAGCCGGACCCTGAGCCCTGGAGCACTGAGCCCCAGCGTGCCCCATAGGGCTGAAGCCCTGAACCCCGACCACGCCCGTGGGGCTGAAGCCCCGAGACGCCCTGCCCCGCAGCTGAAGACTGGAGCCCCAAATGGGGATGGGGGGGAGGCTCTGACACCGGTTACAGGTGTAGCAGGGCGAGGCGAGTGTGGGGTTTGTACACCTGCCCACAGTCATGCTCAGGGAAAGCCAAGTGCCCGCCCCTCACACGTCTTATGATGCAGAGACGTGGATGCTTGACCACTAGGACCAGAACTGAGGCCTGCTCCAGCCAATCCAGGCCACCAGAGTGGCGTTAGGGATGATGTATTTTTCTCTCTGCTGAAATGGCTGGGTTTGAGTGGGTGACTTCAAGCCAGTGGGAGGCACATAGGGGCAGAATCTGGCCCCCGGGTCTCTCACATGCCATCTAATTAGAGTGAAATCCTAGCCCCACTGAAGCCAAGGCCAAAATTCCCATTGACTTCAGAGGGGCCCGGCTTTCACCCTAAGAGTTTAACCATATCTTCTAACTGGGGCCCACGTACTCCGTGGAAGATGGAATCCTGCAGGTGCTCTGAAAAGGTAACAGAATCAAGGAAAAGCAAGTCTTGACTTTTGATTTCCGGTGTGAGGCTGGGGAGGTGTTTCTGGACAGGACGTGCGTACACCACCCAGCAGGGACACAGCACTTCCATGAGCCCATGGTGCGCGCTCGCGTGAGTCGTAGTGGAGCTGGATAGCAGCAGTTGTAACATATGCTGAAACTTGAGACGTACAAAGCTGCCTGAAGGCTATGTGTACCTGGCTGCAGGGATATCCTCTGGTGGCATGGGGCATAACCATAGCAGCTCTGTGTCGCCGCCACCCTACTCATGGCAATGGCTGTTGCTGGGCGTTGGCAAACTTGGCCTGCAGCAACAGCTCCTCTGGGCCATTGGCAGCAGGTGCAAAGCAGCCCTGCCCCCGCCAGCTATCCCAGGCAGACCTAGGCTACAGCAGAAGATCTGGCCCTGGTCTTGTGAGGTGCTGAACATTCTCAATTCTGGCTGAAGCCAGCGTGAGTGGAGGGTGCTCAGCACCTCACAGGCTCGGGCCCTTATGCTGTTTCCATTTGGGGCGAGTCCACGGGGCAGGGGAAGGTCGAATAGAACAAGAAAGAGGCTAAATTGCAGAAAATCCTCAATTCTTTTATTTTTCTCGCCAGAATCAGATCGATGTGTCATTTCCTTGATCTGGAAATGAGGAAATTTCCTGTGTAGTCAGCAGACTGCGTCCCTTTGCCAAGGGATTTGTTATTTCTGTAATTCTCAGTAAATCTCTTTGGCCCTCACCCCCTTCTTCTCCTCCTCCCTCCAACCTTTTTAAAAAAAAGCCTTCTTCATGTGCCTGTAAATCTATGTCTTATCCCATATCACTTACTCTTTGCTGTCCCCGTCCTGCTCTCCTTGACAGTGCAGGACTGGGCCTGAAGCAGTTTCAACAGGGCCGGCGCAACCCATTAGGCGACCTAGACGGTCGCCTAGGGCACTGCTATTTTGGGGGCGCCGGCACCCCAGCAGTCCGTTGAATTTTGGGGGCGGGACCTTCCGCTGCCGCTGTCGGGGGCGGAATTTCGGGGGCGGGACCTTCCGCCGCCTAGGGCGCCGGAAAAGCTGGCGGCGCTCCTGAGTTTCAAGTCATTCATAGGTGATCTTGCAGTCATTTACACTACATCAATCACATAATAATAGTACATGCATTGCATCGACATGGAATCTTTCATCAACGGACTTACCTGGGAGTCAGAAAACATGTTAGTGGCTGTGCTAGGAAGAACACCGGAGAAATGGTGCTCAGTTCCCTACTTTAATCACGTTTACCCAGGCTCTTTACAGGTTTTTCTACACTCAAGAAAGTTAAACCTCTTTGTGGATACTCTTATTCAGGATTAAAGTGGCCTTAATTCAGTTTAGTTTAATTCAGAATAAGGGCATCCATACAAGGGTTTAATGCAGTTTAACTAATCCACTGCAAATTCACATCTTTATTTAATTCGGATAAATTTTTTTGATTGTTCCCATGTAGACAAACTTTGGTGCCTTATTCACTTGAGCTACTGAGGAGCTTAGAAATCTGAAAGTGACCATGAAAAATCTTGTAAAATAGTGCAAGCTTGTCCTCTTGCCATTCATTGTAAAATACAGGGGAAAAGCTCTGAAAATGTAACTAGTCAACTTAATGAATACCTAATCAAACTTTGCCCTGCTACAGTGCATTTTGTCCAAGGATCCTGAAGTAGTGGATTAACATTAATGAATATCAATCACTCCTTACATCGTGCTTACATAATAATACTAGGGATGCATTATCCCCTTTTACCTGATGGGGAAACTGAGGCACAGAGCGATTAAACTGATTTCTCCAAAGGTCTCACAGTGAGTCAGTAGTGCAAGCTGGAACAGTACTCAGACGTCTTGCTTAGCAGGTGGATGCTGACTGGCTGATGGCATTGTTGGCTGGATGGCGTGCCCAGTCAGAATCCTTGGAGCAAACAAACATTCCCAGGGTATGTCTACACTGCAATTACAAATCCACGGCTGGCCTGTGCTAGTTGATTCAGGCTCACAGGGCTTATGCAAAGGGGCTGTATAACTGTGGTGTAGATGTTGGGGCTCGGGCTGGAGCCCAGGCTCTAAGACCTTGCGAGGTGGAAGGGTCCCAGAGCTTAGGTTGCTGCCCGAGATCGAACGTCTACACCTCAGGCCCCCACTCCACCCCTTCCATGAGGCCCCACCCCTGCCCCGCACCCATTCCAACCCCTTCCCCAAAATCCCCGCCCCAACCCTGCCCCCTCCCTGCCCCTATTCCAACTCCTTCCCCCAAATCCCCTCCCTGGCCCTGCCTCTTCCCCTCCTCCTTCCCTGAGCGCGCCACGTTCCCGCTCATCACTCCCCCCCCCCACCATCCCTGGAGCGTGCTAACGCTGCCAAACAGCTGTTTGGCGATGGCTGGGTGGGAAACGCTGGGAGGTAGGCGGAGGAGCGGGGACGTAGTGCACTCGGGGAGGAGGATGAGGGGGGGAGTGAGGGGAGCTTGGCTGCTGGTGGGTGCTGAGCACCCACTAATTTTTCCCCATGGGTTCTCCAGCCCCAGAGCACCGACGGAGCCGGCACCTATGGCCGCAGGTGTCTAACTGCAGTGTAGACATGCCCTCCTAGGCCTCCTGAGAAATCAATCCAACCCTGGTCATGTCTTTGCGCTGTCTTATTGGCTGGCATTACTGGGAGCCCCAGAACCAAACTCAATCTTGATTTGAGTAGGCACGGTTCCCACTGAATACATTAGGAGATGAGCTCATTCATGTCTGGGAAGAATTTGGCCCATTAAAAGTACAGTATAAACCACAAAGATCCAAATACAGGCCTGGCATAAGCTGAGGCATTGTGACATTCTATACCTTGGGGGAGCGTATTGTAATCCCCATATTCCTCATTTACATATAATCGTGATCTTACATATAAACCATGCCTTGTAAGGTATCAGGGGAAAGGTTATGATCTGCTGAAAGTCTTTTCTCTATCCAGATATGTATATCATTAATGCATATGAAGTTATGAGAATTGTGTAGTATGGTTGTCACTAAAACATGCTGTAGGTTGGGGGAATCAGCCAGATATTAGCTCCCCAGAGGCAACAGCAAGGAAAGTAACCAACGCCCAGGCAGGGTGTCAAACAACCCATCAACAGCCATTGTCCAGCAAGGGAGCTACAATGCAATGACTCACCCGCATGAGGCCACACCAGGGGAATTGCTCAACCTTGCTTGGAGAGACTCAGCAATGCCCCCCAGACATGCCTGGACTTGTGTTCTACAAGCACATGGACTGAGAGTATAAAACAGACAGAGTGGACACATATTGGGCCCTTATCCTGCCCCCACCTATGCTGCAAGCAACCAAGACACTGAGAAGAAGACAAGACTCCAACACAGGAGATTGGCCCAGGTTTAAGGAACAAACCTGTATATTAAGGACTGCAATATCCAGTGGGGTGAGAAAAGTTGCTTAATCTAGTTGCTGCCCAGTCTAATAGGGTTGAGAGTTAGACTGCGTGCTTATATTTTTTTTTCTTTTGGTAACCACTCTGACTTGTTATGCTTTGACTTATAATCACTTAAAATCTATCTTCATAGTTAATAAATCTGTTTGTTTATTCTACCTGGAGCAATGCGTTTGGTTTGAAGCGTGTCAGAGACTCCCCTTGGGAGAACAAGCCTGGTACATATCAATTTCTTTGTTAAATTGACAAACTCATATAAACTTGCAGCATCCAGTGGGCATAACGACACTGCAAGATGGAGGTTCCTAGGGTTGCGTCTGGGACCGGAGATATTGGCTAGTGTCATTTGGTTGCACCATCCAAGGAGCAGCTTACATGCCAGAGGTTGTGCGTGAACAGCCCAGGAGTGGGGTTCTCACAGCAGAGCAGGGTAAGGCTGGCTCCCAGTGTCAAGGATTGGAGTGACCTAGCAGATCACCGGTCCAGATAACACCAGAGGGGAACGTCACAGGCATGTCCCATTGTCTTGTGTGGAAGTTGTTCCCATGTACACAGTGCTGAATTTGTTCCAGTAACATTGCTCTTCATGTGCCAAGCTTCTGAGGAAAACACCCCCACTGCCTAGCAGCAGGTTTCCTGAATATCCGACAAGATGTCCTAATAGTGGGACAATCTGCTTGACTACCCATCTCCCCTCCAGAGGTGGCATAAACCTCACTGCTTGTGACTTTTCAATCTAGACTGGACAAAGCACCAGCTAGCCACAGGGGAGCAATGATATACTGGCAGGGAGATGGCCTAGGTCAGAGGGTCTCAGCCACCTTCACCATATTGCTACCTGGAATGAGGACCCCAACTAGCGGGAGGTGGGTCCAGGTTTGGAAAAGTGCTAGCATGGAAGAGGTTGGGAACCACCTAGACGGGTCTAACAGGTCTTTACCTTCACTCATTTCTACACAGACAGCTTGGCTGCAGCACCTCTTGACCGTAGCTCCATTACATTGGGCAGAGAGCTGCAGGGACATAGACTTCGGAGCAGGGTTTAGAATCTCTTCTGTGTGACCGGGGTGTGGGTGCTGCCAAATCTGTGATCCGGGCTGCCGACCCAGGAGAAATGGGAAGAAGCGGGGCATTGTGTTCCACAATAGTTCATTCCTTCTGAAGAAAAGGTCGCTGAAGCCTCACTTCTCAGGCCTTCAAGAGAGCAAGAAAACTTCCTCCTGCAGCAGGAAGGCGTGTGACTCACGCCTATTGAAATAAGAAGGATGGGTCACTGTGAACCTTTGTTTTCCTTAAAGGCACCTATCGAGGACAAAATTAAACCTGTTTCCCCTTGTAAATATCTGTTCTGGGGCTTTCCGTATCTGCTGATTTATTTAATCTAAACAACACTTGACACGATAAATACTGCCCTACAGCTCAGCTTAGGACTTTCCTCTGCTGTGCCAGGCAGCCATGTCTGTCTAGACAAGGAAAAAAGGGGCTTTTTAAAATCAAGTTAGCTAACATGATTTGAAACACCCATTTCAGGCCTTGTTTAGTCTTGGGTAATAGGAGCATTTTCACTAGGGAAAAGGTGTGTTCTACGCACATATTAGCTAAGGGCTTGGCTACACTTGCGAGTTAGAGCGCATTAAAGCAGCCCCGGGCGCCCTAGCTCACTCCCCGTCCACACTGGCAAGGCATGTAGAGCGCTCTGTCTCCGCAGCTACAGCGCTGCTGGTACTTCACCTCGGCGAGTGGAATAACGTTTGCTGCGCCTTGGCTACAATGCACGGGTGTCAGTGTGGACAAGGTGTTGCGTTACCGTGCTCTGATCAGCCTCCGGAAACATCCCATAATCCCCTTAAGTCAAGTGGCCACTCTTGTTATTGTTTTTGAATTGCTGCAGGAATGCAGATATGCCCTTTCAAAGCTCTGTTTCTGACAGCCAGCTGCTTATCTGCTCCGAGACAAAGCAACCATTACTGTGGAATGCTGTGTGTGAGAGAGAGAGGTGGGGGTACGGGAGGTCTGCTGTTGTCTGAACTTACAAGACAGCATGCTGACATGCTCTCAGCCCCCGAAAAACCCCACTCTCTCCCCCCCCCCCACACACACAACACGCTCCCTGTCACACTTCACCCCACCGCCCCGCATTTGAAAAGCACGTTGCAGCCACTTGCATGCTGGGATAGCTACCACAATGCACTGCTCTCTGTGGCTGTTGCAAGAGCTGCTAATGTGGCCACGCCAGTGCTCTGGTAGTGTGGACAGACTACAGCGCTTTCCCTACTGCGCTCTACGAAGGCTGGTTTAACTCAAAGCGCTCTACATCTGCAAGTGTAGCCATGCCCTAGGATTTTACCTTGTGTTAGCATGTTAGCTAACATGAGGTAAGAGCACACTTTTTTCCTAGTGAAGACCAGGCCTTAAAGGTGTGATGTTAGACAGATTTACCAAGCTTGATCTAATTAACACCTTCTAACACTTTAGTCAAAGCAAAGCAATTGCACTTTAGCATGTGCTCAACTAGCAGAGTTAAAAGCTAGTGGGGGACCGAGGCTACAACACAGGGTGCTAAAATCGAGCTAAAAAGGTGTTACTCTGCATCTACTCTAGAAAAAAGATGGAGTTTAGGTTGAGCTAAATAGGTTAGCTAAGCCCAGCCTTAACTCAACCCCTTTTCCTAGCCAAGACAAACTCTGGGGATATGTCTACATTGCAGAGACTATGCCAGCATAGTTACATTGATATAGCTAAGCCAGCATAACCTCATAGTATAGACACGGCCTACCTCGATGGAAGGGGTTTTTCTGTCAGTGTAGGAATACCACCTCCCCGTACAATGGTATCTATCTTGACAGACTCATTCTGCTATGGACATAGCTATGTCTACACTTGGGGTTAGGCCAGACTAGCTATGTCGGTCAAGATGTGTCTTTTCACACCCCTGCTCTGACCGATGTAGCTATGTCGATCTAACTTTTAAGTGTAGCCTGAATCTTAGGCCTGGTCTACGCTAGAAAATTAGGTTGACTTAACGATGTCGCTCAGGGGTGTGAAAAAGCCGACCCAACCCCCAGTGAAGACACTGCTAGCTCGACTGAAGAATTCTTCCATCGATCTAGCTACCACCTCATGGGGAGATGGATTACCTACGCCAATGGGAGAACCCCTCCTGTTGGCATAGGTAGTGTCTACACTGAGCAGCTGTGCTCCTGTAGTATTTCAAGTGTAGACAAGCCCTAATTGTGTGCAGAGTTTAACACCTTTAAAGTTTTGTTAGCTGTGCAGAGCGTAGGTTACACCAGGACTCTCCGACATGGTTTTAGAGGTGTTAAAAAGAGGAGCCTACATTAGGTGTTAAAGAGCATTTCAAATCATGTGAGTTAACTCAATTTTGTGAAGCATTTTTTTGGTCAACTAAGAAGACCCTTATTGCATGCCATCTAATTTCTTCTTGAACCACTTGGGGAAAAATCTAGAGACAAAGGATGAAATCCTGCCCCTATTAAAGTGAATGGGAGTTTTGTCATTGACTTCAATTGGCCAGAATTACATGTGAAGTCCTGGCCCTGTTGACTTCACCGGCAAAACTCCCATTGCTTCAAAGAGGCCAGGATTTCACACACAATATTTTGCTGGTGGGAAGACATTAATCTTTATTGGGCCACTGGGGAGAGTGTGTCACGTCAGCTGGTCAATCCGCATGGTTAACAAGATAATGCCGCGATAAAGGGACTGATTTGTCACTGTGCTACTCCCGTTTTATGCCAGCATAAATCCATTGAGAGTAACAGGCTCACACTTATACACCTGTGACAGGGTGGACTAGGCCCTGAGGCCCCCTGCTGGAGGCCTCACAGCCCTGCCCCGCCCTGCCCCAGAAAAGGGCAGTGGAGAGGCTCCCCAAAGCTGCCTAGAGTGGTTGTGTGGGACATAGCCAATCAGGAAAGGGGCTGCAGGGAGCAGCCAATCAGGGCCCAGCAGGATCATATAAAAGGAACTGCAGGGCCAGAGTGAGTTCAGTGTGCTGGCAGGGACCAGGGGAGCAAGCAGTGCTCCTAGCTGGATGCAGGAGCTGAAAGGCTGGACAGAGCAGCTGCTGACAGGGACCAGGGGAGTGAGGAAGGGGTTCCTGGCTGGCTGCTGGGACTTGACAAAGATAAGGGCCCTGAGGAAGTGGCCCAGGGAAACACAGTTAGTTAAAGGCATGTGGCACATGGCTCCTACTTAGAGAGTCCATGGGCTGGGACCCGGAGTAGTGGGTGGGCCTGGGTCATCTCCCCAACCCACCCAATGGCCATTGGGGAAGTGGCTGTGCCCTGAGAGAAGGGAGTTTAGACTTGTGGACCTGTTACCCCACACCCTCCCAGAAAGGGGCTGAACTGAGACTGACCCAGATGGAGAGCCAGAGTCAGAGGACTAAAGGGCAGGTGAAGAGTCTCCAGGGAGGAAACCCTGGGGGGTGCTGCTCCACCCTTCACACATAAGTTGGCCCACTAGGGTACTGAGATAGGCCCTGCTGGTCAGACTGAGGACTGGCGCCCAGGGTGGGGGGGCTACAGAGATGTTGCCAACGGAGGGGTACCATGGTGGGCCCTGTTGGCCTGTGAAGGGACTGTGCCCAGGGAGGGCTACAGGACATTACTGAGGGCAGTTGGACAGTGTACCCTGGAAGGAGTTTGCTTTGTTTGCTTCGCACATGGACAGAGTGTGATGTAGCCAGAGGGCTGAGTCACCGAAGACCCGCCTGACAAACGCAGCGGCTGACAGGGGCACCGTGAGTGGAGGAAATTGAGAACTGCAGGCACACGCATGCACTCGACCAGGGGACGCTTGCCAGAGGTGAGTGCACTGCATTACAACACTACCGAAACATTTTAACTGAGCTACACCTGTGTCAAACTGGTGTTACGCAGTGGTGAGTCAGGCCACAGTCATTAAAGATATGAACCCAACAGTGTTATTGAAATAAACATCTGAGATGGGAATCCCTGAAAGGAGCCACTGTCCCCTTCAGATACATCTCAGCTCAGAGAGGTGAGATCAGGTCACAAATGCCAATGAGCAGACTTCCTCTCTACCTGGGGGGTGCTCGACCCCCCTCCTCCACCCCAGGCCCTGCCCCCACTCCACCCTTCCTCCAAACCCCCACCCTGCCTCTTCCTGCCCCCTCCCTCTGCCTCTTCCTGCCCCCGCTACTCTCCCTCCCCCAGCGCCTCCTGCATGCTACAGAACAGCTGATCTGCGGTGGGTGGGAGGTGCTGGGGGGAGGGGGGGGGTGCTGCCAGTGGGTGCTGAGCCCACTATTTTATTTCCATGGGTGCTCCAGCCCTGGAGCACCAGAGAGTAGGAGCCTATGAGCAGACCCTCAGCTGGTGTAAATCAGTGTGGCTTTATTGACATCAGTGAAGCTAGGCAGATTGACATTAGCTGAGGATCTGGCCCATTGTGTTTAAGAGTTCTAGTGAGCATCCTCTGTATTGCAGTGCAGCTGGACAGAAGGAACATCCAGGTATGTTGGCATCAGACTCACGTCAGTTCCACCCACAGGGACCATATTCTCCTCCTCCATTGTTTAGGACACTGATATGCTCATTTGTTTCTCCCCAGGAGAACAGCTGCTGGTCCTTGTGTAGCCACAGTTGAGAGAATTTTTGCACAAAGACGTGCATGGTACATAGCACACTCTGATTTCCAAAAGACAACCTCCACTTATGCATGTGCTACTTCCTGTGTGCGCACACTTTTTGTGCACTCTCACCTGCATGTGACACACACATAAGCAGGTGACAGAAGTGATGCAAACAAAAACCTTTTTGGAGAATCTAGTGCATGTTTCCCTCATGGTGCCAGTGTGCCCCGTTCCCACCTTGAAGCAATCATGCCAGGATAGCTCGCTCTTAGCCCATTCAATTTTCTGCTGAGATTGTTCATAAGAGGCATGACTGATGTTTCTTTTAATGTATAAATCCTTCCACTGAGAACTAGATTGAGACCAATTGGTTTCATATAGGCCACCAAACAGCCGTCAGATGTTAGCAATTTGCCTCACAGTGAGTAAATTAAAGAACTCAATCTATTTAGTTCATCAAAAAGAAGATCAAGAGGTGTCTCAGTTACAGAGTATAAATACTTCCATGGGGAGAAACCTAGGAGAGACTGGGATAACAAGAACCAATGGTTGGAAAGTAAAGGCAGGCAAATTAAAATGAGAAATAAGGCCCACATTTTTAACAGTGATGGTGTTTAACCATTGGAACAAACTACCATGGGAAGTGGTGGATTCTCCATCTCTTGAAGACTTCAAGTCAAGACTGGCTGCCTTTCTGACAGATATGCTGTAGTCAGACATAAGTTATTGGGGCCAATACTGGGATAACTGCGTGAAATTCTATGACCAGTGCTATATAGGATGTCAGACTAGACAATCTAATGGTCCCTGCCTGTTTTGAACCAGTGACCTAGGGTTGAAAGTTAGTTGGGGATTGGTCCTGCTTTGAGCAGGGGGTGGGACTAGATGACCTCCTGAGGTCCCTTCCAACCCTGATATTCTATGATTCTATGAAAGACCACTACATCCTGGTACGAGTCTCCTGAACCAATGAGCCTTTTTTTTTTTTACAGCCCATAAATAGAAACACAAAGGGCCACTGACTTTCTCAGTGATGTTTAGGTTATTTATTTTTCCTGAATTGACTGTACTGGTTTCTAAGTCATTCATGTAGCAAAAGGGCCTTTCAACTTCCTAATTCCCCCTGCCTGGAGCTTGCTAGTGTGCAACAATGGAGCTGCTGGGATGTGTAATAGCAAAGTTATTTCCTCTGTCGCCGATTGCTGTGCCGTGAAAAATAAAAACACAACAGAAATGGGATGATGTGATCTGTCCTTCTCCCATGGCCTCACTGTTGGAATGAAAAAGATGTAAACAGACACTCTTTTTATCTCCCTTCTTTTCTTCTGTTTTCAGTAACGGATCATCCATCACTGAGTGTGCATATGGGTGCATGCGTGTCATAGGCTATAAAAAACGGAGGGGTCTAATAGGTAACCTAAGTCTCACGCTTTTAGATCCAGCGGTTGTGGATTCAGTCCCTGCAGATGATCTGAGCCTTTTTGTGCTATGGGCAGCTCTACGACCATATACAGTTCGGTCTTAGCCCTGAAGAGCTTATAGTCTGCTGAGACCAGACAAATACCAAGGGACACAGGACAGAGTTCTAAAGGTACAATGTCTTTGGCCTTGTCTACACCAGGGATTTCAGCCATTGGTGGCTGGCCACAGGTGTCTTGGAGAGGCTTTTGCAAGGACAGGAGATAGCATAAAGCCTGTTTTATACTTGCAAGCTGAAGCTATAGGCCTGAATTCTCAGTTACACTAAGGCCCGTTTACACCCCGTTGGCAGTGTAAAGGGGTCTCAACGTGAGCATCACCCACTCTTAGGCCCCCTCCCACTGCCAGAATGGGACCTTAGTGTACATGAGAATCAGGCCTGTGTTGCAAAACTGGGCTTTCCCATATTTCTCAGCCAAGCATTAGAAACCTCACATACAAGGAAATAACCTTGATTATTTGCCCAGGGAGGGTTGAATTCCTTATTCTGATAAGCATAATTTATCTGGTCAGTTTTACATCCCATCAAGAACTTTGCGCTTACCTTGAAACTGCAGCGAGTCTTCTCCAGCCAATGACTTCTCTGTAATGTAGAACATGCAAGAATGAAGGAAGCACTGGCGACATTTCCACTCCATTTCAGTAAACAAGGTTGTTCTTGAAATAGGTTTAAAGCCAATGAGTCTCAATATTGGTCACAGTATTGATCACTGGAATTCAACCTTGAATACAGGGGTTCCCAAACTTTTTGCTCACATGGCCCCATTTTGAGACTTAATGTTTCCTGTGTGACCCCAGACAACAACATAGCAACCAAGGAATCCAAGGAATTTACACATGTGACATCAACAGTAGATCGATACCGAGACTTGATGGACACAAAAGTCTCGTCATATTTGCAAGCATATTTTTTGCAGTCTTGTTTTTCATTCAGAACTGCATCACTAGACTCGCTGCTGGAGGTTGAAGCAGATACTTTGTGTCAAAATGAGTCCATTGTGCCTCTTATCACAAATCAGAAAGAAGAATTCACTGTTAAGCAAATGAGGCCAGGACTTAGGAAGGCCAAGTGTGGTGATATCAGGGGAGCACAGAGACCACAACTCACAGTGATTCTTTTTTGAGTGCCAACAGAGTACTCAGAGTGGCATAAAAGAAGATATGGGCCCTGCCTGAAGGAGCTTACAAGCCACCTGCAGATTCCCATCTCAGAAAAGACCAGCACAGGCTCAGACCAGCTCGAGCAGAGAAGATGCTTTGTTGATAAGGCTACTGCCTACAGATAAAGATCTTCTGGATTCAAGTCTCTCAGCCGAATGCTTGCACGGCCGGATGGTGCAAATGGCAAAATGGCATCCGCACAGCCACCTCCGAACCTGTCCAGACCTATTGGACCAATGACCAATGGACCTATTGGACCAATGACCCCATCTGCTGATGGGGCGGCCCCAACCCACAGTTTGGGAACCACTGCTTGAACAGCTGGAGGGTCACTTTCAGTGGAGTTGCAGAGAGCCACAAACATTCCATTATGATTATGGCACCATGACACTGGGTCAGTAGGGGACGATGTTATGTCAGCAGGGCAATGACCCCCTGGTCCCTTACAGCATTCCTGCTTCCCTGGTTTCTTCTTCCCATTGATCCAATGTGGCAAAAGTAGAGAGGATGGTGTCTCAGTCCACATCCTACCCACATGTCAAGTGTTCCTATTGCAGAGGNTTTTTTTTTTTTTTTTTTTTTTTTTTTTTTTTTTTAAGTAAAGTATCTTGTTTTTCCAATCTTTCCCTCTAGTTTATTTCAGGGGAATTATAATGGGTGTCCCTATTTTTCTCTTACGTGCATTGTGCATTACGGCAGATTTAAAACTGCCTTTGCAAAGCCTAAGCCTTTGGGTGGATACTCTTATTCCAGTATAACTAAATTGGTTTCAAGTCACACCTTAGGCTTTGCAAAGGCCCAAGCAGGGAGGGAGTGAATTCCAAAGGCACTAGCCACTTTCAGAGAACACCCTGCCAGTTGCCTTTTAAAACAAAAGGGCTGCATCTTGAGCACCTTCACTGATCTCAGATGTAACACTAAGGCACTGAGAGCTTTCTGGTTTATTAAGAACATAAGAACGGCCATACTGGTTCATAACGGCCATTAATGGTCCATCTAGCCCAGTATCCTGTCTTCCGACAGTGGCCAATGCCAGGTGCTTCAGAGGGTGTGATGGGTTGGATCACAGAAACCCCCTTGGGAGCTGCCAGACTGATGTGCAAAGGCTACTTCTGTTCCTGTTCTCCCTGCCAGCTCGGTGGCTCCAGCACCCTGTCTTGCTGAAGCCAGACACACCCGTCTGCTCCAGACACAGACCCAGGGTCTGAATCACCTGTCCCAAAGCTGCAGGTTTACCTGAAAACAGCTCACAGAAGTGTGCTTGCCTTTAGCACTCAGATGCCCAATTCCCAATGGGGTCTAAACCCAAATAAATCCGTTTTACCCTGTATAAAGCTTATACAGGGTAAACTCATAAATTGTTCGCCCTCTATAACACTGATAGAGAGATATGCACAGCTGTTTGCTCCCCCAGGTATTAATACATACTCTGAGTTAATTAATAAGTAGAAAGTGATTTTATTAAATACAGATAGTAGGATTTAAGTGATTTCAAGTAGTAACAGACAGAACAAAAGAAGTTACCAAGCAAAATAAAATAAAATACGCAAATCTATGTCTAATTGCACTAAATACAGATAAGATCCTCACCAGTTCCAAAATGTTCTCTTTTACAGGCTAATCTTCTTTTAGCCTGGGTCCAGCAATCACTCACACCCCCTGTAGTTTTCAGTTTCCTTCAAGTGTCCTGTGGGGGTGGAGAGGCTCCTTCTTTAGCCAGCTGAAGACAAAATGGAGGGGTCTCCCACAGGTTTAAATAGACTGTCTCTTGTGGGTGGAGACCCCCTCCTCTCCCTCTGTAGAATCCTGTCACAGAATGGAGATTCGAAAATCACATGGGCAGGTCACATGCCCATGCATGACTCAGGACTGCAGGTAGCAGCCATTACCCACATGCTGCCTTGAACGTCCTCAGGTAGACTTCTGATGTGGATTGGAATCTTCCAAGCTCTTTTGTCTGTTAAGTGCCCCCTGACTGAACACCTAATTTGCACATTCCTTTCCCAAGAAGTCATCAAATGTTCTAACTGAGGCCCCTTAGGAATCAAGCAATTACACAGCCAATGTTCATAACTTTGAACACACAAATGGTGCCTGCATACAACTAGGGTGAACATAACTAGTAGATCATAACCTTTACATAGATATGTACCTGGCACAGGCAGCACAAAACATATTCCAGTTATGTCATATTCCCACAAAGCCTTATGGGAGGTACCGTCACACCCTCCCCCTGAACTTACTGCCAGAGACTTGGACACTGTCCATGGCGGAGGCAGTACCCGTAAAATTCCTGTTTGTCTTTGATCACACTTCTTTTCAGTACCTTGAAACCATATGTCAGTTCTAGGGGTTTTAGCCCATTTTGAGGTTCCTGATCCCCAGATGCCTGAAAACAGGTTGGGGTGTAGCATTAACAGAATGCAGACAGCAATACCTGTTAAAGTGGAGGTGTCTTGACCTTTAACCACCAAGGCCATGAGGCGGTGTGCCTCAGTTTCCCCTTCTACACAGCAGCATGGGCCTGTTATGCTTTTGCTGCTGTGCCAAGCTTCCAGTCTATTTACAGGTATAGGCTGCAAAGCAACATGCTTGTGGGGCTGTCTTGTTACCATCCCTAGCATGTACAACAGTTTTCTCCATAAATCAGGTATGTTCCATGTTTTTAGAGGGTTTACCACTAGTATGAATTCTTTTGTTTTATCCCAGAGGTGAATCAGCAAAAGACACAAGGTTAACAGCAAATCTACGGTGGACAGGTTTTGTTCACTCAATTTGACCTGTTTAGCATCTATTGCATTTTCCCAGTTCTCTGTGCCTTCTGGAAGACACTCTGATTCAGAATCTTCAGCCTCTGTGGGGAAAGCTGCTAATTCAGGCATGTGTTTGGGTCTTTGGCCAGGAAAGGGTGTACTACAACCCTGCCTGCCCTCGGCCCCTCCCTCCGGAATTTCTCTGGGCTGGTCCCCGCCCCCTGGTAGAGTTTCACTCATGCAGAGATTTCCCCCCCCCTGTCTAGGAGAGAGAGTTTCATCTCTTACAAGTGTGGCAAGAACAACCTCTTTCAATGGGGTGCTCTGGACCCTTTTGGGCACCCCACTTTCTGTTTCTAACAGGTCAGTTGCNGGTAGAGTTTCACTCATGCAGAGATTTCCCCCCCCCTGTCTAGGAGAGAGAGTTTCATCTCTTACAAGTGGGGTAAGAACAGCCTTTTTCAATGGGGTGCTCTGTACCCCTTTGGGCACCTCACTTTCTGTTTCCAACAGGTCAGCTGGATGGGCCCCCCCCTCCGGGAGACTTGACCCCCAGGTTTCCCTTAAAACCTGATCTACAAGAGAGGGAGCTGGCATTTTAAATGCAGGCTTTTCACCCTCCTCCTGGGAAAGTCCCTCCCTACAAAAGGTGGGCAGACTCTCTGGCCCCCCCTCACCTTCCATCTGGGCTTCCCTCTCTGGGCTCCCCTCTGGGTCAGACACTCTTGTGGCCCCAAAAGGGAAGGTGACCCTGCTCCAGCTGTGGGCTCACAGCTACCAGCCATGACAGACCTCTCACTGGCCAGCAAAATCCCCCCCCTTTCACTCGGGTTGGGCTGGCACCCAGCTACAGAGTCCTTGGGGTCTGTTCCCACCTCAGCAGTCATCAGGACCCCAACTTCCACCTCCGGGACACACGTCTCTGTGCACCCCAGGGCGGGCCCTGTCCCCTGCTGACCTGCAACTTCCTGGCAGTCAGCAGCTGTGGTGGGCCCCCTGTTACAAGGTGGTACATCTCCCTCCTCCGGGGAGATGATTACGGGACAGGAGCTGGCTTCGTCCAGCCCCTCCCTCTGGAACTTCCCTTGAGCCCTGGGGCTACAGGAACTGGCTACAACCATTCCTGCCCCCGAAGCTGCATCCTTTACTGCTGTAGAGGAATCTAAGAGACACCCTCCTATTCCCCCAGCAGTCCATGTGACTTCACTCTCCCCTCCGGGACTACGCCACTGTGACCGGTTGGATCACAGAAACCCCCTTGGGAGCTGCCAGACTGATGTGCAAAGGCTACCTCTGTTCCTGTTCTCCCTGCCAGCTCGGTGGCTCCAGCACCCTGTCTTGCTGAAGCCAGACACACCCGTCTGCTCCAGACACAGATCCAGGGTCTGAATCACCTGTCCCAAAGCTGCAAGTTTACCTGAAAACAGCTCACAGAAGTGTGCTTGTCTTTAGCACTCAGATGCCCAATTCCCAATGGGGTCTAAACCCAAATAAATCCGTTTTACCCTGTATAAAGCTTATACAGGGTAAACTCATAAATTGTTCGCCCTCTATAACACTGATAGAGAGATATGCACAACTGTTTGCTCCCCCAGGTATTAATACATACTCTGAGTTAATTAATAAGTAGAAAGTGATTTTATTAAATACAGAAAGTAGGATTTAAGTGATTCCAAGTAGTAACAGACAGAACAAAGTAAGTTACCCAGCAAAATAAAATAAAATACGCAAATCTATGTCTAATTGCACTAAATATAGATAAGATCCTCACCAGTTCCAAAATGTTCCCTTTTACAGGCTAATCTTCTTTTAGCCTGGGTCCAGCAATCACTCACACCCCCTGTAGTTACTGTCTTTGTTTCAGTTTCCTTCAAGTATCCTGGGGGGGTGGAGAGGCTTCTTCTTTAGCCAGCTGAAGACAAAATGGAGGGGTCTCCCACGGGTTTAAATAGACTGTCTCTTGTGGGTGGGGACCCCCTCCTCACCCTCTGTAGAATCCAGTTACAAAATGGAGATTCGGAATCACATGGGCAGGTCACATGCCCATGCATGACTCAGTATTTGCAGGTAGCAGCCATTACCCACATGGTATCTTGCATGTCTCCAGGAAGACTTCTTATGTGGATTGGAGCATTCCAAGATGCATTGTTCCCCGATCGGGTACTTAACCTAGTGAATTCCTTCCTAAAGAGGCTGACCAAATGCCTCACAAACCTTACCTAGAGATCAAGCAAGTATACAATCCATATTCTTAACCTCAAGTACAAAATGATATATGTGTACAAAAGGGATGAATAGATATAGTAGACCATAACCTTTACAGAGATATGTACCTGGCACAGGCAGCACAAAACATATTCCAGTTATGTCATATTCCCACAAAGCCTTATGGGAGGTACCGTCACAGAGGGAATGAACAGAACAGGGCAATTATCGAGTGAGCCATCCCCTGTCATCCACTCCCAGCTTCTGGCAATCAGAAGCTAGGGACACCCAGAGCATGGGGTTGCATTATGTGAAAGAGTAAATAAGACTTCCTGATTCACTTTCTCCACACCAGTCATGATTTTGTAGACCTCTCTGTCATATCCTCCCTTAGCTGACTCCTTTCTAAGCTGAACAGTCCCAATCTTTTTAATCTCTCCTCATACAGAAGCTGTTCCATAGCCCTAATCATTTTTGTTGCCCTTCTCTGTAATTTTTCCTATTCTAATTTATCTTTTTTGAGATGGGGCGACCAGAACGGCACACACCATATTTAATGTGTGGGCGTACCATGGATTTGTATAGTGGCATTCTGATAGTTTCTGTCTTCTTATCTATCCCTTTCCTAATGGTTCCTAACATTTTGTTTGCTTTTTTGACTCTGCTGCACATTGAGCAGATGTTTTTATTTGTATTACAATAGCAACTAGGGTCATGGCGCCCTAGGCAGCAGAAGGTCCCGCCCCCGAAATCCCGCCCCCAACAGCGGCGGTGGAAGGTCCCGCCCCCAAATTTTTACGGGCGGCGGGGGTGCAGGCGCCCCCAAAATAGCAGCGCCCTAGGCGACCGCCTAGGTCGCCTAATGGAAACGCCGGCCCTGACTAGGGTACATCTGCACTGCAGCTTGGAGGTGTAATTTCCAGCTCAGGTAGCCAGACCTTTGCTATTTTTGATGGAGCTACCATGCTAAAAACAATAGTGCAGCCACAGCAACGTGGGAGGCAACTCGGACTAGCTGAGTGAGAACATTCCTATCCAAACCCTAGGTACGTCTGTGGACAGCTAACCCAGGCCATGCCAGCGACACTGCTATTTTTATCACCTTCGTTTGGTCACAGCTAGTGTATGTCTGCCTAAGCTGAGAATCATACCTCCCAGCTGCCATGCAGACATCTCCATAAAGGCTCCAACCTAAGTTCCCTCTAAGGTGCGTGGCTGTGCAGCTGTGCAGGAGGCCACCAAGGGCTGTGAGCCTAACTCCCCCAGCCCCAGGGCTATGGTGCGGCGAGGAGAGATGCCTCCCCTCCCCAGCTCCTGGGGCTGCGACAGGGAGAGGTGCCTTTCCCCCAGGCCCGGCCCTGGAGCTGCTGTGGCGAGGAGAGGCACCTCTCCCCTGGCCTTGGCTCCGGCCCCAGCCCTGGAGCTGCTGCGGTAGGGAGAGGTGCCTCTCCGTCAGCCCAGGTGCTGCTGGGGGGAGTCCTCTCTCCCCGATTCAGCCCCGGGGCAGCCTGCACCCCAAACTCCTCATCCCTGGCCCCATCCCAGAGCCCGCACCCCCAGCTGGAGCCCTCACCGCCCCAAACACCGCAACCCTCTGCCCCAGCCCCGAGCCCCCTCCCACACTTCAAACCCCTCAGCCCCACCCCCCGCCACACATCACCTCCATATTGGTGCATGCAGCAAAATTCATCCTGCACATGGATGGGAAAAATTAGAGGGAACACTGGCCTCAACCAAGATCAATGTCCTGTTGTGCTAGGTGCTGTACATAGACACGGTAAGAAACAGTCCATGACCAAAGAAGTGTTGTTATCCTCATTTCACAGATGTGGGGAACCGAGGCACAGAGAAATTAAATGACTTGCACAAGGTCACACTGGGAGTCGGTGGCAGAACTTGGTAGTGAACCCAAGGGCGGGTCTACCCCAAACCGCAATTTGGACGGGGGTGTGTGTGAATTGCAAGGCATGTGAACTTGTTAATGTGAACGAGGTACCTTGCAGCTCACCCCCACTGGCTCTACGTGGAGCAGTTATGGCACAGCCCACACGTGCATGCTACAGTTCACACCCACGTAGTCTGAACTGTGGGGCTGTGTAGACAAGTCCTTAGACTCCTGAGTGCCAACTCCAGTGCCTTCACCACATGGCCCCCTTCCTCTTGGGACCAGTCTTCTTCTGATCTGAGTTCTTTGTTAGAGAGGGTTGTATAAACTCCTGCAGAATAAAGCAAAAAAGGGATTATAATACCCGGAAAACAGCTGCCGAGAGCTCAGCTGAAGTAGGGGAAGAGCAGTTTTAAAAAAAATCGAAGTCCAGGGTCTACATGCTACAGTAGAACTTCAAACATTGCATAGAGGGCTTGAAGGCCTGAATTATCATTTGAATCCCAAACAAGCTAGAACAGGAGATGACAAATGCAAAAGAGTCAGACACAAACATACGTCAGCATCACCCCATGGGTATTACTAATTAACATTTTAATCTCTTTAAAGACTAGACAAAGATATCAATTTCTTCACCAATGATTTAGATAATGGGATAGAGAGGACACTTAAAAAACTTGCAGTGGATACCAAGCTGGGAGGGGTTGCAAGTGCTTTAGAGGACAGGATTAAAATTCAAAATGATCTGGACAAACTAAAGAAATGGTCTGAAGTAAATAGGATGAAACTCAATAAGGACAAATGCAAAGTACTCCACTTAGGAAGGAACAATGAGTTGCACACATACAAGATGGGAAATGACTGCCTAGGAAGGAGTACTGCAGAAAGGGATCTGGGGATCATAGTGGATCACAAGCTAAATATAAGTCAACAGTGTAACACTGTTGCAAAAAAAGCTAACATCATTCTGGGATATATTAGCAGGAGTGTTGTAAGCAAGACACACGGAGCAATTCTTCCTCTCTACTTCACGCTAATTAGGCCTTACTGGAGTACTGTGTTGGGTTCTGGGTGCCACCGTGACATTCTATACCTTCGGGGAGCACCCTGTAACCCCCCATATTCCTTATTTATATATCATTGTGATCTTGCATATAAAGCATGCCATGTGAGGTATCAGGGGAAAGGTTATGATCTGCTGAAAGTCACTGGTCTATCCTAATATGTATATCATTAGTGCATATGAAGTAATGAGATTGTGTTGTATGGTTGCCAGTAAAACATGCTGTAAATTGCGGAATCCCCAGAGACAACAGCAAGGAAAGTACCAATGCCCGGGCGGGGTGTCAAACAACCATCAACAGCCATTGTCCAGCAAGGGAGTTACAATGCAATGACTCACCTGCATGAGGCCACCCCAGGGGAATTGCTCATCCTTGCCCGGGCACTCAGCAATTCCCACCAGACATGCCTGGACTTGTGTTCTCCAAGCACATGGACTAAGGTATAAAACAGAACACAGGAGCCCAATGCTGGGCCTTTCTCTTGCCCGCACCTATGCTGCAAGCAACAAGGACACTCAGAAGACTGAAAACTCCAACAGAAGAGATTGGCCCAGGTTTAAGGAACAAACCTGTATATTAAGGACTGCAATAACCAGTGGGGTGAGAAAAACTGCTTCATCTAGATGCTGCCCAGTCTAATAGGGTTGAGAGTTTAGACTGCGTGCTTATATTTTATTTTCTTTTGGTAACTAACTCTGACTTTTTGCCTATCATTTATAATCACTTAAAATCTATCTTTTGTAGTTAATCAATTTGTTTAACTGTTTATCTTTACCAGTGAGTTTGTATGAAGTGTTTGGTAAATCTGCTCAGGTTTGCTACGGTATCCACTTTCCATTGATAAAGTGGTGAACCAATTAATAAAGTGGTGAACCAATAAGTGGTGAGCAGTACAAGACGGTATATTCCTGAGGTACAGTGCTGGGAGCTGGGGCGATTTGGCTGGTACCTTTGTGTGACTCATGAGTGGCTCTGGGAGCATTCATGCAATCTAGCTGGGTGTGGGGCTCCACATGTGGTTGTGCTGAGTGATCACAGCTTCTGGAGGGGTTTGCTGCTTGTCACTAGCAAGGCATTGTGAGAGACAGCCCAGGCTGGAGAGTTTATCTAGACGCGATAAATTGATCCCCGAATCAACGCTTGTACTCCACCTTGGCAGGTGGAGTAAGTGGAGTCGACGAGGGAGCCGTGGCGGTCAACTTGCTNCTCATGAGTGGCTCTGGGAGCATTCATGCAATCTAGCTGGGTGTGGGGCTCCACATGTGGTTGTGCTGAGTGATCACAGCTTCTGGAGGGGTTTGCTGCTTGTCACTAGCAAGGCATTGTGAGAGACAGCCCAGGCTGGAGAGTTTATCTAGACGCGATAAATTGATCCCCGAATCGACGCTTGTACTCCACCTTGGCAGGTGGAGTAAGTGGAGTCGACGGGGGAGCCGTGGCGGTCAACTTGCTGCCGTGAGGATGGCCAGGTAAGTCGAACTAAGATACTTCGACTTCAGCTACGCGAATAGCTGAAGTTGCGTATCTTAGTTCGAACCCCTCCCCTAGTGTAGCCCAGGCCTAAGTGGTGTCAGTGCCACTAGATGGGACAGAACACCACACCCAGGAGGTGTGTGGGTTACATATTTGCCCTCGCTGAGGAACCACGTCCCGAGCTTCAAAGACTTCCCAGTTGAAATCCCAGATGAGCCCCCACTTGTAACACTGACAGACCTCGGTTGTCAGTGGGCGGGATCGAATCTGGGACCTCTGGAGCTAAATGGATGAGACTCTACTGCATGAGCTAAAAGCCACATGGCCGTTAGCTAAGGCTGTAGCAGACTCATTAATCTCTAAGTGGTCTCGGTGCCACTAGAGGGGACAGAGCACCACACCCAGGAGGTGTGTGGACTACACTAGCATTCTGAGTGTTCTTCATAGCGCTGTTAGGGCCTGTTCTTGTGTGGTGAAATCTTCTCCCAACCAGCTCAGGCCCTGCTAGTGCAGAAACAGCCTCATTCACTGTAGCCCATTCCGGGGCTCTCTTTTGGGCACTGTGCTTTCCTCACGTTGACACGTTACCTTGAGATGCTATTTTTAGAGACCCTAGTTTTGGGACACATACTTGACAGCTGTCTAGACAGATTTACTGTAAGTCCCTCTGCCAGCTTTACCCTCTGGGGATCCTTTGCAAGTCACACTGCAGCCTGCTCCGTGGTGGTGGTTAACCCCTTCCACCCACTTCGGGGAGGGACATCCAGAGCGAGCAGTGACACCCGGGCACGTGTGTTGCAGATCCCACTGTCATGGGGCCTGAGCCAAAGCCCATTGAGATCAATCGACAGACCCAGGATTGCAGGGCTGCTCAGTTCTCTTCCCCAAGATTTAGGAGACAATTGTATCTCACATCCCAAGAGAAGAACAAATGGAGACGAAGGAGAGGAACCGAAGCAGAGTGCTTTTGTGAAACGTGTGCTGGACACACCTTTTGGCATTTCTATTTTAATGAGAGCTTATTGTGGTTTTCAGTTTCCAGCAAAAACAGAACTAAAAATGCTGACTAGGTTCCTGGTCCCGGATGAGAAGGGCTGATGACAGCTCCTCTTCCAACTGAATCCCCTTTTGATACTATCAGACCTGCAGTTACACACACTAGTACAAAGCAGGTACCAGCCACACCAGAGTCAGAATGGCAGCATTTTGCACCCACTTTGCACTGGTGTAACTGACCACAGGTACATGAGAGCACACAATCAGATCTTGTAACTCACTCTCATTTGGCCTGGAAGGTGGCCAAGTACAGGGAAAAACAAGCCAATACTCCCTGACCTAGTATGTTGACCTTGTAGTTTTATAATTGTGTTTGGACTAAATCCACCATCTTTCAGTTTAACTAGTTAGGATCAGCTCTGAGATTAAATCAGCACTGTCATTTCCCAGTGGAGCATAGCTGTTGAAGTCAATGCAGTTTCACCGGGGCTGAATTTATTCCAGTCTCTTCACTGGCCTTTTGAGAGTGTGTTTTGAATTCCTCACAGTCGCGTCTAAGTCCCTGCAAGGCAACTTTGGAACTTCCTGCGAAGTGGACAACTCAGCCTGCAGATTTCAAAATCTTAAACACTCAGCGATATCCGGAAAAGGACAAGACTAGACAAACAAGGCCAGGCGACAGAGCCAGCCCAGTTTGTTTTCTGGCTTTCTGTCCAATGTCGATCAATTCTGACCTTTCATCGAAAAGTGCTGCGCAAACTGAGGCCAAAGACCAACATTTTCAAAACTGGTTGCATAAACTGAGGCACTGAAATCTGTATTCAGGCAGGGCCGGCGCAATCCATTAGGCGACCTAGGCGGTCGCCTAGGGCGCTGCTATTTTGGGGGCGCCGGCGCCCCGTCTGTCCGTTCAGTTTTGGGGGCGGGACCTTCTGCCGCCGCTGTTGGGGGCGGCCTTTCGGGGGCGGGACCTTCCGCCGCCTAGGGCGCCGGAAGAGCTGGCGCCGCTACTGTATTCAGGTGCCTACAGAAGAGCCAAGGCATGTCGTTCAGGCCCAGTGCCCTGTTGCACAAGGGCTGAGAGTCACACTGCCCCTGGGGTGAGCTCTGCGGGCAGAATTCTGCCTGGAGAATTCCTTCTGGACACCTGCTGCTGCTACACTCCTCCAGGCAGTAGCGGCGCCAGCTTTGCCGGCGCCCTAAGCGGCGGAAGGTCCCGCCCCCGAAATCCCGCCCCCAACAGCAGCGGCGGAAGGTCCCGCCCCCAAATTTCTATGGGCGGGGGGGGCGCAGGCGCCCCCAAAATAGCAGTGCCCTGGGCGACCGCCTAGGTTGCCTAATGGGAGCGCCGGCCCTGCCTCCAGGGCTGCGACAGGCTGCCCTCCAGCACACCCAGCCAGCTCCATTGGCTGGGACACAGAAAGGAGGGATCATGAGCCTGCTTTCTCCCCACCCACTCGGGCTGTCCTGCAGCCCTGGAGGCACACCGAGATCTTTGGGAGGGCTTTGGCAGAGCACGGGCGCAACATTGAAAGGATAGTGTCAATAATCAGAGCAGTGGCTCCCACTGCTCCAGCCTTGGGAGAATGTAACACTCGCTGGTCGGTTTTGAAGTCCTCCTAGCAAGGCGCTCTGGCCTGGGACTAGAAACGGGAAGGCCACACATTTAGGCTGCGTCTTCACGAGAAACGCTGCATTGCCACAGCTGTGCCGCTGTCGCACTTCACAGTGAGAGGAGGGATTCTCCCATCGCTGGAGTAAATCCACCTCTTCGAGAGGCAGTAGCTAGGACAAGGGAAGAATTCTTCCCTCTACCCAGAACTGTCTACACTGGGGGTTGGGTCGGCTTAACTACATCGCTCATGGGGTGGGAATTTTTCACCTCTCCCCCCCGAGCGACATCGCTGGATCAACCTAACTTTTTAGCGTAGACCTGGCCTTAGTCTTCACGCCCAGAGAAAGGACCGGCAGCTGCAGTCCTCAGTGCTTCTGAAAAGCTGGTCCCACTTCTCTTTTGGAGCCTGAATATGGATTTAGTTAGTTTAGCTTTAAGCACCTCAGACACGAAAAAGTTGGCTGCGCTTTTCCAACCTAACAATGGGCCTTTGAGGTCAGCAGAGCTGCCAGCTTCCTGCCTTGATCCCCTACAATAAAGTGCAAGTGGTGACAGAAACCCACCCTCCTTCCCCATGCAAGCTCAGCCTTTTCACCGCTCTCCACCCCGCACACCGCCCCCTTTCCTGCTCCAGAAATACAAAGAAAATACAGCAACGTGCACCATTCTGCAATGTGTGAGTGTGTGTGGGGGGGGGTTGTTTTTAACATATTTGGAATGAAGGAACTGACAGCACAACTCAAAAAAAGGGAAATAAATTAAATCTCAGTGATTAATAAAAATATCGTATTGAACAACTTGCTGAGTAAAGTTGCGTGGAAAAGAACAGCTCTTGCTACGTTCAGGTGTGTGCTTTTTTGACGATTATTTATTATTTGTATTACCGTAGTGCCTAGGGACCACAGTCAGAGATAACAGCTTGTCGTGCCAGGGTAAAAAGCCAGTCTCTGCCCCAAAGAGTTTATCATCTAAGGAGGTGTTAGACAGTGGAATGGTCTAAGTACCTGTACTTATTAATAAGGTGGCTATCAAGTGCAGCATGACCTCTAGGGAAGGAAATATGCATTTAAAAAGAGCTCAAGCAAGTGAGTCAGACATATCTTATGTCACACCTGGATACCTGTTTACACAATCGACCTTAGAGATGTCTACAAATTCTGAAGGAGCCATTCCAAACTGTACCTTGTGGTCCAGATTCAGCCCCGGAGCAAGTGGGTCCAACTCTAAAGAGATGATTGGCATCAGTGGAGCTGCATTCGGCCTGATATGCATTTTTAAAAGTCCCAAAATATGTATTTATTTTATTTTAATGAGTCCAGAAGGAAAATATCTATCAAACCATTCCGTGGCATTAGGAGGGCTACAGCTGTCTTCTCAACTGCCTTCAAGGGACTTGCTATTGTATTTAAAATTGTTGCACACACACACACATACGCACACACACACACACACACACACAAAGCTGAGGGTGAAACTTTCAAAAAACACTGGCTGGCTTAACTGTGCTCCCGCTGAAGTCAATGGGGAATGGGTGGGGAGAAACTGAATTCGATTTATGCTCCTCCCCCTAGGTCAATACTGACTCAGGCAGAGTGCCCCCAGCAGTCACAGCAGCGCTCTGGATCAGTGGCTCTCAACCTTTCCAGACTTCTGTACCCCTTGCAGGAGTCTGATTTGTCTTGAGTACCCCCAAGATTCACCTCACTTAAAATCTACTTGCTTACAAAATCAGGCATAAAAATACAGAAGTGCCACAGAGACACTGTTACTGAAAAATAACTGACTTTCTCATTTTTACCATATAATGATAAAATAAATCAACTGGAATATAAACATTGTACGTACATTTCAGTGTATAGAGCAGTATAAACCAGACATTGTCTGTATGAAATTTTAGTTTGTACTAACTTTGCTAGTGCTTTTTATGTAGCCTGTGGTAAAACTAGGCATATATCTAGATGAGTTGCTGTACTCCCTGAAAGGCCTCTGCGTATCCCCAGGGGGATGCATACTGCTGGGTGAGAACCATGGGTCTGGATTATCTAGCCCTGGATTCCCTTTAGTCCAAATCTGCTCATTTGATAAAGGCTGATGAGAACAAAGCTGAAGGTGTTGTGATTCAGGGACTAATAGGTGTGAGTCTGGTGTAGGAATCAGTCTTGTTTCAGGAGAAGTGTTTCATACTCTGAATATGTGTGGAGCAGGGATAATAGGAAATACCAGATGTTGGATTCATTTCCATCCCTGCCACAGGCTGTTCTTGAGAAGCAAAGGGCCAGCTCTGGTGTCATCTCCAGCAGAAAGACACCTAAAGTAGGGCAAAATATTTAGAGCAAACCATCTGTTGATGAATTCACACCCGCCTTCTCTTCACAGATCTGAGCAAGTACACACTCACAGCTCTAAAGCCAGCATATCTGGCCACCCGGGAATTCTCCCTGTGCAGAGGGAATGTCTGGGTGATGCAGAGCTGCTATAGTTGCTCTATTCCACCCTTCCTTGCAGACCCAGCTGTAGGGAGCCTGGTTGGGTCCAGAACAACTCTATGCTCCAGCTGTTCCCAGCTGCCAAAACAGCCCCTTGGGGTCACAGTCAACAGGGCAAATGTTGGAGCAGCATTGAGTCTGGGGACGGGGCCAGCCTTTGCTTCCCACCCTCATGAGGTCCTGCACTGGGCAACTTCACTAAGTATTTGCTAGTCCTGCCCTGTGGTTGGTCCCCCTATGTCACACAGCATTGTTTCTGCTTCCTGATTGGATGGCTGATTTTTTTTTTATAAACAAGAGGAGGACTTAAATGAGTGATCCCATGCACGAACACATTTTTGTACAAGCAATTGTGACACTTCCTATGTGAATATTCGTGCAAACACACTTGCACACATAGTCTCAACACTTTCCTCTTTCTCTGAACAGTCCCACAAACAAAATAGGTGCATAAGTACTCAGGCCCAAATCAAAGGGGTTGTGATTCCCACTGAAGGGAATCTGTGGTGTTTATTTGAATGCAAGTTCACGACTACTTCTCTTTAGCTTTGGCTGTGCCGAGGACTTTAAAAAGCAGCAATGAGCAATGAATGGGATACATTGCAAACAGCACTTAATTTCAGTGACTAATCATAATTTTACAGAAGAAGAGTAAGGAAAGGCTCACGAGTCTTTGGGGCTTTCCCCGTCTTACGCCACCTGCACAAATATTTAGCTCCAAATTCTTCTGTTAGCTTCAGCAGTGTAAAGGATGGTCAAGTGGTTAGGGCACTAGCCTAGGAATGTAAAGATCTGGCTTCAAGTCCCTTAGCCTCTTGGGGTCTGTAGCGGGGTGGTTACCCCGCTCCTGCCCTGAAGGGCTTGAAATCAGCCCTGAAAGAGGGCTGCAGTGGTAAAAGGAGCCCTGGAGAGGGCTGCAGCTCTAAAAGCTGGGCGGATTGGGGAAGCAGCTGCAGCTGGGCCACACCCCAATCAGGCCACAGCTGGCCTGTATAAAAAGGCTGGGAGCCAGGAGCTCAGTAGTCTCTCTCTGTGTTCAGAGAGAGAAGGGC
The DNA here is from genome assembly GCA_003942145.1 of Platysternon megacephalum. NCBI lineage: Eukaryota > Metazoa > Chordata > Testudines > Platysternidae > Platysternon > Platysternon megacephalum. The sequence goes on from QXTE01000147.1 coordinate 1,737,261, forward strand.
CTGGTTGCAGGGAGGTTAACCAGGTATCTGGAGTGGAGCAGGGCTGGGGAAAGGCCAAGGGAGCCAGGGAGCTCTGGCCTAGGAGAGCCCCAGGCTGCAGGCCTGGTAAGGCCTATTAGGTACTGGGTTGCAGGGGCAGCCCACGGGTGGCCAGAGGCAGCAGGTCCAAACCCCTTTGCCGGTGAAGAGTGGCTTATACTGCAGTCTGCCCCAGTGAACGGGGGCTAGATGGAGACTGGGCAGTAGCCAAGACTGAGGCGAAGTGGGGATAGTGGGTGGGGGGTCCCCTGGGAGGGGGAGACCCAGAACCTGAGAGTGTGGGGATACTGCCAGGGGGCAGCACCCAGTTAAAGGGGCACTGGGGTGCTGGGAGGGACGCGGGGGCCCAGTGGTAGCAGATCACTGGCTGACAGAGGAGCTCCAGAGGGCTGGTGAGCTAATTCCCGAGGACAACCAGCAGGAGGCGCTGCAGGGGTGAGTCCCGCATCGCTACAGGGTTTTATTTCCCCAGCTGTAGAATGAGGGTCATAGCAGTGTGCTAAGATTCAGACCTTAAAGATTGTGGGAATGTAAGAGTGGTCAGACCAAAGGTCCATCTAGCCCAGTATCCTGTCTTCTGACAGTGGCCAATGCCAGGTGTGTCAGAGGGAATGAACAGAACAGGGCAATTACTGAGTGATACCTTCCTGTCACCCACTCCCTTGTGTCCCTGACCACCTTAGCTAGTAGCCATTGATGGACCGATCCTCCTTGAACGTATCTAATTCTTTTTTGAACCCAGTTATACTTTTTGGCCTTCACAACATCCTCTGGCAATGAGTTCCTCAGATGGAGTGCGCATTGTGGAAAGCAGTACTTCTTTTTGTTTCTTTTAACCCTGCTGCCTGTTCATTTCATTGGGTGACCCCTGGCTCATGTGTTATGAGAAGGAGTAAATAACACTTTTCTATTTACTTTCTCCGCACGGGTCATGATTTTATAGACCTCTGTCATATCCCCCCTTAGTTGTCTCTTTTCCAAGCTGAACAGTCCCAGTCTTTTTAACCTCTCCTCATACGGAAGCTGTTCCATGCCCCTAATCATTTTTGTTGCCCTTCTCTGTACCTTTTCCATTTCTAATATATCTTTTTGAGATGGAGCGACCGGAACTGCAGGCAGTAATCAAGGTGTGGGAATCCCATGGATTTATACAGTGGCATTGTGATAGTTTCTGTCTTATTATCTGTCCCTTTCATTATGAGGTGCTTAGGTGATGCAGTGATAGGGGCCACGGAAATTGTATGTAACTATTAAAGCCAAAAGAGCTCCTTTGAACTGACAGCAGGGAAACAGAGAGTAGAATCTGGCCCTTAGACAACACAGCCCTCCCAGTATCTCTGCTCCATTAATCCTGCTGAGTATCACGTTCCATGTTGTGATGGTTTTTTATACATCTCAGACACCCGCCTCATTGCCAAGATCATCTAGAAATATGGAGGGGGGAAGGCAAAGGCTGGTTTCTAATTACAAACCCATAACAGGATGTGTATTTTTAAATCAATCATCTGATGCACAAACTCAAGCCGGTTCCATTCATTTTTCTTACTCTCTGTGCCTCATACGAACCCCCAAGCTTTGGTGCAGCCGTATATAAAATCTCAGCCTCTTTATTCTTATGATTCTGGCTGTATTTTGACTTCCTTGGACTTGCCTAAACAGACCTTTAGAGAGCCGGGTGCAGTATGGGTCGGCCTAACTCAGATAGGGTATTGCAGAACTAGAGGGTGCTCAGAGAAGAGCAATGAGATGATCAAAGTCCTGGAAATGTTCTCCTGTGAAGCGTGATCAGAAAGACTGGGCCTGTTTACCTTAGAAAGCAGATGAATAAGGGTGGACACAACAAGAGTATATAAAATAATAAATGCTCTAGGGAAGGTAGACTGGGAGTTTCTGTTTGATCAGTCCCGTTACACACTAGTTATGCACATTCCATGAATTATTAGAGATCAGGATGAGACCTAATGTGGGGGCAGGTTACCCCACATCTTCTACTGTGGGGTTCTTATACCATCCTTTGAACCATCTGGTTCAGGATCCTGGACTGGATGGACTTCAGGTTAGATCCAGTCTGGCAACCCTGTGTTCCTGTGTAGGTGCTTAATGATAGCCCCACCCCCTCAGTCCCAATGGGAGAAGCAGCTGGTAGGATGGGAGGCGACCGGAAAGCTGCTGAACAATGAGATTCCACCGGCCCATTGAGAGAAGAGGCTGGAGGGACGATGGGGAGGCCAGACCCAGATGGGGAGCAGTAATTATTTTCTACTTCCACCACTGACTTCATAGATTATAAATCCAGAAGGGACCACTGTGATCATCTAGTCTGACCTTCTGCATAACACCTGCATAGGACTTCCCTGAATTGATTCCTGTTTGAACGAGAGCATCGCTCTTAGAAAAACATCCAAGCTTGATTTTAACATTTCCAGCAATGGCGAATCCACCACAGCCCTCGCTAGTTTGTTCCAATGCTTAATGCCCCTCACGATTACAAATTTGCACCTTAGTTCTAATCTGAATTTGTCTAGTTTAACCTTCCAGCAGCGTGGTTGCACTGATGCTCAGCACCTCTGAAAATCAGGCCCCTAGTGTCTTAAAATGGAGGCACCCCAAATGAAAATGGAGGTCCAAGTGACTCTCTTATGGCCGCACAGAAAGTCCGTGGCAGGGCCAGCAACAGAACAGGTCTTCTGACTCTCGGTCTTGCAGGTTAACCACTAGCTCGTCCTTCCTCCTTTATCGTGCCTGAAAAGCTGTGAGCTGATGCTTTGCTTTTCCTACTAAAACAACAGATTGCATCAGAAATGGGAAACAAGCATCTCTCTTGGCTTGGACAATCGTCATTGATTCATCCAGCAAAATGTAGCAAATGCCAAAGTCGCACGCCCTATCATCATCATCATGGTCCCATTACGCCTCTGGCGTTTAGGGCAGCGATGAAGCTCCTCCACTCCTGTCTGTTTCTGGCAAGTCTTTCAATGGTTCCCCAGCTGTGCCCCAGGTTTTTCAGCTCGGCTTCCACAGCTCTTCGCCATGTTGTTTTCGGGCGGCCTCATTTTCACATGCTTTCAGGTGTCCATCTTATTGCTACTCTGGTAATGGAATCAGTTTCCATCCGAAGCACATGGCTAATCCATCTCCAACGCCTCCTGGCAATGATAGTGCTCATATCTTCTTGGATGCACTGTGTCAATAGATCTAGAGATTGTTCTGGGCCAAAAGATATGGAGGATTTTTCTGAGGCAACTTGTATGGAATGAAGATAGTATGACATGTCCAAACTTTCTCATTCCCCAGCATTCTGCACTATAAAGTAATGTTGAAAGTACGCAGCTCTGATAAATCTTGAGTTTGGTTTTGGTGTTGTATTTTGATGATTTCCAGACTGTATTTAAGCTCCTGAAGGTGTTCCTGGCTTTAGTGATTTTGTTTCGGATGTCCTGGCTTGTTTCACTGTCCTGGCTGATGGTTCTGCCCAAGTATGTGAATGTTTCTACATTGATGAGAACATAATCCGCTATCCGTACTGGTGATGGTGAGGCAATATTAAAGGTCATGATATCTGTCTTATTGTGATTGATTTTCAGTCCAATTTGCTGTCTGAATGCGTTGAGTCAATTTGTTTTTTCTTGTATATGGTGTTGGGTATGTGATAGGAGAGCGACATCATCTGCGAAGTCCAGGTCTTCAAGGGATGAGAAGGGTGTATTTAATCCCCGTTGGCATGTCTTCTGTTGTACGCTGCATTACCCAGTCGATGGCAATGTTGAAGAGGATTGCAGACAAGACACACCCCTGACGTACTCCTGTTTTGACTTCAAAACTGAGCTCACTGCGATCAACACTGCATGTAAAGTTGAAATAAAAGCTTTTGATGATGTTGACTATACGGAGAGGGATTCCATATGCCCACAGAATGCGCCATAGGCTGGTCCTGTGAATGCTATCAAAGGCCTTCTCAAAGTCTATGAAGTTTATGTAGCGTTGCCGTTGCCATTCTAAGCATTGTTCTATTATGTTTCGTAGAGTGAAGATCTGGTCTGTGCATCCACCCCCTTTCCGAAAACCGGCTTGCTCTTTTCCGAGAACGCTATCAACTGCCTCTGATATACGCAGGACTATGATCTTACACAATACTTTGTCTGGCACAGATAAAAGTGTGATACCAGTTATTACAATCATTGAGTTCCTTTCTTTGGTATCTTCACTATAACCCCATTGGTCCACTCATCTGGCACGTTTTCCTTTTCCCAGACTGATGTAAATAGAGGGGCCAGGGTAGATGCTGCTAACTCAGGATTTACTTTGAACAATTCTGCATTCAAGTTATCCATGCCAGGAGTTTTCCCATTTTTTAAGGATTTGATGGCTTGAATGATTTCTTCCTTAGTTGGGGTGTCTCTGTTGATATCAAGATCTTCTGCCTCCTGGATGTTTGCTTCCTCTTTAGGTGGCTCCCTGTTTAGCAATTCTTTGAAATGCTCTGTCTAGTGCATTTCTTGTTCTTTTTCTGTTGTTAGTAGGTGGCCTTGTTTGTCCTTGATGAGAGTGTTTGTCGGTGTCTGCCGTTTACCACTGATAAGCCGCGTCATTTTGTAGACGGTTCCTTGTTCACCATGAGCAGCTGCATCCTCTGCCTGTGTTGCCAGATTATCACGCCCTGTGCACCCTGGATAATAACTTCTTTGCTAGCTGCCACTATTGGCTTTTGAATAATTGATCACAACACTCAGAGTATCTCAACGAATTATTTCTTCCATGTAATTACCGTCGTTGTGCCCCTTAATGGTGCTAAAAGTTAGAGGGAGTCAAAATAAAATGAGATCCAGATGTAAAGTAGCACTGAGGGGCTGAATTACACCCACAAAAAAACAGATGGGAAATAGAAAGGGAAGGCTAAAAAATCAGATCTGACACTCCAGCTTTCATTCATGCTCTTGTACTAACAAATGGTGCCTTGATTTTGTGAATTTCCATGGCTGAGCTGCTCTGCGCAGGCTAATTTATACTAGGTAATTAACCCCGGGCTGACGTGGACTGCCAACCATCCCCCTGCTGTGGGAAACGAGGTAATTGTCATTAGAAAGCTATCTTGTGACTTAGAGTAGACGTGGCAGCTGCCACATGGGGGTTTAGAACCAGGGACCTCCAGGACTAAGAAAAGCACAAGCTGCTACAGTTTGAGCTAGAGAACCACCCTCCCTGGTAAAGTGGCTGGAACAGCCTCACCTCTCAGTGGATTGGGCACAGAGGTGCTCCCCAGTGAGTTACATTCACCTGCACAGGGGAATAAGAGTCCCACTGACACAGGCTTTCTGGAGCTTGGGTCCTGGTGCACCGTAGTAAGCTGGGCTGTGCACCTGCCTCCTCCCTCTCTGGCGGTGGGGCAGGGAGTATGCGGGTGTGGTTCCATTTCCCCATTGTCTAGCTAGCAGGGCATTACCACCTCGCTGGAGCATGGGGGTGGGGCAGGGAGGGAACTGCAACAAACCCATCCCTGGGCTGCTCCGGGGGCGTGGTGTAGCAAGGCGTGGCTCCTTGTGGCCTCAGGACACAATCCAGCCCGTAGCTGGAACAAAGCCATATTCAAGCCCGTTATCCATACTGCGATGGATACGCAGGGGCTGGACATGCAAAGCCGGTTGTTTTCGGGTTTGGTTGTTCCACATGTCCCAGGAATCTCTCAGTGTTAATTCCAAGGGGGTAAATTGGTAAAAAAAATACTAAAGCGAAGGGTAGTGGGCGGGGAGCTGAGAGGTGCCCTGTACTCACGGGGCGAGGGGAGCCCATGCTCGCTGATGTAGCAGCTAAGGAATCCTTCCGCTCTCTGCAGCTGCAGTAGTTGTGGCTGTCCATCTCTCTGCTGCGCTGCACCAGCTGGGACTCCGCAAAGAGGAAGCGAGTCTCAGCTCACCCAAAATTCAGGTGGGAAAAAAAATCAGTAAAACCCACATACTGATATTTTCAAAACCAGGGGATTTTTCAGAGAAAATCAGAACAACCCAAAAGCAAAGGGCCTGAGGGATGTGGTATAAAAGCCCAGCTAAACCAGACAGATGCTCTGCCAGCTGGTGAACCGTCTAGTGTTGGGGTCACATTGTCCCAGGATCTTAGACAGACACGGTGAGGGAGGTGATATCTGTTATTGGACCAACTTCTGCTTCAAGCTTACACAGAACTCGGCTTCAGGTTGTCGCTCTTATTTAAACTTCTCTTGTATTTTGTACTTACTTAAATCTAACCTATTGTGATTGACTTTCCTGTGGCTGGATTGGTATTTCTATAATGCACACTTCAGATGTGCCCGGCTGTTGCTGCTTTTATCTATAGGTTCCATACATAATTAAGAAGTGTAATGGTCATACTAGGTCGAGTAATAATTCCCAGAGCTATCAGTCCTAGTGTCTCAGAGCATAAGCTGATGACCAAATGTGGTCTGGAAGAAATCTCCCCCATGGTATAATAATGAGCAATTAGATACATTATGTAGGTTTTATGTTTTTGTCTGAAGCAACTGATTTTATGTTTTTGTCTGAAGCAATTGGCCACTGTGAGAGACAGGACACTGCTCTAAATGGACATTGCTCTGCGCCAGGCAGGCAGTCTCATGTTCCCGCACTGTGAAACCCGGTCACTTGGGACTAGACTGAAAAGCACCAGGAAACGTACCGTAGGGAACACCCCTCCCTTAGCTGGGAGATGGACTTACCAGATCTTTTTCATCTCTCATGTCTGTGACTCTATTATTCAAGGTCGACAAGGCAAAACAAACAAACAAAAAATGCATCCAAAACTTTTTAAAAAATGTCTCTTCCCCCATTACTGAAAACACCTAAAATGAGGCCTGTCCCTCTGCTAAACACCTAGGCCCAGGTCCTCACAGGGAATGAGGTACCTATGGCCTGGTCTCCATTAAAAACGTAGATGTCGCTAAGGGGTGTGAAAAATCCACCCCTCTGAGTGGTGTAGTTAAGTTGACCTAACTTCTGGTCTAGACAGCGCTAGGTCTATGGAAGAATTCTTCCGTTGGCCTAGCTACCCCCTCTCGGGGAGGTCAGGGCGCGAGTTGTATGGACCCGTGGTGCCAGTGCTCCACCAATATGAGAACACAGGGGCCTGGCTCCACCAAAGTTTTGGGCCGGGTCTCTCCCCCAGCCCCACCTGCCACCCCTGTGCGTCTCCCCCGGAGTGTCCCCCTGCCCTTGCCTGCCGCCCCCGGGCAATTTAAAAGGGCCAGGGGCCCCCGCCGCCACCGGCAGCGCAACGGGGCTAAGGCGGCTTCCTGCCTGTTCCGCTCCACTTCTGGAAGCGGCCGGCACGTTCCTGCGGCCCCTCGGGTGTGGTCTCTCTGCACTGCCCCTGCCCTGGACGCCGACTCTGCCAACTGCGACCAATGGGAGCTGCGGGGGTGGCGCCTGCGAGCAGCGGTGCGCGGAGACTCCTCTGGCCCTCCGCCTAGGAGCTGCTGCCAGAAGGGGGTGCGGGTCGCTTTCGGGAGACGCCTGAGGTAAGCGCTGCACCCCTCACCTTCTCTCGCACCTCAACCCTCTGGCCCAGCCCAGCCCCCGCACCCCAATTCCCTCCCAGAACCCACCCCCTCACTCCTCCTGCACCCAAACTCCCTCCCAGAGACTGCCCCCTGCACCTCCTCCTGCACCCCAACCCCCTGCCCCAGCCCAGCCCCCACACCCAACCTCCCTCCCAGAGACTGCCCCCTGCCCCCCAACCCCCTGCCCCAGCCCAGCCCCCACACCCAACCTCCCTCCCAGAGACTGCCCCCTGCACCTCCTCCTGCACCCCAACCCCCTGCCCCAGCCCAGAGTTCACACCCCGCACCCAAACGCCCTCCCAGAGCCTTAGACAGGTGAGTGGCGGGGGGACTTGGATCCATTCTGGACACCACCAAAAATTATACAAACCTGCCACCCCGGGGGAGGTGGATTAACTACGGCGACGGGAAAACCCCTTATATCGGCATAGGTGGTGTCCACACTGATGCGCTGCAGCCATGCGGCTGAAGCCTTTTAAGTGCAGCCAAGCCCTAACTCGCATTGATTTCAGCAGGAGTTAGCCACGTAAATACCGTTGAGGCTCTGGGCCAGAGCTCTCAGTGGAATGGCACCACAATCAGATAACAAGGAATTTATTTGGTATGAAAACACACATTAGCTTAGGATCCCAGAGGGGAAAAAATAACCTCAACCTCATCCCCCAAATAAAGACACCCAAACCACCACTGCTCTACTGAATGTCTAGGCATCCATTTAAAAATCTCATGGGTGTTTTTTTTACCGCCTGTTGTTCACAAGTAACAGCTGAGGTGAATAAAAATAGAAGAGATTAGAGGAAACATTTTTCTGTGTTTCCGTTTGTTTGTTTGCTTTGTTCACCTGACAGGACTTGTATGGTCATCTCCATTGTTCTCCCTCCGTAATCAATTAGGCTTGTCTACATGGCTAGTTAGTGCGTGGCAAGGCAGGGTGTGAATGTACACCACGCTAGCCTGCAACTCACGAACGAGCCATGGTGGGCCCTGCTCCTGCCTGCTAGAAGTCCCCTGGTGCTCTCTGACGCACTCCCATCAAAACACACTGCAGAACTTTTAGGGTACGTCTACACTGCAATAAAAAAGCCGAAGCACCAACGTCAGTGCCCGGGTCAGTTGACTCAGGCTTGCCGGGCTAAAAATGGCAGTGTAGACGTTTGGGCTCGGGCTCTGACACCCTCCCCATTTGTGGGGTTTCAGACCCTGCGCTCCAGCCCAAGCCTGAATATCCACAGTGCAATTTTTAGCCCCGCAGCGTGAGTCCTGTGAGCCCAGGTCAGCTGACCTGGGCTAGCCGAGGGTCTTTTATTGCAGTGTAGCAGGATCCAGGCAAGCTAGTGTGCTGTACAGTCACATCTCACCTTGCCACACGCTAACGAACCATGTAGTCGAGCCCTTAATCAGTTCCCCCCTTGTTTGTGGGGGTCTTTCACAGAGCAACTGGGAGGGGAGGGAAATATTTTTAAAAGTGGGAAAATGGGATTGTAAAACCTCAGAAATTGTCTTCGGAATTGCGGGCTAGGTGTAGTAACTGAAACTTCTTTTACCTCTTTCTTTTTTTTAAATTGACCACCATGGATTTCAAGTTCACAGAGTCCCTTTACGGTTGAAAGTGCAATTTTGGCACTTGAATTTATTGGCCTTGCAAGAACACTGGAGTTAGAAATTAAGTGAAGGTATTATAAACCCCCTGCTTGCCATGTAAGTCCTGGCAAATGTCTTCCCCCATAGTAGCGATATGGCACAAATCTTTTAAACTAGGTCGCTGAGCTCCCACACAGATTATATGTCTCACACTCGCATGCTGCTTGTATAATGTCACCCTTGCCAGTCCAATTTGGTCTGGTCAGCTGAGGTTGTCCATCTGGTTCAGTAGCATTTATACCTGTTTGTTCTCAATACGGACTGGGACCAAAACCCCAACTCTGAGTACCACTGATCTGAGTATTGGTAGCCACAGCCATTCAAAAATTGCGAGCCACACCCCCGCAAAATCATGACATTGGCTTAAAAGAATCACACGATTTTTACAAATAATAATTGTTGAGTTCTTTTTATTTGCCTTCTAGGTTTTGAACCTTCAGGGTGCACTCAGGTCACATTTTCTCGCTTTTCTCTGCAACCCCAAGGGCTAGAAACCTCTTTTGCTTTAAATGAAAGCAGAGATTCTTGTGAAATAGCATGACTCCAGAAGCTGGGTCTTTAAGAAAAACACCAAATATCATGAGACTCATGATAAAAATCATGAGCTGGCAACATGGTAAGCATACACGTGAGAGTGGGACAGAGTGAATAATGGATTTTTCAGTTGAAGAGGTTGAACCGAAAAATCCAAATAATTCCAGTTCAACTGAAAGCAATTTTTTCCCTGAAAGTTTTCATTTAAACAAAAACTAAAAAAATAAAATAAAAAAAAAAAAATCATTTTGAGTCAACTAGAAATGAATTTCTTTTCAAGTGTTCTTTTCAAATGGCTGTTTTGGGAGTATTTTGCCCTTTTTGGGTGTTTTTTTTAAACTGGCCAAATGTCAACTCGAAACCCTGTTCAGAATTGAAAAGTCAAAACAAATGCTTTGGTACAAAACATTGACTCTTTTGAATAATTTTTTTTTCAACCGATACCTTCTGCTGAATTTGACCTGAATTCGACAAATAGCTTTCGGGACTCAGAAAATGCATTTATCAATGAAAAACCTATTAATTGAAAAAAAATTCATCCCACTCTATGCACGAACGTGGTTCAAACTCATAGCCTGATTCTGGATTTCACAGATCTGTATAATCCAAACCCCCTAGCTCCAAACACCCACACTCTTTGCACTCAGAATTTTAGTTTGCAGGATCTGCATTTTGCAAATGAACTGGGGACAGAGGAAGCACTGGAACAGCCAAGAAATCCTGGGTGTCCTAAATCTGGACCCAGAATGGGTGTCTGGAGCCCCTTTCCCTTTGGTTCTGACTCCACCTTGCTCAGGGAAAGCACTCCAGAAAAAAGTCCGCTAGGATTTTTTTGGTTTGCTTTATTGCATCTTCCCATCATTCCCCTGCTAGGTCATCTCAAACTAGAACAAAACTCGTCTTTGCTCTGACAGCTGGAAACCGGTTTGATTCCCATACTTATTAGAGCAAGACTAGTGTGGGCTGGCTGGGGATGGCATCACTCTGATTGCATTACATTCTTCTGCACCAGCACGCCTCCTCTGCTGGCCAGTAGGCTTGGAAGAGCTGTGAAAGCAGTAAGCAAAGAGTTTCCCCCCTCCCAAGCAAAGGGTGAGCTTGCCTTGACAGGCAGTCACTCGTGGAAGCTGCTGCTACTCCCAGTGTGTAGGCTCTCACAGATCAGGAAGGAGGGGAAAGTGGTAGAGAAACAACAAAACCAAACACCAAACCAACTCCTCCAAAACAGCTGACGATGAAAGTGACCAGGAAGAAAGCAACTTGAAGGCAGCAGGAGAAGGAGGACAACGATTTTCCTAGAAACCTGGAACAGCAAATCTGTGAGTGTGTGATTGTAATTTGGTAATCTGTACTTTCTCTTTCTTCCCCTATTCAGATTTGTCTGGGAGCGATGTTCACAAACTCACAAGGGGGCACAAAACCAAGTTACATTTAGTTCCCTGGGAGGGGTGTGTGGGGTGTGCAGCACCCCCCTGTTATTGCTGTCCCTTTTAGATCCAGGATTTATCTTTGGTTTGGAGAGAAAAACTAAACATTGAGGGGATTGTGCTGCCTGAACATTGGACCCTGCTTCTGAGTGTGTGTGTGTGGGTGTGCGCGCGTGCACACACTCTAATGCTAATCACAGACAGGGTGTAACTTGTTGCTGATTGTCTCTGTGTTGTCACTGTCCTAACCTGGAACCCTTTCTAAGAATAGGATCTAGCAGAACAGAGGCCAGCTTTTGTCCTTCTCCACTCACTGCCATTGTGGGTCTTTGTTATTTATGAAGGGGAGTGAAAACTGAGTGACAGGGTCAGCCAGGGGCTGCGTCAAACTGCCCTGCCTTGACTGAATGACATTTCCAAGTTCAATCATGAGGAATGAGGTTTTAAAGCCCTCCCTGAAATGAACCCAGACAAACAGAAAGACCCACTTGAAAAACTCCCCTTTCATATCAACCTGCAGCCAGAAAGGTCCGTGTCTCCCCCCCCGCTTCCCCCACTGTAAGGGCAGGTTGGCAGCTCTGGGCAGCGTGATTGCAAACATGCCCTCGTCTCGCCTGGTAACTGGACATGGTGCATTGGGCTAGTTATTGCCGTTGCTCTGCTGTCACGATCCGTTGTCAGAAACAAGTTGGAGACCAAAGGAGGGAGAGACTGACAGGGTGTGGCGTGAGGCATTGGGCGCTGCTCAGGTCAGCGGGAAGGGGCTGGCTTGCCTGTCGATATTGGGATAAGCTGTAAATATTTAGCAGGTTGCAAAGCAGTGGCAGGTGCCACTCAGCCATGCCAGTGTAAACCGGGCGGCGCAGCCCTGAAATCAGTGTGTGACTCTGGATTGATGAGAGGAGGGTGGCTCAGTGTGGCTGTAGTTCTGCTGCACCCTTCCTGACCTGCTTCCCCCACCAGAAAAGAAAACAATATTAAAAATAAACACGGGGTTTGCTTATCAGTTTCATTTCCTCTGCTCCTCAGCTGCCAGTTTAACCCCTGAACTCTCTGATAAGAATGAAAGGTAAAGGCAGAAAATTGGTGGCAGCTGGAGTGGGAAATGCGGGGGGGGGAGGGGCCAGAGCAGTGGGGCTGTGGGAATGGGAGCAGAGAGGAGGACTGGGGCAGTAGGTGAGTGAACAGCCAGGTGTGTGAACAGCTACAGCTGTTTGGCTGGCCTCGGGGGGCGGCGGGATCTGTTCCTGCTTTTCCCTGAGACAGCAGGAGGAAGCTGGAACAGGATAAGGGGCAAGAAAGCAGACCTGTTTGTTGCCTCCACCTATGACATCTTGTCATGAACCAGGACGATAAGCTTTTCAGGGCAGGGACGGTCTACACCACGTTTGTGCAGCACCTAGCACATCCCTTTGATCGGCGAGCAACTCTCAGTGTCCCAGTGAAGAGGAGGCCTCTAGGTACCCGAGACCAGTTCAGCGCAGTAAACAGGCCGTGGGAGGACAAAGCATATGTAACGACTGCCCGCTTGGCTGTTACCAGGATGAACCTAGACCCTTCAGATGAGAGTGACGAGCATAAACCGCGACAGCTTGAGCTAAAGAGCTGACCCCCTTAGCCAGCCGCTGCAGTAGACTTGTAGCCTCTGTGCATCAGGCACATAGAGAAACACGGAACTAGAGCTGGGCAAAAGAATCCTGATGTATGTTTTTCTGTTGAAACTGAAATGTTTTGCCGAAATGTATTTGTTGGGAAGGTTTCTGGGCTCCAGGATGTAACTGAGAGAGAAAGGCCACCCCAGAATATCCTGGTTGGGGGCAGGGAGAGAAGGAAAGGTGACAAAGATGGCCAGAAGAGCCTAGTGGTAGGGCACTCACTTAGGATGTGAGACCCAGGTTCGAGTCCCTGTTCTCTCCTGCGAATCAGGCAGAGGTGAGTGAAACAAACAGGTCTGTGTCCCTGTGCAGTTATTGCTGCTGCTGCTCAGTGCCGGAGCGCACACCCTCCCCCCCCCCAAGTGTGCCAGTAGCGTCCCAGTGCACCACTACTTGGTGCGTCAAGAGCTAGGCTTGTAGGCGCTGGTGGGTGCCAATCACTGCTCAGACACATGGCCAAGGGAAAGGGCATTTTACTAGGGCTGGCAGGAAAGGGGATGGCTGCAAATATCCTAGGTGCAGAGGCTTAGACAATCACAGTTCAAAGGGAGCAATAACGGGTCTGGTTTGGCCCCCGGGGAAGTCAACGTGAGTGTCGGGGCCAGGAGCAATGAAAGCTCCCTAAAAGTGGGGGGGGCCCAATGGCACCAAAACCGTGGCCCGGCCCCCCCATGCTGCCCCTTCTCCCTGAGCCCCATCCTTGAGCCGCCCCTTCTCTCTGAGCCCCCGTTCTCATGCCGCCCCTTCCCTCAGAGATACTGCTCCCGTGGTGCCTCTTTCCCCCCGCTCGCTCCTCTCCACCCCTCCCCCTCCTCGCTCGTCCTTACGGCCACTACAGAGTGGGAGGGCTATCCCTGGCCCCCCCTGTTCCAGCGCCCCTGGTCAGGGCTCTTCAGGATCATGGTCTGCGTGCCCTCTCCCGTCTAGTCTCTATTCAAGCAAATAGGCGCTTTCAGGTTTCGAGGCCAGCCTCACCTTCGGGCTTGTCTTCACTGCAAGTGTCAGCGCGAGCTAGTACCCTGGAGTTACTGCATCGGAGCTAGCCCCGCTCGAGTGAGAGCGACCACACTGCCAACCAACCCTGGAGCTACACAGCATGAAGGCTGGAGCAGCAGAATGACTGGATTAGCTGCTGCTGAGTTGTTGTAACTCCAGCTGTTGCCTCTCCACTGCCTTACTAGCTTGAGTATCAGCATCCCTCGAGCTTCAGCTCCTGCCCGCCCTGCCAGCTGGCAGCCTAGCTTGTGGGAGTTTAAAGCACCATTTAACTCAAGCTAGAGATTTTTGTGTGTGGCCGGGTGTTGAGTTAGGGGTAACACTCCAGTTCTGACTTGAACTGTGTTGTGAAGACACAGCCTTAGGTGAGTGTCGCTCATTGGGGTCCTGCCACTGGGTGTGCTACTCACCGCTCTGTGGTACCTCCTGCTGGCTGCTCTGGGGATTAACTCTTTCAGCCTGACGCGCCCTCTTCTTGCGGTTCCTCGGCCCGTCGTCTCGCTCTGTCGCCCCCTCTCTGGCTCCTCAGGAGCTGCGGCACCTCATCCTCATGGCTGAGCCCTCCGGCCACGTCACAAGAGTCCTGCCCTTCCCGGGTGCTACCACATTCTTCCCCACCATCCCAGGCAGCCCTTACGTCCACTGTCCTGGCTGAGCCGCTCCCTCAGTGACTTGAACAAAGAGACCCAGACAGTCTTCAAGTTCACGGCCCAGATTGTGCCACTCATTCAGGGGCTGCTAGGGGAACGCAGGCCTGCCCCGACTGTGGGCTCCAGTCCCGGGGCCCTGTCTCCAGCAGCCAAGGTCTGTGTTAGCCCGAACCTTCCTGCTGCTCCCCTGGACTGCTTCCTACCTTGCCTATCCCAGGCTCACATCCTCTGCTCTTCTAGCCAAACCCCTCTCACCTGGATCCACTAGACAGACCCTTCCTCTTGGGGCCAAAGCTCCTTCTCTCCCTTGTCCCAGGGAGAATGACTGCAGCCCTCTTCTCTGCAGCCCCTTCCAGCTGCCAGCTCCTGGGTTTTATAAATGCCCTCACCTGTTCCTGCACAGGTGAGCGCTCCTCTCGGCCTAAATATCCCGCAGCTTGCAGCCTGATAGGTTAATTGGCCTGCGTTAACCCCATCACAGGCCCCTCCACACCGGCTCTCTCCCCAGTCACTGCTGCTCCCCATAAGACCCACCCAGATAGGGTGATCAGCCAGCAAGTGTGAAAAATCGGGACAGGGGATGGGGGGTAATAGAAGCCTGTATAAGAAAAAGACCCCAAAATTGGGACTGTCCCTATAAAATCGGGACATCTGGTCACCCTACACCCAGACCTGTCCCCAGCTGTAACATTCAACAGTCACTGCTCTGCATACAGCTCCTGGGGGGCTTTCTCTGCAGCTCCTGGCTCACCATGTACCTGCTTCTTCCCAACAAGAATTCGGCCCTTCCTGGATCAGGACCTTTCCCCATAGCTGGTCAGGGGAAAGGGAAGTGCAGTAGAGAGAGTGCTGATGGGAGTTGTAGTCCTCTGCTTAACAGATCCATCACACTTGCTCCTTATCCTGCTTTTGTTCCACACTTGGCTATTCTAAGGCGTCTCTCCTGTTCTCGTGCTTTTTCACAAAACAACCCCGAAAGTCCTTGTTTTCATTCCACACTCACAGACTCCTGTTTGGTCAAACTCTCAATTATCCGAATGGCTCGGTGTCACCAACAGGGTTACGGCTAAATGGGAACCTACATTAGCCCACAGAACGTCTGCTAGTTCATTATGAAATAATAGCGGAGCTAAAGTACCGTTCTGAGAAGAAATGACCAAAGCACATGGAGTAATGCATGAGCCTCGCATTGCTTGTTTTGTCCCTTACCTATTCATTCACAACATTCAGTAATTCAAATGGGGCTTCCCGTATTTTTATTAATAACCTCCTGCGCGCAACTATATTAAAAGCCGCACTGCATTAGAACTTTTCGCCTACTTTCTTTCCCTGGGGTGACTCAGCGGATGTACTGCGTCTTGCACTCTTCAGCCTCTTGGCAATTTTACACCACTATCCTGTCGTCGGTTTCAGCTGAGTTCATTTTAATTTACACCAACATAAATGAAATCCGAATGAGGCCCATCATTTCTAACCAGGCTAATCAGTCATTTAGTTTGCTGTTGATCAGGGACACGCATTGACACAGTTCTGCTTAACTGGAACTTCTGGGTAAGCTACCAAAGTTAGTGAATGCAGCGTCGATGGTGTTCCACATTTGCAGGGGCAGCTTTTTTGTCTAAGTATCTTATTTCCCTTTCTGCTCCAATCTTCTGTCCGCTTGATTATGAAATGACTTGGGCAATCTGCCATTCCTTCTGTGTTTGGAGGGAGCAATAAATCTCATCCCAGCTCTGAACAAACCCCCACATATAATTACTCGATAACATTCCAGAGGTGATGTACTTTGTGGCATGAAAAATCATCCACACTCTAAAATGTTCAGGGATGTCACTTTTCACTTCAACTAATAAAGCTGATGGATCCTTCTTCCTCCTTTATGTACACACAGAGATCTTTGTCCTCCTTTCCCATAAGTTCATCAGTAAACATTCCATTTAAATGAAGCATATCTCAGCATCTGGAGGGCGAAAGCTTTGTAAATGAGT
This sequence comes from Platysternon megacephalum, assembly GCA_003942145.1. Lineage (NCBI taxonomy): Eukaryota > Metazoa > Chordata > Testudines > Platysternidae > Platysternon > Platysternon megacephalum. The sequence continues at coordinate 1,753,737 of QXTE01000147.1, forward strand.
CTTCTTGAGTCCTGGAATTATTCCACATCTCCTTTCCAGGCGAAAGGGCTAACGTACAGCAAGTGTTTATAGAGAACTGGAGAAGTAAGGCACTTAAGTATGTTTTACTAGTCCACCAATGATTTATTTCTTCCTGCCCATACAGAAGAGGAGATTATCTCTGGATAGTAACACAAGTGTAAAAAAAAATAAATAGGTTTAGCTGATCACTAAAGTTGTCACCATTTTTGTATTCAAGTCCCTTCTTAATGGTCACATCTCCCATGACGCCCACAGGAAGTGTATGAATCCATCATTATTAGTGAATATTCATTAAAAAATAAAAATTGATCGATGTGAGATTCCAATCGTCTTCCAACGAATAGTACCATGAGTCGTCCCACTGAAGTCAATGGAACTGACGCACAGTGCAGCTAAATCAGGGTATCAGAATCTGGCCCTAAGATATTTCTGTGGCAACTGCTTCCATAGTGCGTAAGCACTGCTATCGGTCATTTTACCCCAGCTTCCCTGCTTCTAGCACATTGTGAGGGCCATATAGCAGGGACCATCGTCCTGATGTGCTCTGGACAGCACACTGCTGAAGTGTCACCTGCACAAATTGTGCTTGTACCTTTTTGGCATATGAAGAAAGAGGCCCCAAAAGACATTTTTAATGTCTTCCCCCCACCTTAATGTTATTTTTACTAGAGATGGTTGGAAAATGGTGTGTGGGGGGGGTCACAAAAATGTTTTTGATTTTTTTTCTAATTAAAAAGCGTCTTCAATTTTTTACAAAGATTTCTACCGGTTCTATTTCATGTGCGATGGCAAGTCTGGTTGGGGCAGAGAACTTTTTGGGAGTCCCACAGCACGTTCGTTGTGAGCTCACGTCATCAAAGGGCCGGTTGTATTGAATCTTTAACGTAGTTGCCTTTTCTCCAAAATGTAGTCAGGCATTGCAGTTAAATAATGTTATATAAAAAAAAATTAAACAGATTGACTACAAATCTCTCCCCCTCTCAATTGCTCACCCTTCATTCTCTTAACCTTTGTACCATAATTTCAAGCAGTCATCACAGAGTCTTCCAGGGCAGACAAAACCTGGATTTCTAATGTGAAAATCAAGCAGAATCCTTGATTACAAAGTCTTTCCCACTTTCATTATGTCACAAAGAAGCATAAAAGGTCACAAGCCCAATTTCTCCCCGTTTTATAATGTTTGCAAGTCTTAAATGACACTGAACTTCCTAATACAATAGAATGGCTCGGTTTACAGGGCAGAGCTCTGCCACGCAAGCTGAAAAGGGAATTTTATTACGCAGGAAGCTGTGTGGGTGGAAAGTTCAGGAGTCATCACAGCAGCAGTGACAAAGGTGAGATGTTATAGAATAAGTATTGCTCAGAACAAGTGAAAGAGGAGAGTTGTTTTCATTGGTTCTGTGTTGAGTCAGTCAGAACCTGCTGTGTTGTGAGTTTCCAAGACTCATATCTTCCAATTAAATTAAAATAAACCAGATTAAGGCCACTTTGATTCTGCATGAGAGTGTCCACACAAGGGCTTAATGCACTTTTACTACTCCACTTTAAATTCATATATTTTGTTAATTCAGATTAACTCTCCTTAGCATCCCTGTGTACACAAGCCCCAAGAATCATGCTGTCTGGTTCAGGAATTAGAATGAAAGGGGAAAATGTGTCAGATCCAGGTGCCTGGGGATTCCCCCTGTGTAGAAGCCCAGGTGGCACAAATCTGGCTCTGTATGCCCATCGCACAGCCTTTGATGTAAGGGGTTAATTAGTGCCCAGTGTGATATTGATTCACGTGATGTGGACACCTGGCCACTGTTCAGCAATGCCCAGGCACCTGCAGGGTTGCAGCCTGGCTCTGAAAGCATATCTGCAGCTGCCCATGCTCTTCCGGCTCGCTGTGATTTCTGTGCTGTAGTCACCCCTGGAGGTATTTATGGGGGTGCTTTAGGTTTATTTTACCAATCGCTTTTCAGATTTATCCGCTGATGAACAAGGGAAGAGGCGCAAAGTGAGGGACAGTCGTTCCCCCCACCCCTCCGAGACTTAGTGTCTTGGGATCCAGTAAGAACAGGTGTCAGGAGAGGCAGAGATGGGACAGCCCCAGAATCTGCCGGCCCAGACCTGTGGAGACTGAGTCAGCTCCTCTCCCTTTCCGGAGTAACAGGAAAAGATAAACACCGCTTGGGAGAGGAAGGAAGGGGATGACTTGGCATTCTGCTCCATGGCCTGGCTCCACTGATTGGTCCAACCACGCTATTTAAGCCAGAAGGAGGCACAGGAAGTTTGTCTGAGCAACAAGGTGATTTCCTGTTGTGGCTGCACCTGAATCGGACCCTGCTTGTGCCTGCCTCCTGACCCTAACCCCCTTCCTGTTCCACTCCTGGCTCCTGCCTTGCCCCTGCCTTCACTCCTGTTCCCACCGTGGTCCTGCTCCATGCCTGATCCTCCCCTCCCCTCCAGTTCCTGCCTGACGCCTTGCCTCCAGTCACTGGTTACCAGTTCCGACCCTGGCCTCCGGCTTCTGACCCTGACTCAGGCTCGAAGCCTGGCTCTGGCATTTGCCATCTGACCTCGGCTATGACCCTCAACTTCGATACCTGGTTCTGACTCTGGCTCGACCCCTGGCTCTGGCAACTAGCTGTTGACTCTGATACCGACCCTTGGCTTTGTTCCCCAACCTGGATGCCTGCTCTGCCCACTAGACCTGACTCCTGCTCTGAGTACTAGGCCACACCGCTTACATCCCGCTCCGTAACAGCGGGGAGGTACATCCGGGAACTAGTTCAGGCTCCTTGATTCAGTGCTGGCCTGGCCCTGGCACTGGAGCAGCCATGAAGCTGCTCCGACTTACATCAGTGGAGAACTGATGTGACAGAGCCCCGCTCTGGCATCCCCTTCCCCCTCCAGCTCACTCCCAATAACCTCCCATCTCCCACCACGCCCCGCTGTTGGCTCTGCTGGCTGTTGCTGCTCAGCACCTGAATGGCACAACGTGGATGGGGTGGAGCGGAGAATCCATCTGCCAGATGCTTACTGCAATGCCAGGAGACTCCTCTAGTGGCATAGACCCGGTGTAGAGTCCCCCACGCCACCCTTCACCCGCTAACGCCACCACAGGGGACAGGAAAGGACATATGGCCAGGACGCCCCTGCACTGCACCAATTCCTGGCTATGATTCGAGGACTCCTCAAGCTGCTGTAACTCACATTGGGCACCAGCTCTGCACACAGCAACCCCGGGGTCAGGCGAGCATCTAAGCCCACCCCCGTCCCTATGCGTCAGAGCCGGCGCTCCAGCCTAAGCTGCCGCTTCAAAGTGCTGCCTACCCAACAGTTTTTACAGCGCTAGGGCGAGCTGTGCTGACCCAAGTCTGTCGACCCGGGCGGGGAGGCTCACCTCCGTGGGCTGTGTGTGGACGTGCGCGCAGTTTGGCCAGACCCCAGGCTCTGAGCAGGAATCCTGCGTGTATTTTTCCCCACCGTTGGGTCGTCATTACTGTTCGTTCAAGGACATTTGCAAATGAGAATAGGCAGGGTCCCGCCAAGGCTCGGACTGAGTTTTCCCTACAGTAAATAAGTGACTTTGCGCTGTCTGGTCCTAATTAACCAAGCGAGCTATGAAAATGCTGGATGCCGGAGCAGCCCAACTCTCTGGGAAAGGTCTGGGGCACTCGCAGTGTGCTCTTAACCCATGATCTCAGCTGTAATTCAACACAGGCAGTCTCTGGAGCCCCGACCAGTGCTTAGCCTCCAGTTTAAATGAAGCCAGCATAAAGCCCATAAAGTGCATCAATTTAAAATCGGTAATGTAAAGCCACTGGAAAGTGCATTTACATTTGGGGCCGGAAGCATCCAGCCACGAATGCACCTGATGTCTTTGTTGCGAGAAGAGAGCTTCCAGGCAGCTGAATGCAGGGCAGGTCAATGTCGGGAAGGGTTTGTTTTAGGTGAGACTCTTGTGCTTTCCAGCTCATTCAGCTGCGTTGGTTCTCTGAGCTGTTATGACTAATCTGTATACAAAGGCCACGACAATGGATTACGAACACATTTCACATGCCACAGACTTTTACCCACAGATTTTCCCTGCTCCAATATTTTCACCCCTTTCTTGTTGATTATGACTGGAATGTCACTCATTTACTATAGCAGAGCCAGTGATCAAACGGAATTCGCTAAGATAAATAACGGAGCCAGGCCAGAGCTGCACTCTTCAGACCCTGTACTGAGCACATCCGAAGTCCAGGGGGTGTTTGGATCCAGGGTTCTGGTTCAGTCCATTGCAGGCCAGCTAGGCAGTTGGGCTTTGCAGCAGAACATTCCCCAACTCTAAGGTATTTATTATATCACAATAGCACCTAGAGGCCCCCACATAGTAGTGGTCAAGATAGCGAAAGGGTGGGTGGGGAAATTGAGGCACGGCGAGGTGACATGATTTGCCTAAGGTCGCACATCAGAATTGAGACTAACACCCAGTCTCCTGACTCCTACGCTAGTGCCCCATCCACCAGACTCCTGTTTACACTCCCCCATTTGCTCTGGGCCTGTCTCTAGCGCACAGCCTGGCAGCCCTTCACCTCTCAAAATCAGGGGCGGCAGGTTTGTATAATCTTTGGTGGTGCCCAGAATGGGTCCAAACCCCACCGCCCCTCCCCCTCCCCCCACCTGCCTAAGGCTCTGGGAGGGAGTCTGGGTGTGGGCTCTGGGTTGGGGCAGGGCGTTGGGGTGTAGGAGGGTGTGCAGGGTGCAGGCTCTGGGAGGGAATTTGGGTGCAGGGGGGGTTCGGGCTCTGGGAGGGAGTTTGGGTGTGGGCTCTGGGCTGGGGCAGGGTGTTGGGGTGTAGGAGGGTGTTCAGGGTGCAGGCTCTGGGAGGGAGTTTGGGTGCAGGGGGGGGTTGGGATGCAGGAGGGGGTGAGGGCTCTAGGAGGGAGTTTGGGTGCAGGAGGGGTGCGGGCTCTGGGTTGGGGCAGGGAGATGCGGTGCAGGAGGGGGTGAGGGATGCAGTGCTTACCTCGGGTGGCTCCTGAAAGCAACCCGTACACCCCTCTGGCAGCAGCTCCTAGGCAGGGGGGGTCTCCATGCACCGCTGCCTACAGGCATCACCCCCGCAGCTCCCACTGGCCACAGTTCCCGGCCAATGGGAGCTGCGGAGTTGGCGCTCAGGACGGGGGCAGCGCATGGAAACACCCCACCTCCCGGGGCCGCAGGGACGTGCTGGCCACTTCCGGGAGTGGTGCGGAGCGAGGGCAGGCAGGTTGCCGCCTTACCCTCGCTGCACTGCCAGTGGTGGCGGTGGGGGCCCCAGGGCCCTTTTAAATCACCCTGGGGCGGGAGACGCTCTGGGGGAGGTGCACGGGGATGGCAGGCGGAGCCGGGGGAGAGACTCATCCCCGAACATTGGTGGAGCCGGGCACCCAGGCCCTGAATATTCCTGGAGCACGGGCACCAGAGGCCCATATAACTCGCCGCCCCTGCTCAAAATGTTGGTGAGCGTTGGGACCAAACACTCTCCCTGCTCCCAATGGAGGGGTTTGCCGGGCTGCAGGTCCAGCTTTGCACCTGGTGTTGCAGTTACTTCGTTAGACCCTTCGAGCTCTTGGATAGTTCCCCCCGACACCACCCCCCCGGTCACAGAGCAGGCCTCGTGTGTGTTCCCCGGACCAGCGCGGCCTGCTGTCTGGCAGAAACCCACGGGCATTCCACTGCTGAAATGAAGGGGGAGTGTCTGGCACCGCCTGAAAGACACTTGGCTGGAAGGAGTGTCATTCCATGGTCTGTGTGAAAGGAGCTAGTGGTCTCCTTCCAGTCCGTAGCCGGCAGCTGCCCACATCATACAAACCGCCCCTACAATTGGCACCAGTTGGCCCCCTTGCTGGCAGTGTCAGCAAAGAAGCTGAGCGCTGAAGAGAGCTACGGAGACTCAGCGACCCTTTCGGCCCTGTTGTTATTTCTAGCGCCCCGTGCGTACGGTGCTTGACAGGAGGCGAGATGGGCCAACACGGAACAGCTCTCTGGGTCGTAGAAATGTAGGGACCGTCGGACACAGTACAGAGCTCATTGCTTATGGTGCTCCTCCAAGACAGGGGGGAAGCACGCTGGCTGGAGCGGTTAGGCCTGGCTACCCTGTGCTGGCCCTGTTCTGTGGAGAAACTCAGGGTTTTATTCTCCAGGGCTGTCAATCCAGCATCACCCAAGCATTAGGGGTCGCTCCATTGTGCCTCGGGCCAGTAGGTCATGGTTTTTAGATCGTCTGCTTTATGCTGCTGGGTTGGGATTCTTGCAGTGCTTGCTGCGATGGCCACATTGTCCCTGCCACGCCTGCTCCCTCCTTCCCTTTAACACGTAGTCCTGCCATGAGTGCAGGGCACTGGACTAGATGACCTCTCGAGGCCCCTTCCAGTCCTATGATTCTATGATTCCCGCAAATGCTCAAGGAGCCCCAAACTGGCTCTGTGCATGGAGGAGACCAATACCCTTTCCACTGGCTCCCGTGTTCCATGCATGGAAGGAAAGTCCCTCACCCCACTTCTTGAGCATGGGAAGGGAGGGCCCCATAGATAGGTCCTTACCCCAACTTCCCTACAGCTCCAGGCATGGGGGTAGGTCTCTTCCATACCCAAGCCAGCTGCTCCACTCCTGTGGAACTGAGCACGGGAGGAAATAGCCGTCTGCTGCTGCCCCCAAGTATCTCCTGACTTCATGGCACATCCGCAGCCCCCATTCTCCAAGGTGCCCTGGTAGCAGAGGGAAAGTTCTTTTAAACAGTAGAAAGGGTTGAGGCATTTTACTAGAGGTGGGACCTGAACATCTCAGCTCACTGATAACACACAGCGCCCCCAGGGGTGCCATTTCAGTTTTTGGTAGGCTACCTAGGCACCTGAAAACTCTAGTTTTTTTGGCAGATAACTTAGCAATTAGCTGGCAGGAGCACCGTATCTCATTCCTATATAAAAGAAAGAAAATTAAATAATTATTAGACCCTCTCAGCTCTAATACTAACATGTTCGGACATCTTGTGTGCAAGTCATTTAAGGGACCCTGGTTAGGTTTAAAATTTTAATGTATATTCTTACTTTGTTACTAACTCTGTGGAGAGAGAGACCCTGTCAGGACTCCTGGGTTCTATCCCAGTTCAGGGAGAGGAGTGGGGTCTAGTGGGTTACAGTGGGGGGCAGATACATCTGGGTTATATATAAGAACATCAGAATGGCCATACTGAGTCAGACCGATGGTTGATCTAGCCCAGTATCCTGTCTTCCGACAGTGGCCAATGCCAGCTGCCCCAGAGAGAATGAACAGAACAGGCAATAATGGAGTGATCCATCCCCTGTCGCCCATTACCAGTTTCTGGCAAACAGAGGCTAGGGACACTTCAGAGCATGGTGTTGCAACCCTGCCCATCCTGGCTAATAGCCATTGAGGGACCTATCCTCCATATTATCATCTAGTTCTTTTTTGAACCCTGTTATAGTTTTGGCCTTCACAGCATCCCCTGGAAATGAGTTCCACCGGTTGACTGTGAAGAAATACTTTATTTTGTTTGTTGTAAATCTGCTGCCTATTAATTTCATTGGGTGACCCCTAGTTCTTGTGTTATGTGAAGGAGTAAATAACATTTCCTTATTCAATTTTTTCACTCCATTCATGATTTTATAGACCCGTATTATATCCCCTCTTAGTCATCTCTTTTCCAAGCTGAAAAGTCCCAGTCTTTTTAATCTGTCCTCAGATGGAAGCTATTCCATACCCCTAATAATTTTTGTTGCCCTTCTCTATACCTTTCCCAATTCCAATATATCTTTTTTGAGATGGGGTGACCACATCTGCACGCAGTATTCAAGATGTGGGCGTACCATGGATTTACATAGAGGCAATATGTTATTTTCTGTCTTATTATCTATCCCTTTCCTAATGATTCCCAACATTCTGTTTGCTTTTTTGATGGCCGCTGCACATTGACTGGATGTTTTCAGAGAACTACCCACAATGACTCCAAGATCTCTCTCTCGAGTGGTAACAGCTAATTTAGACCCCATCATTTTATATGTATAGTTGGGATTATATTATGCCATGTGCATTCCTTTGCATTTATCAACATTGTATTTCATCTGCCATTTTGTTGCCCAGTCACCCAGTTTTGTGAGATTCTTTTGTAGTTTTTCGCAGCCAGCTTTGGACTTAACTATCTTGAGTAGTTTTGTACCATCTGCAAATTTTGCCACCTCACTGTTTCCCCCTTTTTCCAGACCATTTATGTTGAATAGGACTGGTCCCAGCACAGACCCCAGGGGGACACCACTATTTACCTCTCTCCATTCTGAAAACTGACCATTTATTCCTACCCTTTGTTTCCTATCTTTTACCTGGAGCACCTGCCAATGCTTTCAGGATCATCTAATGATCCTTAGCCTTTTGTTACCGTAATCATCCTGCCTCTGTTTATAAACAAGCTCCCTGCCCCCAAGGGCGGAAACTGGGAGCAGCCCAGAAATCATCACTTTTCACACTCAGGGTGTGCTGCTGTTAAGAGCTCCATCTGAGGCCAGAACAGACCTCCAGTACGAAATTCGGGGGAGGCGGAGGGGGAGGGCACCCGTGAGTGCCCAACAATGGGTGTGCTCTAGATACACCAACAACACTAATGTAGGAACCACCAGAGGCCACAGACAGCCACGCTGAGCCCCCAGTGCAGGGCCAATATCCTGCTGGACATTCACTGCTAGGCTTGCCAACTTGCTAATTACACAAAACCGAATACCCTTGCCCTGCCCCCTTCCCCGCCCGAGGCCCTGCCCCGCCCCTTCTCCGGGGCCCCGCTCCCACCCATTTCATCTCCCCCCCTCCATCGCTCGCTCTCCCCCACCCTCACTCACTTTCACCGGGCTGGGGCAGGGGGTTGGGGTGCGGGAGAGGGCTCACGCTCAGGCTCAGGGCTGGAGCAGGGAGTTGGGGTGCAGGCTCTGGGAGGGAATTAGGGTGCAGAAGGGGGTTCCATCCTGGGGCACAGGGTTGGGGTGCAGGAGTGGGTTTGGGGTGTGGGCTCTGGCTGGGCGGCGCTTACCTCAGGTGACTCCCGGTCCATGGCACAGCGGGGCTAAGGCAGGCTCCCTGCCTGCCCTGGCTCCACACGGCTCCCCGAAGCAGCCGGCATGTCAGGCTCCTAGGCGGAGGGGCCAGGGAGTTGTGCACACTGCCTGCGCCCGCAGGCACCGCCCCCGTAGCTCCCATTGGCCGCAGTTTCCAGCCAATGGGAGCTCTAGAGCCAGCACTCAGGGCAGGGGCAGCACGTGGAGCCCCTGTGGGCACCCCTGTGCCTAGAAGCCGGACCTGCTGGCTACTTCCGGGAGCCATGCAGAGCCAGGGCAGGCAGGGAGCCTGCCTTAGCCCCACTGCACCGCTGACCGGACTTTTAGTGGCCTAGTCTGACCGGCGCCACCAGGGTTTCTTTTCGACCGGGCGTTTCCGTTGAAAACCAGAGGCCTGGTAACCCCACCCACTGCGGAGAGCTCTGTGGTGACCCAGTCTCTTCTGTGAGAACATCTTGCGCAGGTGAAAGGAAACTCATACTCCTCTCGTGGGGTTTCCCCAGCATGAGGCTGGGATGGGGTTTGCCCTTTGTTGGCCAATCAGTGGGTCCAGCCCCCCACAACCTGGGGATTCCTCCAGATGGAGGCCCTGTGTCTCTGCTGTGCTACCAGGGGCCTCCCCAAATGCTTCTGCCCTTGGATCCTCCCCTCAGGAGTTTTCGACACTGAGACCAGGAGTTACTAGTGCTTGTTAGGGCCTGAGCTTGCTCCATGGAGTCCATGCTACACTCCTGCTGACGGCAGCGGGGGCAGGGCTTGAGGTTTCCCCTTTGGTTTTTGTCCCCTCTGCCTGGGGAAGCAGAGGCAGCCATCTGGGGTTTCATGCTCCATCTTTCCCCAGCGACTCCTCACGCCGCCTTCTTCATGGAGGAGACTGGCAAACGCTTTTAAACTCGAGCGAGCCACGACCCTACGTAAGGCCTTGATAAACACTGGGCCAGACTCGCAGAACAAGGGTCGAGCGCTAAGCAATGCACAATGTGTACGATAATCCAATCAGAATGTCTTCCAAATGTCAATTGTCCTTGCAATGTTCCCCTGAGAAGGGTAAACTGAGGCAGAGAGTGGTGAAATGGATTGCTCCAAACTTACGGGAGCTATTGAAATGCCACCACCTCTGGGGGAGGGGTGGGTGATGGCGGATGTTTAAGGGCACGCAGCCACCGTGCACATCATTTTAGGACAGGTCATGAACAAAGAATACTGTAGCCAACCAAAGCCGAGCACAGCATTTTAAAAGACAGTCATTTGCCATGATACGCCCGGGGGAACTCATCTAAAACTACCAATGGCCTTTCTGCAGGTGGCAGGATGGGGGAGGGCAGGGGAAGGGGGTTGGAGCACAGAGCATAGGCGCTTTGGTAGAGTGCGCTCCTTTGTTTGCTGTGTTTTGTCTCCAAGAGCAGGTCGGCTTCCACTAAACAGTCTGCAAAGCCATGAGCAAAGCCCTCCTGCCACGGTGCTGGAAGCCGCCCAGGCCCAGCGCTTCGCAGGTGCTTGCAAGGGAGGAGCCTTAGCGGCCGGGTCTGGCTTATTTCAAACGTGCTTCCTTGGCAAGAGGTGAGGTCTGAGCACAGGACTGTCACCCAGGGGCTCCGGCATGTTCTGATTCCAGACCCCTGCTCCATGAGGGAGCTGAGCTCCACTGGCCCATCCCACAGCCTGCCTGCCTGGACCCCCACACTGTGCGGGGAGCCCTGGCAGAGCTGAGCTGCATGGGGTGCAGAATGCACTGCCCAGATATTGCCTCCTCCTTCCCCCCAGCAGAACTGTACCTGTTCCACCAGCTCCAGGTTCCTCGTGTGCAGGGTGCAAGATTTGCTCCTGTGGGCAAGTGCCAGCCCCAGTGCATACTGAAATAAGAGGGCAGGGCTTTGGCAGGAGGTGGGGGTGGGAATTAAGAGGGAGAGCACCAAAAAAGAACCAGATTCCCCTCTCCCCCTCCCCCGTGCCTGTGAGATCGCTGGACCGACAAAGGCCTCTGTCCAGTTCTGGGAGTGGGGTGTTTAATGCACTCTGGCCACTGAAGTCAATGGAAAAATGTCCATGGACTTCAATGAGCTTCGGACCAAGCCCTCTCGAACACCCAGGGCCAGAGTCCAACACCTTTGCTCACACCGAGAAGCATCTCGCTGTGCCGTTAGTCCCAACGAAACAAATGGGGCTGTTTGCAGAGGGAGAATCTGTGTCTAGTCCGCATTAAACTCAGCACCAATGGTGCATGTGCTCCCCCTGCACTGCTGCTTGGCCTTGGGGGCACTCTTGCGCAAAAGCAGCCCACAAGCCAGCTGCTGCCAGAGACTCGTCCCACCCCTAGCATTAGAGTCTGCTGGGTTTGTTTTTATTGTACGGAGCGATGGGAGCGGTAGTGCCCCCCACACACAGAGCAGGGAGAGGAAAGGGCTGGCGGGGGTCAGCTCCGCGGTGCCACTTATTCCTTTGCCTCTGTCAGAGGAACGTGTCTCCCAGTAGCTCACCCCAGCTGACGGTTCTGTGCATGCAAATGCAAGTGAACTGCGTTGCGCCCTGCAAGCATCTGTAGAGGTGCAGAGCAGTGGCTGATAGCCAATTGTTGGGGAGAAAGGCTGAGCAGCTGGGAAAATTGCAAGGCTCTCCGAGTAGGATCTGATTGGTTTATTGGAGAAGACAGGCACCCTAGCATAGAGAAATGAGAAGGGACCTGAAAATAGCCAGAGGTAGGGAGGCTGTTCCTGTTAATGAAGCCAGTGCAGAGATTGAGCTACTGCCCCCACCCTCTCAACTGTGGAGGGGCCCGGTGGGAGCAGAAAGAAAAGGGACAATGAGGGTAAGAAACTGGCCCCAGGAGGTCACATAGATAAGTGGGGGTTTTGGTGGGTGGATAAATCCATGGAGGGTCATGGAGATGAGGTCACATGGGGCGTGGGGGAGGTGGATAAGTCCATGGAGGGTCATGGAGAGGGGATCACATGGGGAGTGGGGGAGGTGAATAAGTCCATGGAGGGTCATGGAGAGGGGATCACATGGGGAGTGGGGGAGGTGGATAAGTCCATGGAGGGTCAGGGAGATGAGGTCACGTGGGGGAGGTGGATATGTCCAGGGAGGGTCATGGAGATGAGGAGGGTTTCTGAAATGGATGGGAAGAAAATGAAGGTTTTCCCATGACAAAGGCAATGAGCTGCTCCTTCCGGATACTTTGGAGAAAATGAGTCATTGGACAATTCAGATAATTATTATTATAAAGCATTCACACGTGTACTAGATACTTCACAGGAGACACATGAGAGACAGGTGCTTGCCCTGAATAGCTTAGAATCTAAGTGCTGGACTTGCCAAGAGGGAACATACCTCTGGGAAGGAGATGGCTGTGAAGGGACACGGGCTACCGATAAGGCTCTGCAGATGTCAGGTTAGGCAGACATATGTCTGGATGGTATGGATTTTTTATATGCCTCATTTTGGTAGGGGACTATGCCAAGGTGAGAATTTTGGGGAGTGAATTGAATGAGGTAAGGGTGGAGTGCAGAGAAACAGATTTTAGGTGGCCATTGCATGGAGGAAGGCACAGAGATGTTAGACAAAAGGAGCATTGAGGATAGTGCCCTTGGTGGAGCAGAGCGTGTGTGGGTGAAATCACAAGGAGAGCAGGTTAGTTATACAGGCAGGGGGTGTATGATCAAGGAGAAGAAGTATGAATAGGATGCACAGCATGATGGAGGTGTGACCTGGAGAGGGGGCTGGAGGTTGGACAGGGACTTGAAGCAACAGGCAAGAATTATTTTGGATTGGGTGGCATGAGGCGAGGTCAGTGTCAAAGGGACCCAAGAGGAGGAGATTGCAGGGGAAAGGCTCATTGAAATTTGCAGGGAAGGACTTGGGGAGTCCAGAAAAGAAGGAACCACAGGACTTGAAACAGGAGGAGAAGGTAGCATGGCTGAGCGTTCTGTCCAAGGAGCAGTACTGGTTGAGGGAGACGTGATGGTGGCTGCAGCAGGCAAGAGTGGCCAGATCAAAACAGCCTGAACTTTGGGAAAGTCGGGATCTAACTTTTCAGCCTGGGCCCAGCTCTCTGTAGTAGGCGGATTCAGAGAACCGGCAGCTGCGAGGGTCAGGCAGGCTCTGTAGTCCAATCCACACAGCCTCTTGCAGTAGAGATGAGCATGAGCTGAGGATTGACATGGTGGAGTTTGGTCTGAGGATGCTCCTCTGTATCAGTCTAATGAGCAGGAACTACTGGAGCATGCTGAGGTCCCTGAATGAGCCACATAACCCAAATTAACTTACCCCCCAACTCTTGCTTCTCCTGTCTAGACAAGGCTGTGCAATGTCAGAGCTTTCTGAATATTTTCTTTTGGTTACTGTGGGTTTTAATTGTGGTCTCAGAGGAGGAAGAAAACATGCAGGCTGCTTGGTTCCCAGGGCTCAGATAGTTCCTCATATGGCATCAAAGTACTGCAAATTAAAGCAGAGAAGACACCATGTTATCTGGGTCCGTGTTTTACAGGGAGACATTAGTGGAACTGCTATAAATTGAACATGGGTTGTGGATGTTTTTAGCCTTACGCTCAAAGATCGCAGTAACAGCATTTGCAGTTACCAGGCCAGATTCTGCTCTCAGTGACGCAGGTTTAGTGACAGTGAAGTCCAGGGAATTACTCTGGATTCACACCTAACTGAGAATTTATTATTATTACAATTGCAGAAAGATCCCTGGGTCACAGGCAACTGGGTCCACAGGCAAACCTCTGTTACCAGCTTTGCCCGTTACTTTGGGATATGCTCATTTATTAGGGTTACTTTTCGGGGGGAGGAGGGGTTCTGTACTTCTATCAATGTACTGCTTGTGTCACTTGTGTTCTCATACAGCGCTCTACTTCTCCCTGCTGCAGGTTCCCGCCCAATGGAGCTCTCCTGCAGGACCTAGGTTCCCCAGGGCTGGGTTCTTCCAGCTCCAGAATCAGACACACACACACACACACACACACACACACACACACACACACACACACACACGTATAGGACTCAGCAGGCTGGGTCGAGCAGCATTTCCAAGCTGCCACCCTCCTAGGCCCCAGGTTCAGCACGTCCCTAGCCCCACTTTCACGTTACAATTGTTCTGGTAATAACCCACTTGAGCAGCAAACCCCACAGGATTTTTGGGCGCTGCAGGGATCTTTTAGCTGAGGTACGAGAAGCGTTGCTGCAGAGCGAATGAGGGAACCAAAAAACACCCACGAGGGGGAGAGAGAGAGAAGCAACCAGCTTAATCATGAAAGTTATTTATTGCCAGGTAATAACCATAGGGGAGCCAAACAAACAAAACAGTTATAATATTAAATCTAACTTAAATTTGATTATAAAAGTCAGGTTTAGAAAACTATAACTGATCACACAAGTGAGGGTCAGAAGGCTATACCCAGAGAGAGAGAGAGAGCTGGGTTCTCACCACTCCGTGAAGCTTGAATCGAGCGGGGGTCCCAGGTGGTGGTGGTAGCTGAGGGTTCGGAGTGCTGGAGACTGGCAGAGCCCCCAGCACGATCAGTCAGGAGAAGATGAAGTCCCAGTGGAACTGATGCAGATTTTGGATCCAGGCATCAGAGCACTTACTTGAATGTGGGTAGGGGTTTTTGTAGAGAAACAACAATGGCTCAAGGGAGAACACTAGATTTGTTTATGTGTAAACTGATGGCTCAAGGGAGAATACCAAAGTAGTATTGTTCAGGCTAGACAATGGGAGCTGATCATTCCTGGCTTTGGGAGGACTTCCTTGGAGGGAGCTCGCAATGCAATTAGGCAGCTGCAGTATTTTGGATACCAATAAAGGATTTATTACTAGAATTGGTCTGATAACTGCTGAGCTGGGTGTGTGCAGGCGTGGGTTCATTAACATCTGGAGCGGAGATCCCCCATCATGCAATGCTTCCCGGCTTTTCTGGTCCCAGAGTTCAGTGCGGTTCTTGCCTTGGAATCTGTTCTCCGTTCTGTATGCTAATGGAGATGCCTCCCTGTCCCATCTTCGATGCAAATGAGGCTAGGGGAGTTGCCTCAATCCTGTCACCCTTGTCCGGAGGGGTTTAGGTGTTCCCCCCCACGGCCTTTTCATTGCTTTTTGTAAGTCTTTCTTCTGATCGGTTTTGGTTCAAGCAGAGGCTGGGGGGTGGGGAAGGTCTTTCGTGAGTCAGACACGCTGGGTACTGCGCCCTGGTTCCCCAAGAACGCAGAGCTGACAGGTAACACCTCAGGGCCCTATGATGCTGTACAAACCCAGAGAGACAGTCCCTGCTCCGAAGATCTAACATTCCAAATAGGAAGGGGAGCAAGAGACACAGACAGATGAAGTGACGTGCTCAGGATCACACAGGGGTGAGGTTGCCAGGCCAGTGCCCCCTTGCTGCCCTAGAGGACACAGCTTGCTCTGCTGCAAGTCTCCGTTGGTCTGTTTCCATCACCCCGAGGCCAGGGTCGTCAGGGTCAGTCACTCCGAGGTCAGGGTCGTGGTGCCTTCAGTCCTACCCCCTTTTGGGCGCTGAAGTTCAACGGTAATAATCAGGAACAAAAAGAAACCCAACTCAAAGCCAGGGCCATCCCACACCCCTTCCGTGGTGCCCTGCCCTTCTAGTCAGGGCTGGTTTCCAAAACAGTCAGGGCCTCCCTTCCAGGAGGGAGGATCTGGCTGACCAGCGAGCTCCGGCTCCGGGTTGCAACCAGCCTCCCCTCCTTCCCCCCGAGAAGCAGAGCTCCAGCCTCCTTCCTGGTCAGCACTCACCCAAGCGAGGCCCTCTCCTTTTATCTCCCCTTGCAGGAGAAGGGGGGTGAGGCCAACTGGGTCCACAGGCCTAACCCTTTGATTGCCAGTGAGGAACCTGTCAGCCTCCTTAACCCCCTCATTGCCAATGTGGGGCCTCTCTGCTCCATCCCGAGGGGGTTAGTAGCTGAGCCAGGGATCTCCTTAGATCTCCTTAGACTGGGATCAGTTCTCTTGGCTTCCAATCCAGGGCCCTGGTCACTAGACCACATTAGATCCTAGGAGCTAGCTGGACCAGAACCCAGCTGAAAAGAACAATTAAAAAACCCTCTAATCTTTGCGTTACTAATAAAACCGTGGTTGAAAGTATCCCAATGAGCCGTCTCTAGAGTTAGGCATCTATATATGTACTTAGGTGCCCAAATAAAAGCCGACTGGCTTCCAGTGGTGGCTGAGAACCCGCAGCCCCCCGCTGACTTCACTAGGAATTGTGGGTGGAGCAGCTCCTTGAAGAATTAGGTCACCCTTATCTAGATGTCTAATGAGGGAGTTAGGTGTCTCACTTGATCTACTGTTATTGCAGGAGTACCTCAAGCTCTCAACCAAAGACAGAGGCTTTATTATTGTAGACAGGTGGTAAGAGACAGTCCCTGCCCTAAACAGCTTACAGGTCTCATTCTCATTTACACCAATGCTCCTTAGCACTGCTTTGGGAGCGGATAGGGGCCCTCAGGTGGGTGTGAATGGGTGTAAAGTTACTACTTTAAGATCCCTTTACACTGTCAGAGTAGTGTAAATGAGAATCAGTCACAATCTCAATACATACGGCAGTGGGAGAAAGGAAGTATTGTTACTTTAGGGATTATATTATTTATTATAGTTGAAAATGGCCTGAGATTATTAGAAGTGAAGTAATTTTAAGACATCAAATTGACTCGTTACAACGTAGCACTGATCTAGTTTACATTCTGCATTGTCTGTAGCTTGGACGGTGACGTTAGTTTCACTTCCTGGCCTACATTCTGCTCTCGGTTATGGGTATAATTTCCACTGGAACCAATAGGAGCTGCATTTGTGTTGCCACAAGCAGCATTTGGCCCATTGTGTCTAGTCAGTTTCACTTCCTGGTTCATCTGCATCAGCACAAGGCTACTGTGTTTGGGTGTCCAAAGTTTAAACTCACGAAAGGCCCGCCTCCTTCGACATTCCCAAACAGCCCACATCAGTGCTAGTCACACTGGTTTGGGACTTTTTTTATTTAAACAGAACCTAAACCTGGGTCCTAAACTCCCCCATACCGTCCCTTTGAAATTATTGCAGAGAAACATGAAGCCCATTTTGTAATCCTTGCTTTCCTGAGCCCAGGGTGAACATGAATTTGGCTGCGCTCCAATCATTTCACTTCCCTGTTTAAGAGTTGGCCCGAAACGTACTTTTATTGCAACGTGGCCCCTTTTTTGTTCTATGGAAGAAACAGGACTGACATGACAGACTTTGTCAGCCACTAGCCCATTCGTGTGTGTGTGTGTGTGTGTGTGTGTGTGCAGGATGTTTTCTCTTGAAAACACAGAGCTATTTGACTCCCACACACTGAATCATTTCTACCGTGCGCCCTCCGGGGCAGACGGAATAGTACTTGTCCCGACGTTCACCTCCTACTCGTAATGAGGATTTTGTTTCTGGTTAATTTCAGGACCTTCCTCGGAAGAACATTAGGCTAACCACGCAAGGGCTTCAGAGCAACAATTGCAGCTGTGTCTGTGGGCTGCTGCTGAGAGCCAAGCAGATGCCTGTGGAGCAGTAGTCTGCTATGCGCCGGTGGACCTGAAGCCAGGAGTCAGTCGACCGATCCTGATCTCAGGTGCAATGGCGTCGATACAGAACAACTCCTATCTGTCTAGGTAAATATATTGCCTCCATCACCGTATCCGGATACACTAACAGAACTATATACATCTAACCAGGGCTGATAAGCTCCATCCCTCCATTCATGTTGCCGAAGGAGGTATCATATATACTTGTATAATAGACATGTGTCTATTATACACGGGCTAGTGGAGTAGTTGTTGCGTGAAGCCAAGTCTCAAGAGGTGGCTCGCTGCTTTCATTCTTGAGGTGTTTCGATCTTGGGCCCATTCCACTTTCTGGATGGGTGGTGTCCCAAAGCCCAGAGCCTACTGCCAGGAATGTCTCTGAGAGCTGCTACACCCTGGGCGTTGCCAGCTAGATCATTCCTGATGTCCATAGCTCGCAAAAGGAGAGGCCGTCTAAGAGGTAGGGCTCAGGCCACTGGGGGTGCATTAACCCCAGGACCTGGCAGCTGATCCGGTACTGCAGAGATAGCCAGGTGAACCTGGGAAGCATGTGAGGGATGTGCTCCTGACATACTGCATAACATCGGCTCCTGCGTGCTGGACAAGTTGACGTTTCCTGATGGTGCTCACTTCCCTCCCCACTGAGCAAGCAGTCCAGATGCAATCACCAGGGCTGGAGGTAGTGAGCGTGTGGGTCACTGCGGCTAGATCTTCAATCGTCAGCAAGGGGTACAGCCTCCCGGCCAGCCACAGGCAGAAGGCAGCATTGCGCTGTGGGTGTCAAGAAGCACTGAGGAGACCAACAGGACCCTGGTGCTGTTCTCCACCTTTTCAAGTGAAGAGCAGATGCCCTTGAGACAGAGGCTGGCTTTGGCTTCAGCCAGCTCTTCATGGCATTTCCTTCTCTCCCTCTTGCCTGGGTTGAATTTTATCCAGCTGGTCTTCATCCAGGGGCTTGTCCCATTCAGGTTCCGGAGTCAACGCCGTCTGCACGTGACAGGAGATGTAGGGCTGAGGGTCATCAGTGTTTCTCTGGCACCGAAGTCAATAGCATCTCACAGTCTTCCCTAGATGTCTGACCTATCTATTGACTAGGACAGAAGTGGGCCTTGTGGGACTGCACACAGGGAACATAGGAGCTGCCAGACTGGCTCAGACCAGTGATCCATCTAGTCCAGCATCCTGTCATCAGCAGTGGCCAGTGCCAGATGTGAGAGGAACAGCTGCCCATCCTGACCCTTTGGGGGGTCATGAAAGAAGCCAATGGAGTCACTCTGGATTTGCTTTTGGGAGTCAGTGAATTTTCACGAGGCATAACTGAGATCAACATTTGCCATGGTGGGAAAGGAGAATGCCGTGTTTCCCTCTGGTCCCTCCCCTCTGCCCTGTCTCCGGTCTTGGTCAGTGCTTGATGTGTCATACGCACACACTGACATTCTTCCATCCCACTCCCAGTCCTTGCTCTGCCTCTGGGGAAAGGTCAACCTGCTCCCTTTTGTGTCCTTGCATTGCTTGGCTGTCACTCCCATGCGATCACTCAGTGCAGCTGAAGTAGGATGTGGGTGCAGCTGAAATGGGATGTGGGCGGGGGTCAGACAGTCGGGAGCCCAAAGAGACACAGCAGGTTTTGTCATAGGAATTTAGGGCATTTGCTCCAACAAAGGGAGAGAAGGGGGGCAGCTCTCCAGACCCAGCAACCAACTAGCTTCATGTTGCAAAAAGAAATGTACACTAGGACACTAAATAACAATACACCACTGTGAGCCGGTGGTGTTCTCCATAATTACACGGCCAAGCCAAAGAGCAAGTCCAGTATGGGCTCACTTTACAGTATGTGGGTATGTAACTCTCCACTCATCAGCTAAACTGCCCTCATGTGGCATGGGGGGAAAAACCTCAGGACCTTCAGCTCAAAAAGCTACTTGTGCTAATGGAGACGCTGCATTAGCAGCCGCTAGATGTAAGTCTTATACCCTCCTTTTAGGTCAGCCAGTAGATGGCGACATAGCCACTGATACTTAAGCAGGTCCAAGTCCAGCCAGCAGGGGGCAGTAGTATGCAAATGCACCAGTTAATAACAACACTGAGAAGCAATGCTGCTAAATGCACACTGAGTAGAGCACTTTTCATGTGTAGACCTCAAAGTGCTGTACAAAGAAGTATCATTCCCGCCGCCCCCCCCCGTAAAACAGTGATACTGGGGCTCAGAGCAGTTCAGTGGCTTGCCCAGATTCACCCCATGGGTTAATCCATCAGCACCCAGTTCTGTGCCCAACTGCTGGGCTGGCCTCAGGGCAGCCTAGTGAGTGCTCTGCACTATTCTATGGGAGAACTGGATTTGATTTTCTTCTGATCTTCCCTGGCCTATGGAAACAGCACATTCAGCTCCTAGGGGAGGGAGAGACTTATGACCAGGCGTGTCCAGCTTGGGAGCGATGTTGAAGCTGTACCTGTGCTATGGACCAATGAGGAATGCAATACCGGAATCAACCCTTGTATGGATGTTAACACTGGCAACATGTATACAGTGGTGTACATAGTGTATAGGAATAGGGCAGTATCCCTTTAAATAGTTTGTGAGCCTTCTAGTGGCTCTCACAGTGTTCCGTGTTTAGAAGCAGCCAGAGCAGCAGTTTGTATGTAGCATTGTGTGCAACCATGCCTCTGTCTGTTCTTCCCATTCCCTCCCCAAAGTCTCTTTCTTTAAGGACCCCAAAAGGCAGTGGTGGGTGGAATAGCCCATCCCCTCATTATTTTGTCCCTCGCGTAGGCCTAATATCCAACACACCCATTTTGGTTCATTAATTTCCGGACCCACATTTTCTTGTTATTTAAGTCCAGCACCAACAGAGTCCTTGAATCATATCAGCAGGGCATTTTGTTTAGACTCATTTAATCTGTCTCCCTTTGATACCTTTCCCCCTCAACAGCTGTTATTGTGACGTTTTACGAACTCTCACATACTTTTTACATTCCGAGTGAATGTGTAGGCTCAGTTATTACAAAGCAGCTGTACCTGGCCTGTTTGTATTGGGGACCCAGCTGTGACTGTTTGGCTCCTTGAAATGTTTTGTGTCAAGAGCAAGAGCTACAACAGCGTGGAACCCATCGGCGCTGAGATGTGGGGCCCTTTGGCACATGGCATATGTAACGGAGGGAGGGGCACCATGCTCAGGAGAGATTTGGCTCTGAACAGGAGAGATGTCCAGAGCAGACACGATCCTTCCTCATTTGACCTGGTTGCTGATATTTGGGGTTAAATGTAACCCGCCATTTCCGACAAGACATGCATCAGATGAGAATACCATTCTGGAGCTGGCTAGCAGAAATGACGCTGTGCAATATAAGCAGCTCTGTTCGATGGGGTTGCCACCTGACCGTTTTTTACCCGGACAGTTCGGTTTTTGGCTTCTGTATCTGGGTGCCATTTAGGGTTGCCAGGTGCCTGGTTTTCGGGGACCTGGCACCCCTAAATGGCACCCAAACCAAAAGTTGGGTTACTACAGGGTTGGGGAAGGCGCCGGGCCATTAACCTGTGCCAACCCCTGCCCAGACAGGGCTGCCTCCTACCTGCAGACAGGCTCCTTGAGACGATCAAGCAAGTGACTGGGGGGCGGGAGGGGAGCGAGCGATGGGGCAGAGCCTTGAGGAAAGAGGCAGGGCAGGGGCAAGGCCTCAGGGGTCCAGTTACCAGCAATTAGAAAGATGGCAACCATACTGTTAGATATGATGTGTACCAGCGGTGTCTGAGCAGCATCCACATCCCAGTAAGCTGGGCCCTTTCGCTCATTCACCTCTAGTCTACAGTACTCTACTCAGGGTGGGTCTCATTATCTCTCCTGTGATTCTGGACTGAATTCCCCTTCTCTACTCATCTTTCACGCACGGACTGTCTGTGGTGGGAGGTAAAGCCCTCAGGATGGCTGGAGACAAGACTCAAGCGCTTCTGCCAGCTGCACGAGCACCCAGCTTCGGCTGAGTCTGCCTAGGCTTCTGGAAGTGGGGCTCACGTTGGCCATCGAGGGTTAGGCCCTGCGAGACGCAGCATGGAACTTGGGGCCAGGAGTGGGGTGACTAAGGTAGTTTTAAGCAACCTTTACACCATCCCAATCCTGGGCTGCTCCAGAGACTTTAGTAGCCCCCAGTGTCATTTAGACAGCCCCGGGGGCCTGTCTAAGTTATGGCAGCCTTCCAGGGCTGCTGTATGGGATGCAGTGCTGCCAGGAAACTCTGCAGTGCAGCCTGCTGCAGCCCCAGCTGTATCCTCAGCACACCCCTTATGGCAGGGCTTGTCATGCCAAGGGATTTCCTCCCTGAGAAGAACGGGGGGTCTAGGTCCTCTCTACACCGCAAAGGGGTCAGAGCGAGGGTGAGGATGACAGCGCTTACGTCAGCCCTTTCCAGAAGAGAAGCATAAAGGAGGAGGCTTGCTCCAGCTAGTTCTAGAGAAAATGACTGTAACACTTACATACATATCTCCCCACGGCTCCTCTGAGCTCTGCTCCGAAAGCAAAGCTGTAATTGAACCCAGCTGCCTCACCTGGTGCCTTCCCTGCCCTCGAGGTTCAGAGGATGCAGATTTTCCATGACGCAGGCATTAGCATGCAGTCATTCCCATGCACTCCCCCTGTGTGCGATTCACATGCTGATTATTCTTATGCTCTCTGGTGATCTGCTTCTACAAGGGGCTTGTCTACATTGCCGCTGTGGTTAGATGTTGATAGATGTTTGGCTCCGTGTGTGTGTTCCCTCTGTGTGCCGCCCCAGCCCTGCGCAGACAGCTGGCACGGCAGACCTCGAGCAAACCGCCTAATGACCACGAGATCCGTTAAGGGACGAAGGCACCCTCCAGGTTTATTGTCGACGAAGCACGGTACTAGGATCCCGCATACTCTATCAGACCGCTAATACAGGTATACACGTAACAATGGACGCAGCTTAAGTCGATGTAAGTTGCATCACCCAGGGGTGTGACCCCCCCCCCCACCCAAGTGACGTACCTTACATCGACTTAAAGTGATGTCTACACTGCACAATGTAGGTGGGAGATGCTCTGACGAAGTGGGTATTCACCCACGAAAGCTTATGCTCCAATACATCTGTTAGTCTTAAAGGTGCCACAGGACTCTCTGTTGCTTTTTACAGATCCAGACTAACACGGCTACCCCTCTGATTCTTCTCCCTCTGACATAGCTTCTGCCTCTCATTTGGGTGGAGTAATCCGTCGATGGGAGAGCACTCTTGACCTTGTCTACGCTGTTTTTACAGGGGAAGATTCCCCGTCTTTGGACATACCAATGCAGTGCCACCATTGGCCGCCATGGTGGGAGCACAAGCATAGCCAATGCTTCCATCGCTGCTGGCATTTTAGCACCCGCATGTTTCGAGCCAGAGTTGCAAACCCTAAGCACTGAAAAGTCATCAGTCAGCCTGTTCCCTCCCCACCAAGCATCACCTTCAGGGATCCAGGCCTGTGTTGGAGGTAAAGAGACAACAGGGAAGGCACAGGATGGTCTAACCATCAAAACGGTGCTCACAAAACAAAATGGTGGGTGTGGTTTGATCAAGATCCATACAGATGTACCCTAAATGGTCACAACATGAATCCAGGATCTGGGGCTTGCAGAAAAGCAACAACTATCATGACACTTGTAACAGAATCACAAGAGTTAACAACATGTGATGTGAGAACTGGGCTTTCTTGAGTTCTGCAGACCTTCCTGATGCATTGTTTGGAGTATTTTTTAGATCTAATGCTTTGCTTGGCCCATGATTTACTCTTTAATTGGTTGTTTTTTTTAAGTCCACTACCAGCTCTGGGGCATCAACCATGCTCTTTGCTCTCTGGCTTCAGAAATACAAGGCTAGAAGAAAAGGAACAGGCTTGAAACACCTTTTTCATGTTTCTGGTAGACCATCTGAGCACCTTGAAGCAAATCCTGCCCTTCCATTGATTGGGGACTAGACCCTGTTACTAGGGCTGTTGAGTAAAACAACATGCAATGCACTGAAGCAGTTTGTCAGAAAGAAACTAACCCGTGTGCCAGGCATGCCAAACCCGCAAAAAAAACAAAACAGAAATTGGGCTTGTTTTTTGCTTAATTGGCTTGTGAGTTGCTTGTTGGCTAGTTTTTGGCTTCTATCTTATTGCTTGTTTGGCTTGTAGTTTGTTGTAGCTAGTTGCTTCTTTTTTTTTGATTGGCTCCTGGCAAGCAGGGGCAAGGAGGGAAAGGGAGGGCAAGCAGGGGCAAGGGAAGGAGAGAGTCGGGGTGCACAGTGGGCCCACCACAGTCCCAGACTGCACGCCGGGGGGGTCTAGTCACACAGAGTGTTGGGGTTCTTAGAGATTGGCTTGTTTTGGCCTTGTTTTGAAATGGATTAGCTTGATTTTTGGCTTATTGTGAAAGTCAGGGTGCTTATTTATCATGTGAAAGTTGGCAACTGTGCCATGGGCATGGAAAGCAGAACTACACTGGAAGGAAAAAGGTGGAAGGAAGGATGCAGCTTAGTTCCTTAAGTTTAGTTTCCAAAGTTTGACATTTTTTGCAGATGTTGCTGAACAAGATAACCTGTTGTGACGTTGTGCAGTCTATATGGTTTTATAAAAACATGATAATAAGTGAATATAATGTAACTGGAATAGTTTTATAAAAACAAGTGAATATAATGTAACTGGAATATGCTTCATGCAAAAGGTCTCTTGTAAGGTATCATTACAAAGCTTATAATCTACTGAGTGTGATCATCCTATTTGTATAAATGTACCACTCTTGTATCTAAAACTAGAAATATAAAATATAACTCTGAGGGCCTATTGTAATTATGCAAAGTGTGGGCCATTAATGGTGGTTTGGAATCTTGATGACTCCCATTAACCAGGACCATTGTCTGCAGATGGCTGTATTTACCTGTGAGTCTTCCTGTATATGTGTGTGCTGGCAAGTGGGTAATGAAGTCTTGCAGTGACATGTGATCATGTCACCTGAACTGGAATCCATCTTTAACCTGGTGCTTTTCCAGTGAGGGGGGGTGGAAACCCAGAGGGACAAAGGATTCCCGCCTTATGCAAAAGATATATAAAGGGGTGGAAGAGAACAGAGGGGGGGAGGAGCCATCATGAAGAATCCCCTAGCTATCACCTGAGCTGAAACAAGAGCTGTACCAGGGGAAAGAATTGTGCCCAGGCCTGGAAGGTGTCCAGTCTGAGAAAAAACTTACTGAAGCATCTCTGAGGGTGAGATTATCTGTATTCAGTTTGATTAGACATAGATTTGCGCATTTTATTTTATTTTGCTGGGTAACTTACTTTGTTCTGTCTGTTACTACTTGGAATCACTTAAATCCTACTTTCTGTATTTAATAAAATCACTTTCTACTTATTAATTAACTCAGAGTATGTATTAATACCTGGGGGAGCAAACAACTGTGCATATCTCTCTATCAGTGTTATAGAGGGCGAACAATTTATGAGTTTACCCTGTATAAGCTTTATACAGGGTAAAACGGATTTATTTGGGTTTAGACCCCATTGGGAGTTGGGCATCTGAGTGCTAAAGACAAGCACACTTCTGTGAGCTGTTTTCAGGTAAACCTGCAGCTTTGGGGCAGGTAATTCAGACCCCGGGTCTGTGTTGGAGCAGACGGGAGTGTCTGGCTTCAGCAAGACAGGGTGCTGAAGCCACTGAGCTGGCAGGGAAAACAGGAATAGAAGTAGTCTTGGTACATCAGGTGGCAGATCCCAAGGGGGTTTCTGTGATCCAACCCGTCACACCCGTGTGTGTGTGTTTTCCTCCTAAGTTCCTCCTCCCTGGAAGCGTAAGCACTTGGCGGTTAATTTTGTGGTGTGGCTCATGAACTTATTGAAAGGGAGAACTAGTGAAAATGGAGTGAGGTTTTAATGGGCGGTCCAGTCAATCCCCCGATTTATGGCCACTGGGAATTCTTACAGGCTGGAGAGTGGATAGTTCAGGAGACTGGAGCCTTTTGCCTGGAGGGCGTTCACCTGAATTCAACCCCCCATGGTAACAGCCAGATGTTATTACTATATGATGGCTGCTTGGTGGCCCATGTGGAATCAATTGGTCCATTACCTCCTGGAGAAAGAAAGAAAACCACCTCATATGCACTGATTGTCACCAGTGCTGGCAGGGTAGGCAGAGGAACCCTGCACACAGATTGAACTAACCTCCATCTCTCTCAGCCAGGGTCCCTCCAGGTCAGAGTTGATGCCCATATGTAGGGAAGCTAGCACTGCTGCTGTCTGTCTCTACCAGTCCTGGGCTCCCATCTCGAGTGCTGTCAAATCTGCCGTCTTTCACCAGCACTTCCACTCCCTGGAAATAAAAAGCACAAATTAAAATTCCAGGACTGGATGAAACAAACCTTAGCAGCTATTCAGCTCAGCTAGCAGTGAGCCTGAACCAAACCAAACCAGTCATAATAGTATGAGTAAGGCAGTCGGAACGTACTCGTCTGCCCATGGGAATGAGCAGCTCCCACCTTGAGAACCTAAAAACAGAACCAAGATCACCAGGATGGTTTGGGTTTTTGGTTCCTGGAGGCCACTTCCTCCCCCTTGAAGACAGGTTCTTTTCTGACACTTATCCCAGCATAGGTGGATTTGCTTTGATGTCTTAGGGCCCATCTACACTAGGAAAAGAGCCAAGTCATGTTACAGCCTTGCTCTCTGTCAGTGTTTGCAGTCTGATCTAGGACACGATCCAGGAACATCGTTAGAACAGCGGTTTTGTCCCTTCCACACAGGCAAGCTCAAACTTGGTTCCTCAGCCTGGCGGTTTCCTAGTGTAGATGGACCTTTAGCCCAGGGATGCTGGCTGAACCCTGGGTGAAGTTCCCAAGGACTGAGGATGGAATCCTGACTGTGGGACTCCATCCCACCAGAACTCAGAATGAGCCCAGATCTTGTCACCCTCACAGCAAAAGTGAAGACCTGTCCGTTTGCACTTGCCTTTCCACAACTCAGAAAAGCACCTCCCTAGAGTTAATCATTAAAAAGAAAACCTCCCTCCTACACCTTAACAGAGCAATTAAAGGAAAGGAGACCACACCTCCTTCTGGCAGCATTCTGCTTATAATTCACAGTTCTCTTAGTATCCAGATACCGGATGTCGCAATGTCCGAACATGAATCCTTAGCGGGAGAGAGATTAGAAGTCATAAAGTCACTTGGAGGGGAGAGGCAGAGAGAGGGACTCAGACCCCCCTAGAGGGGCAGGGCCCCCTCCCATATCACAGCACAAACGTGCGGGGGGCAGGGAGAAAGACTTAGACACCCCAAGAGGGATAGGGTCCCTCCAAATCCCGGCACATGAACTGTAATCTTACAGGGTTTTTTGTAATCAGTTCCCTTTCCTGTCTTTTCACCAGTGGCTCGTAAGGCTGCACTGTTCACGTAGCTTGGACATGTCCTGTTGCAGGTTGACCTCAGAATCGACCCGTTTTTCTGGTGTGCTTGTGCAACTCCGAGACCCGGTTTCTCCATGGGTTTAGAGAGGAAAGATGATCTTGTCATTAAAACACTAAACTTGGCCTCAGAAACTCTGTGTTCAGTTACTAGCCATGCCATAGGCTTCATGTGTGACCTTGGGTAAGTTCATTAATCTCTCTGTGCCTCAGCACCTGGCACCACGGGGCCCCGATCTCAGCGGGGGCCCTGCAAGCACTACGGCCCTATACGTAACAATCATTACAGTGTGACTCATCTCTTCTGCCCGGTGACACACTGTCTCGCTGCAGATCTCATCCAAACGTATTTACTCTCCCATTTCAATGAGCCACCCCGGCATTCGCTGACAGTTTGCTCCCTGTTTTCTAGGGCAATGGAGAACTTCATGGTTCTGGGCTCCTGGAACACAAGCGCCAACTCATCCACTGCCGACTGCAGCGTGGAAGACAACACGTACAAGTGCAAATTCGACGAGGACTTCAAGTACATTCTGCTGCCCGTCTCCTACGGCATCGTGTGCGTGGTGGGGCTGTGCCTCAACCTGCTGGCCCTCTATGTCTTCCTCTTCAGGATCAAGACCTGGAACGCCTCCACCACGTACATGTTCAACCTGGCCGTGTCCGACACATTCTACGTGGTTTCCCTGCCCTTGTTGGTGTATTACTACGCCAAGGGGGACAATTGGCCCTTCAGTGTGGGCTTGTGTAAAATAGTCCGTTTCCTGTTCTACACCAACCTCTACTGCAGCATCCTCTTCCTGCTCTGCATCAGTGTCCACCGTTTCCTGGGCATCTGCTTCCCGCTGAAGTCGCTGCAGTGGGGCCGCGTCCGCTACGCGCGGAGGGTGTCGGGGGTGGTCTGGTTGGTCATAATCACGTGCCAGTCACCGGTGCTCTTCTTCGTCACCACCAGCGTGAGGTGCGAGACCATCACCTGCCACGACACGTCGAGCAAGGAGCTCTTCGGCCAGTTCGTCATCTACAGCTCGGTGATGCTGGTGCTGCTGTTCTGCATCCCTTTCCTGACCATCATCGTGTGCTACTGCCTGATGGCTCGGAAGCTGCTGCAGCCCACTCGGGGGACCTCCAAGAGGTCCAAGTCCAAAAAGAAGTCGGTCAAGATGATCATTGTTGTCCTGGTGGTCTTCATCATCTGCTTCCTTCCTTTCCACGTCACTCGCACCTTGTACTACTCCTTCCGGAGCTGGGACCTTAGCTGCGGGACCCTCAATGCCATTAACTTAGCCTACAAAGTGACCAGGCCCTTAGCTAGCACCAACAGCTGCCTGGATCCCATTTTGTACTTCTTAGTAGGCCAAAGATTTGTGAAGTTCGCAGGCAACAAAATGCCAGTGAAAACTCCAAACCAAACGGCCCTGAGGGGAACTCCCACCAGCAACACGGGAACCAGCAGCAACCTACATATGATAGCCAAAATGTGAAATCCTAGCCTGCTACATTTCTGTCCACTGTCCCGCCACATTGCAGACTATTCTATCTCCGTGGTGGAAGGACTTCTCCACCGTGTGTTGGGGAGTCTGGCATGAGGCCATTATGCATGCGCAACCCACTGGTGAGTGTGTTACAGGTCCCACTCTGCGCTGAGTTGCAGAGGATCTGAGTTGTTGCAGCCCTCAGCTACAGAGGCATGACTCTTTAGCTAAAGCTGCAGCAGCTCATGCTTTTCGCTCTGAAGGTCCTACCTGTGGTGTGTCAGCCAAGGTGACGGCTGTCACCCATTCAGTTGATTCCCTAGGCTTCAGGTGTTGATGCTTGAGCAGGAATGGTTCAACAAGATACACCTGTGTGTATGTCACCAGTTTAATGAGGTTTTGGAACTAAAGTGCTGCTGCAATGATATATTATAATCCCATATGCATGTCCTCGTTCAGCTCTGCAACCAGAATACTTCTCCTCCACCAAACCCACTCCTCTCTCTGATACTGAATGGTGTCTATCCAGGAGTGAGCAAAGACTACCTGGTGCATGGTGGTCAGGCCAAAGAAGTGACAAAGCATGGTAAAAGAATAATATCCATGCTAAAATTTGTACTGGTTTTTCTAAAACAAATTAAAAAACAAACAAAAACCCAAAACCCGAACCCACCTGTCGATATTACTGAAATGTTCTGCTTTTCACAACATTTTCTGCCATATTTTCTGTTGATGTTTTTATTAAAAAATTATTGCAAGTGGCAAGAAAACACAGTTTTCAGTACGTGAAAAAGGTCAATAATTATTTTGATAAAAATTTCAATCCGAATATCGATTTAAAATATCTCAGAAAATGGAGCCCTGGGAAACGGAAAAGACTTTGACGTTTTTCACAGAATCATTCCCCCATTTTTCATCCAGCCCCCAGTGCATCTATTGGGGAAGCTTTTATCATTCATACTAGGGATGGGAGACTTTTCGCCTCACTCCAAGCCGGGGGAGATGACTCAGCGGAAAAATAGTTACAATCTGCAAAGGCTTTTCCTCCTGGGTGAATGTTTAGCACAAGAAAGGAAAGTAAGTAAATTATAGGCAGAAAGGAAACAGAAATACTCCCCAGCAAGGGGTTCTACCCACTTTTATGGGATGCCTGACCTTCCCAAAGGCAATAGCCCTCCTCTGTCTCCCGAGTGTTTGATCTCATAGCTTTTCTCCAGAGAGCGCTGCTTGTTCACCAGGTACTGGACAGTGCTTCCCTACCCTGTCACACCCAAATTCTAAAGGCTTTTCGAAAGCCATAAGGCCTCCAAACTGCAGCTTTGACTAATTGCCCAATACTGACTTTAATTTTGGGTGGGGTTTCTTTTTATCCTTTCCCTAGTGATTCATCTTTCCTGAGAAAGCGATAAGGCCTTTCATCATATACCTGGCCAGGTAATCCGGGGCTGGAGTGTAAGATCATGTCTACATTGCCATTTACGTTGGCAACATTTTTGTCGCTCGGGGGTGTGAAAAAACCACGCCCCCCGAGCGGCATAAATTTCGCTGGCATAAGTGGTAGTGTGCCCAGCGCCATGTCGGCGGGCGAGCTTCTCCCGCCGACATAGCTACCGCCGCTTGTTGGGGGTGGTTTAATTATGTGACGGGAGAGCTCTCTCCTGTCAGCATAGAGCGGCTACACGAGCGATCTTACAGCGGCACAGGTGTATCGGTACAGCTGTGCCACTGTGAGCTCACTAGTGTAGACGTGGCCTAAGAAACTAGATGTACAGCAGCTGGGAAACGTTATTCTAGCATGGAGGCGACAGCACTCGGCAACTTTTAGCAATTTGCCAGGAGCTGCAGCTAATTGATAAAGGGCCCGATTCTGCCACTTTTACTCAGTACTGAGCCTGACTCAACCATGGGCCAGATCCTCAGCTGGTGTAAATCAGCATGGCATTATTGAAGCCAATGGTCCTCACTAGAAAATTAGGCAGTGTTAGAACACGACCGAGAGGAGTCAGGTTAAGTAACATGACATTAAACCCTACTTTGTAGTCAGTGGGCTTGTCTTCACTGCCAAGATAACTCAAGTTATAATGTGAGTATTGCCCCTAACTTGAGTCCTGCCTACACACACAAACCTTAGCTCCAGTGTGGTGGTGCTTTTAACTCGAGTTTGCTGGCCCATTAAGGCGTATGAGCTAAAGCTTGAGTTAGTGCAATTCATCAGCTGCCAACATGACCACTTAAGTGTGGATGCAGGCTAGCCCCACTTCAGTGCTTCCAGTCCTCCAATGCCTTCCCACAAATCCCTCAGTGTGCCCAGTAAGGACAGACAAGTCCACCCACAATTCACTGGGAAAGAATTCATAGAATGGCTCAGCTTACTGGAGTGCAAAGGACCATGGGATATGACCCAAGAAGTCTTAGTGCCACACACGAGTGAGTGCAGCGCCAATGTGAACAAAGTTATTTCATAGTGTGGGTGCACTCACTCGAGCTAGGCTAAATTGGTGGAGATATCCTGAGATAACTCTGCAGTGAAGACAGACTAGAGACAAGTTGTATTCAACATCATGTCCACATGTCCTGGTTAACCTTATCCTTCCAGTAGGTTTTAACCCTGACTAGCTGAAATGAGGTTAACATGGCTTGCCCCTGATTACAATGATTTGTAGAGAAGCAGAGTGGTCCAGTGGATTGGACACTGGTCTGGGTGTTAGAAAAGCTGGGTTCTGTTCCTACCTCTTGNGGTTAACATGGCTTGCCCCTGATTACAATGATTTGTAGAGAAGCAGAGTGGTCCAGTGGATCGGACACTGGCCTGGGTGTTAGAAAAGCTGGGTTCTGTTCCTATCTCTTCTACTGATATGGCCTAGATTATACAGGAAGTTGGTCTAATGGTCCTTTCTGGCCTCAAAAGCTATGAGTACATAGCTGAGTTTATTATGTTAGTTAACATGACTCGTCATGGTCTAGCATGACATTGACTTCAGAGGGACTTGGATCAGGCCCCATATGAAAGACAGGATTAGGCACAATTCAAAATCCCACTTAGTATGTTTCTCTCTGATCTAATGGTGGTCCAGCATCAGATATGAGTGAACAAAGTTATTTGGGTTCAGAGCAACCAGAGAGGTACTGACTGGAAGTTTTTATTTTTGTTTTTGAAAGTACTAACTTATACTAAAAAAAATGTTCATTTTTGTGATGATATAGCACATTTTTATTTTTGTAATGTGTAATGATCTTGTATTGCTTATGATAAAATAAGTTTATTTCTATTATTCTTATTATTTTTCTGCAATCTGGTCAAAGCTGGGTCAATCTCAGAAGAGGTGGGGATGAGGGGCCTGGCATAACGACTGAATTGTTTAACATGTTAGAGAGGTTTTCAACTCCAGGCATGGAAATGTTCAAGGTCTTCAAATGTCACCAGAATACTACTGAGAAACCCATGCACTTTAAGGGTCTTTGGAAACTGGATTTTTCCAACAGCTCTTCTCTTTATAAATGGCCAACCCAAATCCCTGGATCCAAAATGCCACAAACGGAGCCCTGGTGTAACAAGGTGTACCAAGCTCTTTGAGGCCCCCTACTGGATGCCATGTGGTCTTACCCCACCCTGCCTCAGGACAAAGTGCAGTGAAGGTGGGTCCTCCAGGCCTGCCTAGAAAGGCTGCAGGGAAGCAGCCAATCAGAGCGCAGCAGGCTCAGTTAAAAGGAGCTACAGGAGTTGAGCAGGGCAGTTGCTGGCTGGGACCAGAAGGGGAAAGAAGGAGTGAAAGGCTGCGTGAGACTCACAGGTAAAGAGACTGGAGAGAAACCCTGCTCAAGCAGGGAGAGGACTTGAGGTTCTCCAGGCACAGAGGCCTGGGAGAAAGAACCCTGACAAAAAGAGGGAAGAGCTCTCCAGGCGAAGAGGCCTGAAAGGAGACCCTGAGAAACCAGGACAGAGACTGAGAAACTCTCCAGCCAAGGAGATGTGGGAGAGACCCTGCTCACACAGGGAACAGACAGAGAGCCCAAGAAGGTGGTGGGACAGAGTGGGAAGCAGCCTAGGGAATGTAGCAATAGCAACTAGTAAAGAAAGCAGCATGTGGCTGCTATTTGTAGGGCCCCTGGGTTGGGATCCAGAGCAGTGGGTGGACCTGGGTCCCCCCACTGGCAGAATGGCCAAAGCCCTGAGAAGGGGATAAGTTTCGTTTTGGAGCCCAAGAAAGGGGTTAGAGTTTAAACAAGCGCAGAGATGGGGCTGAAGACCCCAGAAAAGGCCAACCTTTTGTTGGACTGTATTACCCCAGAAGGAGTTCCTTCATGTGTCTTTAGACTCTGTGTGACTTAGCCGGAGGGCTGAGCCCCTGAAGACCTGCCTGACAAAGGCTCCCACCAAAAGGGTGCTGGGAACAGGAAAAAAAGAGAGTGCAGGATTGCACCCAGTGGATAGGAGACACTCACAAGAGGTGTCTCCTACCCCCACCCCCCCATCACACCCGGTATACACTAAAAATTTAGCTTGACCTAGCTACATCACTCAGGGGTGTGCAAATTCTAATGCCTGGTGTAGACATGGCTAGGTCGATGGAAGAATTCTTCCCTCGACGTAGCTACTGCCGCTCGGGGAGATGGATTATCTACATTGGTGGAAAAACCCTTTCCGTCGAGGTAGGAAGCATTTGTGCTGCAACGCTCCATACCTAAGGGTATGTCTACACTACCGAGACTATGCTGGCATCGTTATGTCACCGAAGCGATGCGGCATAAACCCCACGGCATAGACACAGCCTACACCAATGGAAGTTTTTCTGTCTGTGTAGGAGCACCACCTCTCCGAATGATGGTCGCTATGCCAATAGAAGAATTCTTCTGTCAACCAAGCTGTGTTTCCACCGGGGGTAGGTCAGCATAGCTATGCTCGTCACGGGAGTGGATTTTCACACCCCACACTGACCTAGCTATGGCAACCTGACTTTTAAGCATAAACCAATCCTAAGGCCCCACTCGTACACCTTTTTCTCAGGGAGCCAAGCCCTGTAACCCCATGGAACTCCTCTGAAGTCAATATGGCTCTGTGCAGTGACAGGGGTATGCCTACTTGGACTGGGGCTAGCTTTGGTTCCTACGAACCCTCCCCAGGGCCGTCTTATAGGAACTCTTCCCACCAGCATGCCTTTCTGGCAGGTGTGGCCCTTTAAATCTGGCAGAGCCAAGCAGCTGCAGCCCTCTTCCTAGAGCCATTTTTGGGGGGAGGGATAGTGCAGTGGTTTGAGCATTGGCCTGCTTAAACCCAGGGTTGTGAGTTCAATCCTTGAGGGGGCTATTTAGGGATCTGGGGCAAAAATCTGTCTGGGGATTGGTCCTGCTTTGAGCAGGGGGTTGGACTAGATAACCTCCTGAGGTCCCTTCCAATCCTGATATTCTATGAAACTGAGTTGGTTGCTGCATCTCCTCCTGTTCCCAATGGTAAGTACTCAGTCCTGGTTATGTTTCCCCCCCAATTTATCCTTCATTATACCTGAGGGAATGGCACATTCTCCTCTCCTTCATTACCGCTGCCATGCAATTGCAGGAGATCTGCACCCCTGATCCCAATGGTGCTGTTCGTTGCATCAGACTGCCGACATGCATCAGTCTCCTGGACAACATGCCCAGGGAGAAATATCTTCCGAGCCCCACATCAGGAAATCCATGAAACCTTCTCAGTCTGAAGAAGAGACACGTTGACACACCTGATGCCATCCACACCCAGCGAGACCATTGGTGTCCAAACTTAAATTCTATCAGGGCAGATTCTGCCTGTTGCTCTGAAGGCAGAGAATTCCCAGCCCTGGTCCCCAGGTGGGAAACTTTGAGCATGGGGTCGGTTCTTTCTAAGGTGAGATGCTAGAGCTGGTCACAAGTTTTCCAATGAAATGGCAGCAGCCCAGCCCCCTGATTCCTCATCAGGATGCCAGGTGGGCTGCTGAGGAGATGTGAGCCTGGAAACTCTGGGAGCCCCAGCTCCCTGGCCCCCCTGTTTATCCAGCCTGATGGCTGCCGAAGAGCTGGGGCTCTTGCAGATCCTAGTAGCCCACGAAGCAGGCTGCTGTTGGATCAGGCTCCCCAGCTCCCAGGCTCTCCAGCTCTTGAGCAGCTTGCCCGGCAGGCTACTAGCCTCCTGGGGAGCATACTTCATTTCGGAAACACCCAAGTGTCCTGCTGCTGGAATGATTCAGTGCTTCTGAAGCAAAATATTGTGTATAGACAAGGCTGTGTTTTTTTCCCTAGTGCCAGTGGATGCATACAGGAGTCTCTCAATTAAAACAAATAGTATATTTTTTGACTGCTAATTATACAAAGAGTCCCTGGGCAGATTCTGAGCACCCCTGCACAGATTCTGCGCTCCATGCCAATTGGGCTTGAAAACTTGCAAGGAAGGTTTTTTTGCACGAGCTTTCTGGTGCTTCCAGCCTGCTGGAAGGAGGCCAAGGTTGGCCTTTCACGTGGTTTTTCAGCACCTCTAGCTGGAATCTGACCCAGACAGGCAAGAAAAGCAATGAAGAAAGAATTTAATGATTTTTTTTCTTTTTTGATCGTCGAGATAGGTTGGGTTCAAATCCGCTGTGGAGTTGATGCCCATCACAGGATTAGTATTAGGGGCTGTTTGAACGTTAATAGGTCTGATCCATACAGCAGGCCCTCTGGATTGCCAGGTCACTTTCCAGTTCCCCGAACTCTTATTTCTTGCTCGCTTCCTCATTCTGCAGCTTTCAGTGTTTAGTGCTATTGCAATGGCAGAGACAGGAGTTCAGCACAACAAGAGCTGTATAAAATTGCTACACACAATATAGGCCCAAGGTGCCTGTGAGTATTGCACTGACTCACCCGTTTGGAATGCAGAATCTGGGGTCATTCCACATGCCCTGGCAATATGTCAGCTAGGGCTCTCTGCTGTGTGACAGGACACACGCTGTAACAGATTAACTCCCAGGGTAGCATATGCAGGACACTGACATCCTGGGTCAATCAAAGTTACTGATCAAGTTTCAAGTTAGTGTCCTACAGAGGAGAATCAGGTTCCCTGGACTGAAATCCAAAGGGAAAAAAATAGCTCCACAAACTGCTCAAGGACTCTGGTAGAACTAAAGTAACCCTCCA
The DNA here is from genome assembly GCA_003942145.1 of Platysternon megacephalum. Taxonomy (NCBI): domain Eukaryota; kingdom Metazoa; phylum Chordata; order Testudines; family Platysternidae; genus Platysternon; species Platysternon megacephalum. Next base: position 1,789,389 of record QXTE01000147.1, read on the forward strand.
AGAGCTGGTGGGAGTGAGTCCCTCAAGCTCTGGCATTTTGAGCCCCCTGTAAATGCTCAGATGGCCAGATTAGATTAAGTAGAACCTGCCCTGAGCCTGTGGTCACCTGTCATTTCCAGGTGTCACAGGAATAAAACAAAACAAACCAGGGTGGTGTAACTACAGGGCAAGGGTCTGAAGGCTGTCTATGGGATTTAGAGCTGCGTCTTGTGTTTAAAAAGAACGGAAAATGTATCTCAATCCCCTTGCTAATAATTTCGTGGCAGATGTGCCTGTAAATCCCCTGTAAATTTCAACCACAGCTCTAACTCCTATTAAGGTGTCTAATCCTCCCTTGGTCTCTTTGCCCTGTTAGCAAATAGTCAGCGGCATGTCTTTAAGAGGTGCTGAGTACTCACAGCTTCCAGTGGGGCTCATGCAGGTGCCTAAACGTGGGTTTAGCTACTTAACATTAGGCACCAAAGCTAGGCCTGACTATGCAGGCCTTGGTGGTTGAGCCCTGATCTCCTGATTATCCACCAGTCCACACAAGACCCAATTCTGCTCCCATTAAAGCCACTGGGAATTTTGCTGAGTCACCATAGAGGAAGGTGGTTTAGAACCCCCCTAGAGATCACAGTACGTTAGATTCTAGATTGGTGAACAGATTAGATTAGATGGGAAGGGATCAGGCCCTAAATGAGAGATGGGGGGTCAGGCGCTCTGGAAGACCAGCTCCCATAAGGTAGTATTCTCCAGCCCCGTCAGCTTGCTTTTGCGTGCAGACCTAATATTTTTTTATTAGACTTTATTTAAGGACTCACTTAGATCTAATTTACAGCTTGGCTCGTTGCCTGAAGCTGCAGGCTCATGGGCCTAGGGGGAATAGAATCAGTCTGTGCCCTGCAGTAATCCTGCTCAGTCCATTGGTCTAATGTAAGGCCTTGTAACCAGATCAAAAGTTTGGCTTTGTGTCCCGTCAAAGTCTCCCTGTCTGGGGCCACCTGCTGCAAAGAGACCAGCAGAGAGACACTTATTTTAGTGACTTTTCAAGCTTTGTTCTCCCATCTGAAGTAGGAAACAGGAGCAGCCATTTAGTGCCAAATAAAGATGATACAGAAACAGGCAACAGCAAGGGAGCTGTAAGCATGATCCACAAGCACTGCCTGGGTGGGGACCCTGCGTTAGCGCTGGGAGAGACCAAATTTAGCCACTGCCTGGGAAATCCCCCGCCCAGTTCTAGTCTTTGTGATTTAGTCATGGTTTGCTGCCTGCTATTTCAAAAGCACTTGGGATGGGCCTGAATCAGAACCCTGCCTCTGACCACACCCCAATATCGGTCAGCTTACACCAGGAACAGCAAACCTCCAAACATCTCCCTTGTTAGTGGGCTGGAATTTGATGCCATGTCACAGCTGTTCAGTGGCATATGTGAAATGAGCTGCCAGGTCTCAGCCTAGCTCCCAATGGATAAAACAAAACACCCTCATTGGCTCCATTGTTAGGCACATAGGAACTGCCAGACTGGATCAGACTGGATCTCCATTATAATCCAGGATCTTGTCTCCAGCAGTAGCAAGTATCAGCTTCTTTAGAGGAAGGTGCAATAAACCCTGTGGATAGGCAGGTATGCAGTAACCTGCCCACAGGGAAAATTTCTTCCTGACCCCCATCAGTTAGAGGTTCGGCTTTTGCCCTGAAGCATGAGGGTTTACATCCCTGCCAAAATTCTAGTTTTTTGTTTTTTTGTTTTTTAAATCATTACTAATCTAACTCTGGATATTCTTGTTATCCATAGAAACAACCAATCCTTTTCTAATGCTTTAAGCCACAATTATATCTTGTGGCAATGAGTTCTGCAGGATAATTGCACATTGTGGGGAGGGGGAGAAGTGTTTCTTTTTCATCAGTTTTCTAGCTGCTGCCTTTCAATTTTGACTGTCCTCTTGACATTTAATTATGAAAGCTGCCTTTTCTATCCCATTCATTGTTTGGCACAGCTGGCTGACAGGTTTTGTTTTTTTTTAAAACAACAAAATATCAACAACAAATGTTCTTGTGAAAAGTTTGTTTTTTCAAAACACCATGTTTTCTTCCAAAAATTTCATTTTGGAGACAAAAAAATGGAAATAAAAAATCATTCTGTTTCAGTGGGAAATAAAAAAAACCCTGTCTCTCTTTTAGTTTTATTTTACTTTTTCCCATCTCTTTGTAGTATACAAAAGTCAGAAAGAAAGGACTATTCCCCCACCAAAACAAAATGAAAACTTTGATTTTGTTCATATTGAAATATTAAAAATATTTAATCTATATGTAATATAAATATAAAATATTGTATAAACATTAAAATCATATTGAAATTTTTGGTCTCACAAGCTGAACATTTTTGAATGAAACACTTTTTTTGTGCAAAATCTATTTCCCTTTTTGTGACCAACTCTTTCTTTGAGTACCTGTCTTGTGTCCCCTCTTACCAGCAGCTTCAGCAGAGACGCCAAAGGGTGATGGTGGAAGCAAGTTACTTTACCTCCCCGCAGAGGTGGTACCTTCTCAGAGGGTCGGTGTGGGAGGAACTTGCTTTGCTAAAGCCCAGGCTAGATCTGTTCTGAGAACACAAAGAGAACTTCAGTCTCTTGAGCTGTCAGGCTGGGACCTTTCCCCAGAACTAAACTCACTCGCCAGAATTAAAAACATGAGATTTATACAAAACGAACTGGGGGCAGGGGGAGGAATTGCCCAGCCAATACCAAAGGGCTCAATCCTGAGGTGCTGATGCCAATGGGAATTGAGGGTGCCCGGCACTGAGCAGGCTCTGGGCCAAAGAGAGATCTGTTGTGATTTTACCACAGTCGTGCGACGAGTGAGCCATCTCCAGTGTGAGAGAGGATTGCGGTCTGGTGGTTTGGGCATAGCTTTGGGATCGAGGGACGCATGGGGTGTAGTCTGCCTTTCCCGCTTCTGTGCTGTCCAATGGTTAGAATAAAGGCCTGGTAAGCAGGACTCCTGACTCTATCCCAGCTCTTCCAATGAATGGCCTGGGGTAAGTCACCTGAGCATCTCTGCCTCATAGGTGGTGATGTTCTCTCACTAAAAATGACAAGCATCTCCCTGGCTGTGAGTGTCCCCATTAACCCAAGTGAAACCGGGGCAAGGCTCCTCCTTCAGCAAGGGACTCAGGAAATGCCCCGTGTGATGCGTGCGCCTTCTCTAGATCCTTCTCCATGTGCAAATCTAGGTCATGTTCAGCGGAGGGGGTGGGGCAACCCATCTGCTGGGAGGATGCAGGTCTGTGCCCAGATTCTGAGCTGTGCCCGACCGACACTCAACATGGGGGTAAAGAAAGGTGTCCGTACTCCCACCTGCGCAGCACAGGATTCTGGGGCGGGCTGACCCCAGTGCAGGGCTGTTCTCTGGGAGGAAAGGAGAGATGGCTGGTGCCCTCTGCACTCCAGCTATCCATGGTGTGCAGAACCGGCCAGGAGGGAGTCGGCACACCTATCTGGTCGCTTTGCGCTGCTGGAGTGGTGTGAACCAACTAGAGGTGGGGCCGGACTCTGGCCCCTGCTCTGTAACCAGTAGGTGTGTACAGTACTCTTTAACTCATTATGTTTGACATCGCTCCTATTTGGACCCAACCTTCCCTCTGCCCCACGCAGCCCTAGTCAGAGCGGTCCCGTCCATAGGACGGACTAGGGCAACCACCCCGGGGCCCCACGCTTCGGGACATGGAGTCCAGGGCGGCCTGGGAGGTTAGCGGGCTCGGGGGGCCTGGCGCCGGCAACAACAAGGGACCTGGCCCCTGCCCGCTCCGCCCCGCCAGCTCCCAGCATCACTCGGGGGAGGGGGCGGAAGCCGCAAAGGGGCGGAGGTTTGGGGGAAGGGGTGGAATGGGGAGGGGACGGAGCAGGGGTGGGAAGAGGCGGGGCAGGGGCGGGAAGAGGTGGGGGAGGGGCAGAGTGGGGGGGGGGTTGGGGCATGGCCTGGGCCAGAGGGGGGGAGGGGGTTGTCCTGGGCCCCGCATCCCCTAGGGATGGCCCTGGCCCTAGTACTGTGTCAGCATCATAGCAAGCTGTTGACATTGAAAATGTCACCTCATGAAGTCTAGTGCTAAGGGTGAGTTTATTTAAAGCTGCGGTTCTCAAATTGGGGGTCAGGACCCCAAAGTGAGTCGTGACCCCATTTTAATGGGGTCGCCAGGCCTGGCGTTAGAAGCCGAAGCCCGAGGGCTTCAGCCCTGGGCAGCAGGGCTCAGGTTACAAGCCCCCTGCTACTTGGGGCTGAAGCCCTTGGGCTTCTGCTTCCCCGCCTCTCCCCCCACCCCCCCTTGGAACGGTGGGGCTCGGCCTTTGGCCTCCTCACCCGGGGCTCAGGCAGGCTGAGGCGTCGGTCCCCCCTCCTGGGGTCGGGTAGTAATTTTTGTTGTCAGAAGGGGATTGCGATGCAATGGAGTTTGAGAACCCCTGATTTAAGGCTAACGAACGTCTTCCACGTGGGGTCGCTGCTGAGGATAGCTTCCGGCTCCTTCTAGAAGTGGCAGGTCTTTAGCACAGCACCAGAGTGATGTTTTGCCTCCCTTGCCTCCTGGTAGGCCTGCCTCAGCTCCTTTATCTTCGCGCGGCACTGCACCATGTCCTGTTCGTAGCCCTTATCCAACAAGCCACGAGAAATCTGACCGTAGGTATCGAAGTTCCTACGGCTGGAGCACAGCTGGGTCTGCGCAGCCTCCTCTCCTCACAGCGCCAGCAGATCCAACAACTCGGGTGTGCTCCAAGCGGGAGAGCATTTGCTGCATGGAGCCACAATGGTCAGCTGGGAAAATGTGATGTGAGTTGTCCACACCGAGCAAACAGGAAGCGGAATTTCAGCAATTCCCAGGCCTTTAAAGGAGATGGGGCAGATGTCTGTGTGCCCGGATGCAGGTCAGCAGAGTTCGAACTGCTGACCAGAGTGTCAGGATGGGCATTGTGGGACACCTCCTGGAGCCCATTTACAGCGACGAAACCAAGTGCGGTATCTACCCTGACGCTTTGTCGATCTAACTTTGCCACAAAAAGCTCTCTGCCTCTCATCGAGGTGGTTTTATTTTGTCGGCAAAACAGGAGAGTTTTGTCAGCAGAAGGAGCCGTGCAGTGTGTACACCTCCACTGCTTTGTCGGCAAAACCTGACTTTTGTTGACAAAACTGTCATGTAGACAAGGCCTTAGATTGTCAGCTCGGTGGGACAGGGACTGTCTTTGTTCGGTACCTGGCACACTGGGGTCTTGGCCCATGACCGGTGCTCCTAGGGACTACGGTGATATAAATAATAAGGATGTGAGGCAGTGCAACACTGGGGAACAAACACTTGACAATGGGCTCTTCAGTCTAGCAGACAAAGGTGTAACACGAGCCAATGGCTGGAAGCTGAAGCTAGACAAATTCCGACTGGAAATAAGGTGCACATTGTTAACAGTCAGGGGAATTAACCATTGGAACAAGTAGCCAAGGTGGATTCTCCATCACTGGCCATTTTAAAATCCAGCTCGGATGTATTTCTAAGAGCTGCTCTCAGAGTTGTTAGGGTTAAGAAGGAAGAAGAATGAACATATTCTTGGAATCTCTAACTCCGGTCACTGGAGAGTATTTACAGCTTTTACTGTAAGCATTCAGGCTCATAGCTACGGTACATGCTCTGCACGTTGGAGATTCAGGGATAGCAGCTGTGAACTGCTAGGAGCAGCAGAAGGGCTTGCAATAAAACAGAGAATTCAGGAGAACTTTATTAGGAAGATAAACAAAAGTTCCCTTCCAAGATGTAGGGTCAAATCCTGTTAGTTACACTGGTGTAAATCCAGAGTGACTCCAACGCACCCCATTCCAGTTTGCCGGTGTGACCGAGGGAAGAATGACGCCCATAGTGCTGAGTTTTTATACTTGCAAGGAAATCAGTGAAATTTCAAAGGACTATTGGTCTCAGTACAGCTCAGCTGGCAAATATTATTAAAGGTAGCTCATCCAATTGCCAGTTGAGTTTTCACCCGTTTCTACCACAGCTGGTTTGGACCAATCTGGGGAGTTGTGTCCAAATGATAATATGGATGACAACTGAGTAGATGAGGTTCATATTGGGATCCTGCTATGCTGTAGAATAGGCTGTGGTAATATGGCAAACAGAGCCTGTCAGTTTGTTAGAAATAATAGGATTTGGGGGTATGTTACATACACTATTTCCCATACGTGAATATGTATTGTCAGGCTAAATGAGCATGAATACAGATGCTCAGATTTAATTTTCACTATAGACTGTGCATTTTTCTTTCTCTGTATCTCTCCATTCCCTCTGTTTATATGTGGTTTTTTGAAAACTTACACTAGGAAAGTGGTTTGCTTAAATGGTGCCTGAACTTTCTGTCATAACAGACTTATATTTAGATCCTTTTCTGTCGTTGTTTGTTGCTTTGGCGAGGTATGAAATTTAATCATAACATTACAAAAGCAGCACAAGCGTCAAATATGTTGCTATTGGCTATTTCAAAGGAAGCAAGAGCGTCATCACTGAACTATCGTTAAGCACGTTGTTGTAGTTTTGTGGGGAAAATACTTGACCATTAGATGGCAGCACTAAAGAGAGGAAATCTCTCCAGCAAACTATATAGAGAATTTATACTAGTGGATGGGGGAATATAGATCAAGCCTGTGCTTTTGAATATAAGTAACCCTTCAAATCTCCTAGGCAAACCAGACCTCACCTCATTCAAGAGTGTTTTTTCTGACTTTTTTTTTTTTTAAGTGAATGGTTTTGAGTGGATACCCCTGGAGACTGAATTCCTGTGTTTATCCAGAATGTTTTTGCAAAGAAATTGCAGCACTAGGCATCTGTTTCACAAAGAAACTTCCAGCATGCCCTGCACTGATTGGCTCTGGGACCTGAAAACTGCTGACAGTCTTAACTTGTCTGCCCTAGTTAGCTTTGAGATGATGAGAGATCTTTGCTTTGGGAATTTCAGGGTAACATGGTCCTTGCTAGAAGTTGTATGTGTAGTGATTTTTGCCAAGCACATCAGTGATCTTAGAAACTAGATCCACAAATTCTCTTCAAGAGCATCTGCTAAGCCCTTTGCTCCAGTAGTGAGCCAACACTGGCAGCTTGCACAAAATCCAGATCTTGTCCTTATGTCTCCAGTGCAGAGCAGACCACCGGACACCAACGGGGTATAAATCACTAGAGTTTTTCCAGTGCCCCAGTAAAAAGATGAATGGCTATTGTGTCACTTGAAGGTAATTCCAAAGGATCATGAATGCTCTTATAACACAGGGAATGCTCCAGACGAAATACCAGCTGCAGTGGTGAGGGCCAGGAGAGAGATCGGCCTGCTCAGAAATGGTGTAAAGGTACAAATGATTAAAAACCCTCAAACGCTGTAAGTGTTCACTCACTGTCTCCTCCCTCCTGCCCCTCTTCCCTCCCCAAATGCCTCTCAAGCTCCTCCCACCCCCATCAGTGGTTTCAGATATAAGTGTGGGTAACAATCTGAAATGTTGACTTCGCTGGCTGATTTGTTGCACCTGGGCACAATGGGCCAAATCCATCCCCGGTGTGAGCAGGTGCAAATGGAATTGGAGTTACACCTGCTAACACCCAGGCTGGATCTGGCCTTGGATGACACCTACCAGAGCAGGTACTGCTTTATCTGGGAGTGTGTTAACAAAAGGGCTAATGATGTAGAAGAAATACCTGTGCATACGCTCGGAGGAATTGTCTTGGGTAATAAAACAGTACAGCATGGAAGCACAGTGCCTGTCTGCCACACACCCAGCTCCTAATTACAGCAATAAAGCTGTAATGATATCATGTGTCTCAGGTTAAACTGATGTGGCTAGATAAGCTGTGTGGACAAAGAACACATCTCATCCAGTGCCACTATAAAACACATGCCTTCCTTTTAGCTGGATATTACTGTTTGTTCAAGCACTGTTTGGTACCACCCCAGACACACAATAAAATTGAATTGATTGAGTGGGAAGGGGTAACAGCAGGGACTAGATGGGCAAAGACAGTAATGCACAGACAGCTAGCAGTGGCCTGCTTGTGCTCCCACTGAAGTTAATGGTAACCTTCCACTGATTTCAGGGGTGCAGGCCCAGGCCTTAATGGCAGTGGGAGAGTTTGGAATCCAGAGGCAGAAATGGGGTGACTATAGCAGCCACGCACAGCATTTTTCTCAAAGCAGTGTTGCCTTTACGTACTGGAGACTAAAAAAGGTTCAAATCCAGTACTAGCAATGGGCGAAAGTTTGGGGAAGAGGCAGTTTAGTTTATGTGAGCCTGTTCACCCAGACCTTATTATGAATTATTATTATGAGCTATCTGTTATTTGTCTGATGCCATCCACATGCATTGCTGGAATTGTGCACATGGAAACACAGTGGTTGTATTTAATACAGTGCTGCAAATAACCCTGCCTTTGTCTATCTTGTCTAGCTAGGCTGCAAGTTCTTCAGAGCAGGGACTCAAAGTGAGGAGTTTGTACAGTGCTTAGCACGGTGGGGCCCTGATCTTAGCTGGGGCCTCTGGACACTCCCACAATAATCATTTGCTTAAAAAGAATATCAGTGCATTGTCTCTTCCAAGCAGTGATCCGGCCAAAGCTTCAGAGTCTGGATCCAGCTCTGAGCTCTCCCAAAATTCCAGAGAGGGGTTGGCCTCAGGGTTTGGATCCCAGCCATAACCTTATTTTGCCTAATTGGCCCACATTTGGTCTCCTTTCCAGCAATGTAAATCAGGAACAATTCTGCTGAAGCCAATAGAGCTACTCAGCTAGATCAGCTGTTTTCTTGTCCTTTAACTGCAGCACCTGCCTCCCACTCTGTCGGTGGGTGGGTGGGTGCGGGCGTTGAGGGCAGAGTACACCAGTAGCCTAGAGATTATTTCCATGCTGACCGAGAGGAACTATCTGTGCTGTGCTCTGCTCTGTATTGCACAATGCAACGAGCTGAAATGCCATTACACATTACGTGCGCTGTTCTGTGGAACTATTGTGGCTTTAAATGACCTTCCATGGAGATCCCAGGGGACTTCCTGATGAGCTGATTTCTGTCTTCAGTGCTAAGAGCCAGCCGATGCGCTGTTAAATGTCCCACCCGTCTTCTGCAGGCGCAAATCCTGTCCCAGCAGAGCCCTCCGGTGGTGGACCTGGTGCGTGGCAGGATTTGGGTAGGGTGCGGAGTTTGGCGGCATGGAGGGATTCTGCAGCTGGTGAATGGAGACGGGCCAGGGAACCCAACCCTCTAGAAGGGGAAACTCATGAGGCCTGCAGTAGGAATGGGAAAAATTCCCCTTCCCAGCCCTGTGCATTTCCCCAATGCTCAGCCCTGTCCCATGGGCTGGGTGCAGCAGTGAGCAAGGTTGTGGCCCTAGAAGCACAATCAAGGTAATCATCTATTTTAAGGAGGCTGCCAGGCTAAAATGCCAGGGGCTGGATTCTTGTTTACCTCAAGGCCCCTTCACGCCACTCTGGCAGCGTAAAGCGCCCTTAGCTTGGGAGCAGACCATGTTTATGATCCCATTAAGGCCCTTTGCATACTGCCCGAGCACTGTGATGTGTAAATAAGAATCAGGGCCTAGGTTTGAAAAGTTGCTTTACTTGTAAGCAAAACTTTGGCTTATTAAAACTAAAAGCGCTTTTAAAATGTAATTTTACGTCACTCTGTTTATGCTGCTCATCGGTACTCTCGGCAGTTCTTTCCACTCAGATGGCAGCCTGCTGCAAGGTCACTGTCCAGAGTTCTCCTGTTGCAATGGGAAATTAGGCCTGCCTATTTCTAATGTAAATAAACCTCTTTTGGGAAAAAACAAGTGTTGACGTGATCCATCAACAGGATACCGTTTCCGTGTTGCCAACTCACATGGTTTCATTGCAAGTCTTGCGATATCTGGTGTTTAGCTTAAAGACCCAGTTCTGGGAGCCAAGTGATCACGGGAAGATCTCTACCAAGGCATTGGCTGTCCTGCAGCCCCAGGTTCTAGTCCAGCCCCACAGAACTAGTCCCTCGAAAACTCGCAGATTCTGCTCCTTTCGGAGAGTACGAACTTTGTGTAACCCTTCTGTCAGGTGGAGTCGGCAACGACCAGGGCCGGGTTCAATATCTAGGGGTTCCTTTTCAACAATACAACACCGAACCAGCTCGAGCCCCAACCCAGTAATTACACACCACCCCCATGGCGCCTCTAAGAGGCAATATTTTCTCTCTCGCAAGCACAGCATCTGAGCATAGGAAAGAAACTTCTAATGAAAGGAGGGAAGTCACCTGGCATTAATTTGGGAAAACGCTGCAAGCAGGCTTCACAATCATAAAACCATGAGCAAAACACTCCCTACCCCCCAGGGTACGTTGGGCAGTGTCTTTGGCCTCAGGTTCTTGAGTCTAACAACCAAAAGTTCTTTTAACGTGCCCCTCCCTTCTCCACCGCACCCCATTCACAGTTGTTCTTGGTCAGTGAAGACCCAGAGTTCAGAGGTGCATCTGTGTGAGTTCGCCTCCCACCCTGGCTTGGGGGAGAGGGAGGAAGGCACCTTGCTCACTCCGCCACCCGGGCACTTGCTCTGGCATAAGCTGCCCTGTGCTAGTGCCACCCTGGGCGATGGATGGGCTCAAAAACAATAGCCCAATTTTCAGATGTGCTGAACACCCACCAATGCCTCTGGAGTCAAGAGATGCTCCGGGTGTTCACCACTGCTGGCCACCCGGCCACTGTAATCTAGGTGCCTAAACAGGTATTGAAGAGGCAAACTGTCAATCCCCAGGTTTGGAAATGTTGGATTTTATAAATAAACAGTGAATCTGCATCCTTCCTGTGATGTCCTGTCCCTTTAAATCTTTGAGCACTCCCTCCTCCCCCAGGCACAGCTTCTTTCTTGTTGTGGTTAGATGCTGCTCAGACGCTTCGAGGCTCATAAAGAGCACACAAGTTTGGGATAGGACATTTCATGGGAGGCTGCTTTGCCTCCTTTCTCCAGAGACCATCGTTGGGCTTCCAATCACAGCAAAACTCCCATTGGCTTCAATGGGGCCGAGATTGCATTCCTGGAGCTAAAAATCTGACTGAGTGATGGTACCAATATGAAGACTTAGCTAGATAGTCATTCATAGCACTTTCCTGGCCAGATTCTCAGCTGGTGTAAATAAACCATGGAGTCAGTTGGAGTTATGTGGCTTTACACTAGTTGAGGAGCTGTCCCAGCAGTTTAAGGGACTGTACAAACATTAAGGCCTTGTCTACACTACAGAGTTAAGTTGACTTAGGTTATGTCGACGATCAGATGCCCCTTTAATTACATCGGTTGTTCAAGTCTACACAACACTCCTTATGTCGGTGGAGCACATCCATAGTTGGTGCTATCCCACAGTGCCACTTGCCACCCTCTGCGCTGAGAGATCTGGGAATGGATCACAGTGCATCATGGGGGCCCACTCACTGTCCCATGATGCAGTTCTTTCCATCCCATCATTCCATGGACTTCCAGCTTTGTTTCGCGCCGTTTTTGAACAGCCCCTGTAAACTTTGTGCCTGCCATCTCTGCCTGAACACATGGATTCCCCCCACTTCTGCCCAGTCTGGTGATGAGTGTTATGAACACAGCGCGGCTGGTCCTGCCGTATTTCATGAGCTGGGAAACAGAAAGTGAATCTATGGTGCTTGCCCAGCTGTATGCAATGGAAAAAAACAATTCAAGATTGCTGCTGGCATTCTCGGAGCAGATGCACACGGTGGACTGACAGTACTGGGCTTGGGAAACAAGCACTGAGTGGTGGGATGATGAGCAGTGGCTGCAGAACTTTCAGATGTACAAAGCCACCTTCCTGGAACTGTGTGTGGAGCTTGCCCCTGCCCTGCAGCACAAGGACACTAGAATGAGAGCTGCCTTCACAGTGGAAAAGCAAGTGGCGATCGCTGTGTGGAAGCTGGCAAATCCAGACTGCTACCGGTCAGTCATGAATCAGTTTGGAATTGGAAAGTCCATGTGGGAAAGAACTGTACTCACTCCATGTGGTGAAGCATCACAAGCCAATTGCAATGGTAGCAAAGCATCAAAATCCATAAGAACTTCAGGGGATGTCAACAGTTTCCTTGCTTCCTTAAATGCACACTCACTCTTTAGTCCATTTCCATTTTTTCTTTGCTTGTAACAGTTCGTGTAAAGGTGCCGATACTGTCGCCAGATTAGGCACAAATTTACCATGGTAGTTAAGCAGTCCTACGAATGAACGTAACTGTGACACATTCTCTGGCGGTGATGCTTCAAGAACCTCCTTCTCTTTCTCTGGCGATTTCCGTAAGCCTGTGGCACCAATTACATGTCCAAGATATTCAAGTGAAGGTTTGAAAAACTCTCATTTCTCTTGCCGTACTCTCAGTCCATGGTCTTCCAAACATTGCAACAGTGTCCAAATCTCAAAGATGATCCTCTCAATCAGTTCCTTTAATAAGAATGTCAACCAAAGAGCATAGAACTCCATTCAGTCCCTTCAGAATCTCATCCAAGGCTTCCTGGACCTGAGTAGGTGTTGATGTGATACTGAAAGGCAACCTGTTGTATCAAAATAAACCTTTTTGTGTGTTGATTGTGAGATATTTGCAAGATGCCAGATCTATCTCCATCTATAGGTATGCACTGAGCAAATCCAATAAACTGAAACACTGCCCACCACTAAGAATAGCAAACAAATCTTCAGTAAGAGGAAGTGGTTACTGGTCTGCACATAAAACTGAATTCAGTGTCACTTTGAAAACTCCACAAATTCAGACTGAGCCATCCTCCTTGATCCCTGGAATAATAGATGTAGCCACTCACCATGCGAAACCAGTAACAAGACTCGGATGTTCACTAATAATCAGCTTCCACCAGAGGCTTCAAAGCAAAAGGCACAACTCTGGGCTTTCAATATTTCAGCTGACTTTTAGACTTAACAGTGAGCTTCACTGATACATTGCTCATCTGTCCAACCTCTTTTTCAAAAACTTTGACGTGTCTGTCCAGTATTTCTTGAAGATTTCGAGGTTCTTTTGTAATCGTCTTGATCTTGGTCCAACTCACCTTGAGTTTCTCAAGCCAAGATCCGTCAAATAATGGTTCATACTTTCCTTCAGTCACAGAGAAGGGTAAAACGACCGATTGCCCATCTAGTTGAACTTTCACACGGAGTATCCCTTTGGGGATTATTTTTTCTCCAGTATAAGTCTTCAAAACTGTGGAGGTTTCTTGCAGGGGAACTTGTGACAAAGTCTGGTGATAGGTAGATGCAGCTGTCAGTGAAACCACAGCTCCAATATCAAGCTCACTCTTGTAGGAACTCCTTCAATCAAGAGTGTAACCCAGATGCCATCTCTGACTCCAGCTTCCAATAACATGCGTAGTGCTAGGTCTTGGATAGTGTCACTAAAGCTCTTGTCTTTTTACACATTATGAATTCCCAGCTTTGATTCTTTCTTAGGTTCAGTCTTCATAGGTGTCTTCTGGGATGTAGTTACTCTGTGTTGCTGGTTGTTGAACTGTGTGACAGGTCACAGCAGTGTGCCCTTTCTTCTGGCACTTCCTGCAAATAACCTGGCGTACCCAGCAATCCTTCTCAGTGTGTGTGGTTAGTTCACAGTGGCCCCACAGAATGTTCCTGTGGTCTTCTGTCTCGCCGATGCAGGAGGTGAACTACTTGCTTCACCCTAAAGTCCAGAGAATCCTTCTCTGTGCTCTCCATTGCAACTGCTACTTCAACAGTCCTCTTGAATGTAAGCGCTGATACAGTCAGTAACTTCTTCCGGACCTGGTCATTGTGTAACCCAGAGACTAATTGGTAACGCAGGGCACCACTTGATGTTTGTCCAAACTGCCAATGCTCTGACAACTTCCTTAAAGCAGCAACAAACTGTGCTACTGACTCTCCACTTCCCTGATGTCCCTGGTGAAACTGACATCGGTCTGCTGTCATCGATGGGGTAGGAGAAAAATGTCCCTGCATTGCTGCAGAGCTTGTGGCATACGTGGCAGCTGGAGACAATAGGTCACACAGCCGTCCGTACGCCTTCGGACCCATCACGATCAGCAAGGTTGAAACTTGTCCGTCTGGAATGGGGTTGCAAGCTACAAATTGCTCACAGTGTTTGCACTACACCACCCAGGATTGGCAATTTTTGTCGACCTCACCAACATTGCCCACAAAAGGTGCCATCTCTCTGTTCTCCTGTTGGATTTCATGCCCCCTAGATGCCTTTTCCACAGGGAAATTCTCCCCTTTTTTTTTAAATTATGCACTATCTGCATCTGATTGCCCTCTGTCGGCTGTGCTGACACTCTCCTTTGGCTGCACCAGGGCTCCCTCTGGGGTAGACTAAGCTGTTTCTCAACCTGGTTACATGAGGTTAAGAAAGATGGCTGCTTGCTGAGGCTCCCTCCTCATTGATCGGTTTGAACAGCGACTGCAGACCCTTATCCATGATTCTGTCTTTATTTGCCTACTTCCCCCTCTCTAGCTGGCTGGTTCACGCTGTCCCAGGAGCAAAAACCGGAGTCTGGCACCCTGTGCTTCTCGGTGAACGTAACCCCTTTGTTTATAGTATTGTTTACTTTTTCTTCTTCTTGGTCAGGCGATGGGAGCACTGGACAGTCATGGGATATAAATTCCTCATTGCCAAATGTTATATTTCTGGAGCCAGCAGAGAAGGAGACAGACAGACAGATGCAGGGGGAGCTGATGGACACTCAGCTGTCTGCTGTGGCGGCTTCATTGTTCTTGCAGCAAAACATCTGCCTTTCCACTGCATTTCACACTTCTTTACCCTGTCTCTTTCAAGCAAATACAACAGGTGGCAGATTGCCACTCCCGGAGACCGGCGCATGATTGATCTATGGCAGAAGACTAGGGACCAGCTGTGGAAGAGTCCCCACATTGCCTTGCACATGTACTTTGAAACATGCATGCTTGGAGTTGGATTAACTCCTCCCTTCGCAGCGAGGTCAGAGACGGGCAGTCGGATGTGAACAACTTTCCTAAGCCCTGTGCACACGGTAACTTTTGACTGCATTTGTAACCAGCTAGTGGACTCTAAATGTGATCTGTGTCCATGCAGCGCGGGGTTAATACTGTGTACTGATGGCAGCTAAACATGTGTTGTTCTTGCCACAGGCCTGAATTGACACTGTGCTGTCTTCTGTAACCAGATCATAACGACACTGGAGCACATCTGAGCGTATGGCTTCCCTTGGAGCCGGAGGTGTAATTCCCAACTCAAGGAGACTTACCTGCGCTAGCTCTGATCACGCTAGCTTCCTAAAAATAGAGTGTAGCCGTAGTGGCAGGACGGGCTGCCTGTCCCAAGCGTGAACCTAGTCCGGGACGAGTATGTTCTTGGGGCAGCTAGCCCCTTCCACTACTCACCCCATGGCTACGTTCTATTTTTAGGGTGCTAGTTCATCAGAGCTAGTGTGGGTATAGCTCCTTGAACTGAGAATTACGCCCCCAGCTCAAAGTGTAGACATACCCTGGGGCTCCTAGAAGCTACAGCGATACAAATAGTCAACATTAATTTTGCGCTATGGACAGACCCCCTAACATGCTGGTGTAACTAGTTTGGCCAATCTGCCTTTCTCCCAGCATTCTGTGGTGGGACATCCCAGAGCCCAGTGTAAACCAGCCCTAAAGAAGTGGCCTGATTTGTCAAAAGGGCAGAGCACCCAGCAGCTGCCATTCAAGTTAAACTAAGGGCCAGATCCTGTGAAGACTCAAGCTCTGATTTTTGCAGACCCAGTAGGGAGTCAGATAGTTTGTCTGAACTTTTGGAGGGTTGTGGGAACCAGAAAGGAAGGATGGTTTTTGTGGTTAAGACACTGGAACTGCCAGAGATGTGGGTCCCCAGCTCTGCGAGGAGCAGCCAATCAGGGCCTGGCAGGCCCATATAAGAAGAGCTGCAGGGCAGAGCAGCTTCAGTAGCTGCCTGGAGCTCAAGGAAGGAAGTTTAGGCTCCTAGCAGGAGGAAGGGATGCCAGCACTGTGGACAGATCAGTGCTGCCAGCAGGGACCGGGGAAGCTAGGGAGAGCTCCTGGCTAGCTGCTAAGACTGGCGTGCTGAGGCCCTGAGGTAAGGGCAGAGAAGGTGCTGGGGCTGCAGGGAAGTGGCTCAGGGAAATAGACTGAGAGCTTAGAAGGGATGCAGCATGTGGCTGCCATCTACAGGGTCCCTGGGCCGGGACCTGGAGTAGTGGGCGGGCCTGAGATTGAGGTATCATTAGAGGAGATTTTGGAACAAATTGATAAATTAAACAGCAGTAAGTCACCAGGACCAGATGGTATTCACCCAAGAGTTCTGAAGGAACTCAAATGTGAAATTGCAGAACTACTAACTGTAGTCTGTAACCTATCATTTAAATCAGCTTCTGTACCAGATGACTGGAGGATAGCGAATGTGACGCCAATTTTTAAAAAGGGCTCCAGAGGTGATTCCGGCAATTACAGGCCTGTAAGCCTGACTTCAGTACTGGGCAAACTAGTTGAAACTATAATAAAGAATAATATTGTCAGACATGTAGATGAACATAATTTTTGAGGAAGAGTCAACATGGTTTTAGTAAAGGGAAATCATGCCTCACCAATCTACTAGAATTCTTTGAGGGGGTCAACAAGCATGTGCACCAAGGGGATCCAGTGGATATAGTGTACTTAGATTTTCAGACAGCCTTTGACAAGGTCCCTCACCAAAGGCTCTTAAGCAAGTAAGCTGTCAGGGGATAAGAGGGAGGGTGCTCTCATGGATTGGTAACTGGTTAAAAGATAGAAAACAAAGGGTAGATATAAATGGCCAGTTTTCAGAATGGAGAGAGGTAAATAGTGGTGTCCCCCAGGGGTCTGTTCTGGGACTAGTCCCATTCAACATATTCCTAAATGATCTGTAAAAAGGGGTAAACAGTGAGGTGGCAAAATTTGCAGATGATACAAGATTACTAAAGATAGTTAAGACCCAGGCAGACTGCGAAGAGCTACAAAAGGATCTCTCAAAACTGGGTGACTGGGCAACAAAATGGAAGATTAAATTTAATGTTAATAAATGCAAAGTAATGCACATTGGAAAGCATAATCCTAACTATACATAGAAAATGATGGGGTCTAAATTAGCTGTTACCACTCAAGAAAGAGATCTTGGAGTCATTGTGGATAGTTCTCTGAAAACATCCACTCAATGTGCAGCGGCAGTCAAAAAAGCGAACAGAATACTGGGAATAATTAAGAAAGGAATAGAAAATAGGACAGAAAATATCATGTTGCCTCTATATAAATCCACGGTACGCCCACATCTTGAATACTGTGTGCAGATGTGGTCGCCCCATCTTAAAAAAGATATATTGGAATTGGAAAAGGGCAACAAAAATTATTAGGGGTATGGAACGGCTTCTGTATGAGGAGAGATTAATAAAACTGGGACTTTTCAGCTTGGAAAAGAGACGGCTGGGGGAGATATGATTGCGGTCTATAAAACCATGACTGGTGTAGAGAAAGTAGATAAGGAAGTGTTGTTTACTACTTCTCATAACACAAGAACTAGGGGGTCACCAAATGAAATTAATAGGCAGCAGGTTTAAAACAAATAAAAGGAACTATTTCTTCACACAATGCACAGTCAACCTGTGGAACTCTTTGCCAGAGGATGTTGTGAAGGCCAAGACCAGAACAGGGTTCAAAAAAGAATTAGATAAGTTCATGGAGGATAGGTCCATCTATGGCTATTAGCCAGGATGGGCAGGGATGGTGTCCCTAGCCTCTGTTTGCCAGCAGCTGGGAATGGGCGACAGGGGATGGATCACTTGATGATTCCCTGTGCTGTTCATTCCCTCTGGGGCACCTGGCATTGGCCACTGTCGGAAGACAGGATACTGGGCTAGAGGGACATTTGGTCTGACCAAATAGGGCCGTTCTAATGTTCTTATGTTTGGTTCTGAGTCGTTCCCCCAACCCTCCTCACCACTGAGGAAGTGGCTGGACCGTTGGACTGTGGTACTGTTCCCTGGAAGGGGAGAGCACAGAGTGTGGCACAGCCAGAGGGCTGTGTCCTGAAGAGGACACTGTGGTCCTTGGAGCGACACAGGTCCAGGAGCAGAAGTGACAGCGGGTGTGACACCACCAAGAGTCGGTGTACCGACCTGTGGAGCTGATCCATAAGATGACCAGCAGGAGGCACTAGCGTGGTGAGTTGCACCCCGTCACGCTCCTGCTGTTTGGTTTTGTCTTG
Source organism: Platysternon megacephalum (assembly GCA_003942145.1). Lineage (NCBI taxonomy): Eukaryota > Metazoa > Chordata > Testudines > Platysternidae > Platysternon > Platysternon megacephalum. Next base: position 1,807,620 of record QXTE01000147.1, read on the forward strand.
TCTGTTTACCCAGAGCCTGGTGCACGTGCTCAACTTTACACACGGAGTCCTCCCATTGGAGCTATACACCATGCATACAGCTAAGCACACGAGTAAGTCTGTACAGCACCCAGCACAATGGGGTCCAGATCTCATCTGGGGCCTCTAGGTGCTACTACACTATAAATCATAGTAACCAAACATGGCAGCTCTCTAACATCCTGCCAGCACTAGTCGGTAATGCAGTGATAAAATGTCCACAGTGACTGTTCCACACTACGGTCCATAATTAACTTCAGATGCCGTTTTTCTGAATGCAGTAAAATCCCTAATCCTTTAGTGAGTAACCACAGCCGGCCAGCCACATGAACCCAGCTTAGCATCGTGCGCTCTGCCATCTATTCATTGAAAAAGGGCCTGTGACTTATGATCTCATTCCTGTGTGCTTACTAGAAGCTATCCTAACATAACATGGCAGCGAATGAACCGCAATTTTTGCCAAGTAAATATCGGGTGACATCTGCTATTTGGAAATCAAATCAGATGGGTTGTGTTTCTGGGTGGTCTTGAAGCAGGAGCTTTGAAACTTGCTTTCCGAGGTCTGCATACTTGGGTTTGTGTAACAAACACTGATTGTTATTCTCTGTTTTCAATGGCCTGTGTTTTGCTGGGTCTGGCCTGAATCTGAAATATGAAGCACCTACAATGTTATTCTAAAGGTTCAGCTTGTACTCCTGAAGGATGAAATTAACTGCTCTGCAGAGGTACGGGAGAAGGCTGATGCACCCCTACGGCCCTGTGTAAACCCTGTTTGGATGGCTTAAGTGGTGCATTCACCCTTTGCACGGGTTGAATCGCACTCAAATGTTATTACTTTAACTCTCTGCTCAAGTGGTGTTGGCAGCAACAAGGGCCGGGTTGAAATAGCGAGGCGTCCCTCTTAAAACTAACAAACACCACTGGCTCAAGCCCCCATTCAGAATTGCTGGGATCTTTAACCACCTTCCCAGAGTGCCCATAATAGGTAATCCTTCCCCACTCGCAAGCACCGAAACAAGGAAAACGCTGAGGGGGAGAACGGGAAAACACTGCAACAAGTGAAATGAACGATAATAATAAATAAAACACTCTCCCATGGTGACGGAGTCCATGAATTCAGTTCCTTACCCGCCGATGTGAATGCCCACTAGGCAACCAGGGCCGGCTTTAGGACCTGCGGGGCCCGATTCCGCAGTCCGGGTCTTCGGCGGCACTTCAGCGGTGGGGGGTCCACTCCGCGTCTTCCGCAGCACTGAAGGACCCCCCGCCATCGAAATGCTGCCGAAGACCCCGGAGCGGCCCCCCCTCCGCTGCCAAAATGCCTCTGAAGACCCCGGAGCGGACACCCCCCCTCCCCGCCACCAAAATGCCGCCAGAGCGGACCACCGCCAGGTGAGCCTAAGGCGCGGGGCCCGATTCCGGGGAATCGGCCTAAAGCCGGCTCTGTAGGCAACTGTCCCTTTACCATAACTCTTCTCATCTGCTAAAGCCCACGCAAGGTTTTGTGTCAGTGTGTTGCGTAGTCCCAGCGCCCTGAGGCGCACTTGGGAAGGCCTGTCTCTGGCCCCTAGCAAAGTTCTGCCTGGTCCTGTCCCGAGGCTCCTCCACCTAACCCAGCAATAGTGATTTCAGCTGTAATTAGGGGCTGGATAGGATGGGCCACACCAGCTTTCCCTCCGGTCTGTCAGCCTCAGGGCAGAACAGTGCAGACCGCGCCCCTCCCCCGCCAATTGGTTGTATGTTCCATCATTAGATTTCACCAACCCAGTAGCTTTATTGCCTCATTATGGAGCTGATAGAGCATTTATAAAAGCAGTCCATTATGCTGCTAGCGAGAGAGAAAGCAATTGACTTTCAATGAGAGCAAATGTTTACCCTGAAAGACACAAATTGACTTTTATCTAATCTCAAACTTAATGAATAGTTTGATTTAATAACACTTTGAAGGGACTGGTTCCTATTTATCATATTCAAATCCAGAGTTGGTTAGGCTGGGCAAAGAGGCGAGGGTTTGGGAGGGTTTGGTTATTTCTGCCCATCCAGTTAATGGTTTTATATTGACACTCACAAGATGTTCTCAGAACGGTAGAACTACTTTATGAACATGATCTTCATTTTCTATAACCAAAGAAAACCAAAGATGGGTACAGGTGCTGGCCCTGGAGAATTAATCTTCTTGCTCCACAGGCCAGGAACAGCATGGGGTATGTCTAACCAGTAATCACGGGCTGCGGTTGCAGTTTTCTGTAGACATACCTGAGCTAGCTTTAATCTAGCTCTGCTCAGGTACCAGTGCAAGCTGCCCCCACGCTGCCCTCCCATGTGCCTCAGTCTGGAAGTCAAAGGACTCGTTCTAAGAGGAAGGAAGGCAGTACAGTCTCTGGCCAAGGTTTTCAGGATTGCCCACTGATTCTGTGCATCTTGATTTTGGGGGCCCAGACTTAGGACCCTTTAAAGGGGCCTGATTTTCAGAAAACGATGAGCACTTGACCTTGGGAAATCAGGTCTGTTCAAGGTCTCACATCGGTCACCTCAAAAATCGAGGCATCCAGAATGGCTAATTCCTTCTGAAAATCTCAGCCTTCATTGAGTCAGTCCTTGGCCTCTCTTCTAATTACTTATTAAGGCCTCAGTGCCTGAGACTGCCAACAAGAATGGTACGTGGTGGTGGGTTTTATGATGTGGAGCATTGTCCACTATAAACTGGATTAAGTCCATCAGCACCGGAGTTTCCTTTAAATGACGTCATGGTCTGCCTTCACTCATACACGCTGCACTCCTTCAATGCAAGATTACCGTCTCTTTTCCAACGACCCCAAATGCTCATGGCGTCTTTGCAAATTTAATTTAAACACAATCCAAGGTTTTACTCTTCCTATTCTAAAGCTCCATATTTATATGGCTGTGAAAGTGCAAATCTGATCCCCAAAACAAGGTAAGGGTTTGCTGCTCAAGAAACCAAATGGAACAATCTGGCACTGGTGTGTGCATGCGTGTGTTCACGTGTGTGCACACAAGAAAGCAAGACAGAAACCACTGCCACCGGATCACCGAGGGACCCTCAAACTAATTCAAATATGTGACCATGTTGCTCTCTAATGGCTGCAGCCTATAAGCCGCAAAGCTGCTATAGCTAAGCAAGATGCTTAATGTCGGACTGAGGATATGTCTACATTAGGGTGACCAGATGTCCCGATTATTGGGAACATCCCGATATTAGGGGGTTTGTCTTATATATGCAACTACACCCTCCCCTCCCCCCCAAAAAAAAGTATCCCAATTTTTCACACTTGCTATCAGGGCTGGCGCCAGGGTTTAAAAATATATATATATATATGGAGATATACCTATCTTATAGAACTGGAAGGGACCCCGAAAGGTCATTGAGTCCAGCCCCCTGCCTTCACTAGCAGGACTAAGTACTGCTTTTGCCCCAAATCCCTAAGTGGCCCCCTCAAGGATTGAACTCACAACCCTGGGTTTAGTAGGCCAATGCTCAAACCACTGAGTTATCCCTCCCCCCCTTGGGGAGGTTTTTGCCGCCCCAAGCAGCCACACACAAAAAAAGCCGCGATCGCGATCTGCGGCGGCAATTCGGCGGGAGGTCCTTTGCTCCGAGCGGGAGTGAGGGACCCTCCGCCGAATTGCCGCCGAATACCTGGATGTGCCGCTCCTCTCCCGAGTGGCCACCCCAAGCATCTGCTTGCTAAGCTGGTGCCTGGAGCCGGCCCTGCTTGCTATCTGCTCACCCTAGTCTACACTGCGATTAGACACCCACAGGCTGTTTAATTGTGGTGTAGGTCTTCAGACGGGGGTTGGACCCATTTGCTGTCTCTTGTATTTCAGTTAATTGCAGCATTATAGGGTGCCTCAGATGACACCCATAAGGCACAGCATGGTACCACGCTCAAGTCCCATAAGAGAGGCGGCAGAGCTGAGTTATTCCTTTAAAACGAATGCCAGCTGCACCACAATGAATGCCTCCAGCACCACACTGGGAAGACGGTAATAGTTCTGTTGTATTAGCTTTCTGGGAAGAATCTCACTGATTGACACCAGCTGAGGATCTGGTCAAGATGTGAAAATTCAGGTTAACCTTGCTATTTACAGTCCTAGAGGTCAAGGGTCTATTACAGGAGTGGGTGGGCGAGGTTCTGTGGCCTGCGATGTGCCGGAGGTCAGACTAGATGATCACGATGGTCCCTTCTGACCTGAAAGTCTATGAGTCTATAACGCAGGTCTCCTGAGTCCTAGTCTATTGCTCTAGCTACTAGGCCAAGTGCAAGGACTAAAAGCAGTCGAACATGTGCTTTTGTAACATGACGGCCCCAGGTTGGGTCATTGGACGTGAGGATTGAACCCAGCCCCTCGATCTTAAATAAATAAACAATAATAATAAACCCCCACAAGTGTCTACCGTCTGAGCGAAACCACTCCGCTCTGTTAACAAAAAGGCGGTAGCGGGGTCATAAGCCTCAGTGTGGTTCAGAGAGGGACTGAGTCATTCTCGGTGAGCTCAGGTTATAGTTTTGGGGCCTGAACTCCCTATTCATACACAACTGGCCTCCACGTAAGAAACTGCTGGACTTTTGAACTTAACAGAAAGAACATTGGGCGTGAGGTGAGGCCCCACCGTGACCCCCATCCCAAGGCACATGCTTCGATAAAATCACCTTTAATTACACAAGCCTGTTTCCTTACTATTATTTTTGGATGCGTTGAAGTTTATAACTAACACCGAGATAAAGTAAAATGGCAATGCCCGAGGGCCTGGGAAGCCGAGTGTTGGCGTGAAGCGTGATCCAGATGTGGAAGGGAAGCGATGGTATCCGGGACGGAGGAGAGACGTTTGGGCTCCCTCAAAGTCAGCAGTTTAGCTTTGGATACTGATCATGAGGCCAAGGCTTTTCTGTTTGCTCAGCCACGGGATGACCAGACAATAAAGCCAAGGGCACGTTGCCTGGGTGGTTATGCCGTGTATCAATGGTGACTGGTGAGGTCTGTCAGTTGTTTTCTGGGTCATGCTTTACTTATTCAGACTGGTTTACTAGTCTCCACTAATGAAAAGCTCTGATTAGTGGTTCTTCTTCCTGGCGTTAATCCCATCAACTGAGGTGGGAGGGATAGCTCAGTGGTTTGAGCATTGGCCTGCTAAACCCAGGATTATGAGTTCAATCCTTGAGGGGGCCACTTAGGGATCTGGGGCAAAATTGGTCCTGCTAGTGAAGGCAGGGGGCTGGACTCGATGACCCTTGGGGGTCCCTTCCAGCTCTATGAGATAGGTATATCTCCATTTTTTTTTAGGTCCGCTCTATGAGTCCCGTCCCACCAAAGTGCTCTGTCCTCTAGCACGCCCCATGCTAACATGTCTTCCTTTACGACAGCCCACCACTTCTTGGGCATCTGTNGGCATGGCGCTCGGGGGGGAGGGTGTTTCGGCGGCGCAGCGCTCGGGGGGGGGTTTGGCGGCACGGCGCTCGGGGGGGGGTGTTTCGGTGGCGCGGCACTTGGGCGGGGGGTGTTACAGTGGGGCGGTGCTCTTTTTTTTTGCTTGGGGCAGCAAAAAAGTTAGAGCCGGCCCTGGTCCCTACCCATACGCAAAGTACGCACTGTGTAGGGCACCAGGAAATTTGGGGCACCAAATTTCCTGGTGCCCTACGCAGCTACATGCTGCTCCAGCCCCTGCCCTGCCTCTTCCAGGAGGCCCCTGCCCCTGCTCTGCCCCAACCCCGCCCCCACTCCACCCCCGCCCCCACTCCAGCCAGCCCTTCCCCTGAGGACTGCAGCAGGGATCGGGCTCCCTGCACTCACTGGCGGCAGTAAGTAGAGCGACGTAGCCCCAGCCTGCTTCGCTCCCCTGGCTCCCAGCCGTGCCACCGGCAAGTGCTGGGGGGCAGTTCCCCCTTGCCCTCCAAGCCTGGGAGCCAGGGGAGCAGAGCAGGCTGGGGGGTCACTCCACTTCCCGCAGGAAG